>WOXC01000476.1:0-583897 GCA_011680675.1 Gymnobelideus leadbeateri
TTTTGTTCAGCCATTCCCCAATTGATGGACATTTTCTCAGTTTCTAATTCTTTACCTGCAGAAAAGAGCTGCTAGCACATATGGGTCCCTTTGGTCCCTTTACTTTTTTAAAATTTCATTGGGATACAGACCAAGTGTCAGTATTGCTATGTAAAAGAGTTTTTAACCTTTTGGGCATAGTTCCAAAGTACTCTGTCGAATGGTTGAATCAGTTCACAACTCCACCAACAGTGCTTCAATGTCTTGTTTCTCCCATATCCCCTGCACCACTTGTAATTTTCCTTTCTGTTTTATTGGTCAATCTAATAAGTATAAGGTAGTGCCTCATAACTTTTAATTTGCATTTCTCCAATCAATTGTGAATTAAAACATTTTTTCATATAGCTATAAGTAGCTTTGATTATTTCATCTGAAAACTGCTCATATCTTTTGATCATTTATTAATTGGGGAATGGCTCATCTTTGTAAAATTGACTCAGTTCTCTATATATTTGAGGAATGAGACTGTCATCAGAGAAACTTCCTTCAAAATTTTTTCACCATTTACTATTCTGTAATTTCCCTCCATTTCCCTCCATCCAATTCCCCCCATCTTTTATTCTATTCTCTCTCTCCTTTCACCCTGTCCCACCTAAAAAGTCTTTTGCTTTTGATTATCTCTCCCCTAATCTACCCCCACTTCTATCATCCTCCCACCTCCAATCATCCCCCACTCCTACTTTCCTATAGGCTAAGATAGATTTCTCTACCCAATTGAGTGTATACATAATTCCCTTTCTGAGTCAATTCTGATGAGAGTTTCCTCACACCCTCCCCATCTCTCCATTCCCCCCTCCATTGTCATTTACTACCTTTCCCTTTAATCCAGCACATTCTTCTCTCATTACTTAATTTTATTTTTTATATCATACCTTCATATTCACACCTGTGTCCTCTGTCTATATATTCTCCTTATATCTGCCCTAATAAATAGAAAGTTCTTATGAGTAAAAAGTATCATCTTCCCATGTAGGAATACAAACAATTTAACCTTATTAAGTCCCTTATGATTTCCCTTTCCTGTTTACCTTTTTATGCTTCTCTTGAGTCCTGTGTTTGAAAGTAAAAGTCTCTATTCAGTTCTGGTATATTTATCCAGATACTAGAAAGTCTTCTATTTCACTGAATGCCAATTTTCCCCCTAAAGGATATACTCAGTTTTCCTGGGTAGGTGATACTTGATTTTAATCCTATCTCCTTTACTTTCTGGAATATAATATTCCAAGGCCTCTGATCCTTTAATATAGAAGCTGATAAATTATGTAGTATCATGACTGTAGCTCCATGAAATTAATGATTTCTTTTTGACTGTTTGAAATGTTTTCTCCTCGACGTGGAAACTCTGGAATTTGGCTATAATGTTCCTGGTAAATTTCTTTTTGGCATCTCTTTCAGGAGGTGATCGGTGGATTCTTTCAATTTCCACTTTACCCTTGGTTCTATAATATCAAGATGGTTTTCCTTGATCATTTCTTGAAAGATGATGTTTAAACTTTATTTTTTTTTTAATTTTTAGCCTTCATTTTTTTTTTTTTGCTTTTTTTTGGAGGGCAATTGGGGTTAAGTAACTTGCCCAAGGTCACATGGATAGGTTTTTGTTTGTGTGTGCATTAAGTGTCTGAGGTTGGAACCGAACTCAGGTCCTTCTGACTCCAGGGCCAGCGCTCTACTCACTGCGCCACCTAGCCGCCCCTAAACTTTATTTTTTTGATCATGGCTTACAGGTAGTCCAATAATTCTTTCTTTTTTCTTTTTTTTTTTAAACAAATACTTTATTAACTTCTGTTTTACATCATTCATTTCCGCCAGATTTTGAGTTACAATCATTTTCCCCCCATTATTCCCTACCCAACCTCCCAGAATAGCAGTCCCACAAGATATCGCTTCCTCCAATCTGCTCTCTCCCATACCTTCTCCCATACCCCCATCGACTTTTCCATTAGAGGAAGATGAATCTTTATGTCCCAATGCCTGCACATCTTATCTCCCAATTATAGGCAAAAGAGTATTAATAATAATATTTATATATATATTTGAAACATTTAATGTTACGACCTCGAATTTCAGATCCATTTCCTTCCTCCCTTGTCACCCATTCCTTCTTAGGATATAAGTAATTCAGTATATGTTGTACATGTCTAGCTATGCAAAACATTATCATGGTAGATATATTGTACAAGGCTGCTTATAATTCCCTCCCACTCATCCCACCCCCCACCTGGTCCATTCCCTACATGATCCTGTCCCTCTTCTATAGTGGGTACTACCAACCTCCCCTCACCCCAAGGATGCCCTCCCATCCATCATCCCTCCTCCCATCCCCCTTCCCCCTATCCTGCTGCAGGTTGAGATATCCCATTTAGTATGTATGTCATTTTCTCCCTGAACCAAATTCAATGTGAATGTGGTTTTGCCTTTTTAGCCTTCCTTATTCTCCCCCTCCTTTGCACCCACTACCCCTACATGAGATAGTTTACCCTACCATGTCTCTCCCCATCTCCTCTTGCCACTTTCCTCTCTCACCTCATAATTTCATCCCTTGAGTACTCTCCCTTCCCAACAAAATCAACCTATGCCCTCTATCCATATATAACTGTAACCATATACACACACATTCACATATGTATTCGTATGACCACACCCCTTCTTCCATTATTTTCATAGTGAGAAAGATATCATCAGTCACAGATATTGCTTTTCCATATAGGAATGTAAATAGTTCAACTTTGATAAGTTCCTTTTGATTTCTTTTCCTGATTACCTTCTCAGGCATCTCTTCCTTCTTGTGTCTGGATGTCAAATTTTCTATTCAATTCTGGTTTTTTCCTCAAGAATGCTTGAAAGTCCTCTATTCCACAGAATGACCATATTTTCCCCTGAAACAAAATACTCAGTTTTGCTGGGTAGGTGACCCTTAGGTTCATTCCCAGTTCTTTTGCCCTCTGGAATATCATATTCCATGCCCTTCGATCCCTCAGGGTAGAAGCTGCCAGGTCCTGGGCTATTCTGATTGTGTTTCCACAATATTGAAATTGTTTCTTCATGCATGCTTGTAGTATTTTCTCCTTGATCTGGAGATTCTGGAACCTGGCTATAATATTCCTGGGAGTTTTCTTTTTGGGATCTTTTTCAGGAGGTGATCAGTGGATTCTTTCAGCCTCTATTTTGCCCTCTGGATCTAAAACATCAGGGCAATTTTCCTTGAGAATTTCTTGAAGGGTGATTTCTAGGTTCTTTCCTTGATCATGGCTTTCAGGTAGTCCAATAATTTTTAAATTGTCTCTCCTGGATCTATTCTCCAGGTCAGTGGTTTTTCCATGAGATATTTCACATTGCCTTCTAATCTTTCATTTGTTTGGATCTGCTTAACAGCATCTTGATTTCTCATAAAGTCACTAGCTTCATTTGCTCCAGTCTAACTCTGAAGGAATGAATCTCCTCAGTGAACTTTTGAGATTCTTTTTCCATCTGGCAAATTCGACTTTTTAAGGCATTCTTCTCCTCATTGCCCTTTTGGGCCTCCTTTGCCATTTGAGTTAGTCTATTTTTTAAGGTGTTGTTTTCCTCAGTCAGGCTGTTGACCCTCATTTCATACTTTTCCTGCATCCTTCTCATTTCTCTTTCCAATTTTTCCTCCACTTCTCTTATTTGATTTTTAAAGTCCTTCTTAAGGTCCTCTATGGCCTGCAACCCGCTCATGTTTTCCCCTGGGGCTTTTGGAGCAGGACTTCTGACCTCACAGTCCTTTTCTCGCTCTATGCCCCCAAAATAGAAGTCTAGGGTTGCATTTTTCTGTTTCCTTTGCCTTGGCATGTTGCCACTTAATTGCTTGACTTTTGGGCTTGTTGCCACACTATGGCTTTAAGGCCAGATAGAGGAATTTTCGTCCCGAACGTGTGGGGGGCAACTTCCGTTTCTGGCAAGCTGTAAACCCACCCACAACTTCCACCCTAGATCACAATCCAGATCCAGGGAGGTTAAAGCAAAAGCGATTACCCCCCAAGACTGATCGCTGGATCTCCCCACGATTTGTAGGCTGGGAGCCGGAAATGCCTATGAAAACTACAAAATGGCGTGTCTCCTCAGCAGCTTCTAGCCCCCAGGGGAGGGAGCTGACGCATTCCCCAAATACAGGTCCCAAAGTCCATAGGACACTAACCTCTTACTTTGTCCTAGGCAAGTCTATGTTGATAATTCTGGAATCTCCACAGTTCCTGGTGTTCTGGGGTTCCTCCAGCGGGCTGCTGGCCCTGCCGCCCTGGGGCTAAAACCTTGGCTCACGTGGACCTGGGCTCGGCTCGGCTCGGCTCCTGTGCTCTTCGCGCTGCCGGCTCCCAGACAACTGCGCTGGTCCTTCCTGCAGGGTGCTGGGCTGTCCTTAGCGGGAGGTTAGCTTCTCTGTGTCGTTCTGTGGGTGCTGGGGCTCCAGAAGTTTTTCAGAGTCCTTTTTTACATAGTTTGTGGAGAATCTGGGGGCAGAGAGGCTTGGAGGAGCTGTTTCTACTCCGCCATCTTGGCTCCGCCCCCCCTCCTATAATTCTTAAATGATCTCTCCTGGATCTATTTTCCAGGTCAGTTGTTTTTCCAATGAGATATCTCACATCGTCTTCTATTTTTTTTTTTTTGGTTTTGTTTTATTGTTTCTTGCTTTCTCTTGAAGTCATTACCTTCCATTTGCTCCATTCTAATTTTAAGGAGTTATTCTCTGCACTGAATTTTTGTACCTCCTTTTCCATTTGGCCAGTTTTACTTTTTTTTTTAAAGCAATTGGGGTTAAGTAACTTGCTCAAGGTTATACAGCTAGTCATTATTTATGTATGGGTGCTCATTTTCTGAGGCCGGTTTCGATCCCGGGTCATCCCAACTCCGGGGCCAGCGCTCTTACTCACTGCGCCACCTAGCCGCCCCCAGTTTTACTTTTCAAGGAGTTTTTTCTTAAATAAATTTTTGTGCCTCTTTTTCCATTTAGTCAAGTCTACTTTTTTTTTTTTTTTTTTTTTGCATTTCAGTACTTATTTATTTAGATGTTTAAGCTCTCGCACTAGATTTTACAAGCTGGTGAACACTGGAAAATTATTTCTCCCACAGAACTATAACCACACATTCCCAAGACAGTATAAATATATGGTTGAACTAACATTAATACACATCACCATTTTATCAATTACATAATAAAACAAATTATCAAGTATCCAAATATTAAGTTACACAAGCTCAAAAGGCATACAAAATATTAGAGGTCTGCTCAATTCATAGCAGGAACCCAAATTTTCCCAGGGGAGGGGGGAGAGAATAGGGAAAGAGGGGAGAAAAATCACTTTCAACAAAAGCAATAGTTGGTAAACAACTTTCAGTAGGTACAGTAAAAGAAATTACAAGATTTTCAGAAATTTTATGATTAAGAATTGCTTTAGCTACAATAACAGAGCATCTCTACTTTTTAAAAAATATTTACTAAAGTAAAGGGCATATTCTATACTTCCTGCACAAGACAAAGGCAACATTTTACTAGAAATATTTAATAGCCCCCTCCCATCCTTTTCAGGCCCTCCCTGTCAAGTTGCACCTCATTAGTGCGAACATTAAATTAACTGTAAGGCTTATTGTCTGGAGACATTAAAGACTTTGTGTGCTTCTGTACAATGTGTAGATTTTTACATGGATTTTCAACTAGAGGATTATGATCTTTTCTCAAAACGCAGGTCTTGATAACAGCACAAAATGAGACAAAGGTTTACAGAAAGACATTAAAGTATCACCATAAGACTTAGTAAAATCCAACAAAATGAATGGTTGTGCAAATCCTGATATTCTAGTGCGACTGTGGGAGATGTAAACATACAGTGAGCAGGCAATTACCATATAGGCCCTATCTTCAATATTGAAATGACTGAAGGAATAAGAACCACATAGGGTTCAGGTTACTGTCTGTAGTTCCCAGGATATTAACTTTGTATGATATTGAAAATATGTAAGTATTGTGCTGGGTATTTTGGCACCTAATCTCTCTAAATTTCTTATTTGCTGATAAAGACTCTGGTATTGGGAAATAGATTTGAATAAGATTTGTAACTCAGTACTGCATGATTTCAGGAAAGTTCAATTGATACAAATGATAAACAAGAAGTTCCAAAGGCTGAACAGCAAGAATCTTTTACTTTTACTAAGTGTCCAGACAGGTTAGTAACCCAAAGACAGAAGCTGCATTTCTGCCAAGCTTGTAACCTATAAAATTGCTTTAAAATATTCCTATGGAAGCTTCGTTAAGACTTATTCATCAAGCCTATTATGTTGGCTAGTTATGTGTGTAATTTGCCCCAGGTCCTGTCTCCCAATTTCTGCTTCCAAGGTAATAATATAGGCAGCTCAGCTTTACTGAATGCAACAGGTGTTTCTGTGACCATTTGAGTCTTTGAAGCGCAGCCGCATTTTAGGACGATACTTCTCCAAGTAAAGAAGTTGCTTGCTGTTAAAGGCTCCACGACGTTTTTGTCTTATGAATTGCACTGCATCTTCATATTTCATTCCTCCTTCAATTAGTGCAAGGGCAACGAGCACTGGAGCTCTCCCAAGACCTGCAACGCAGTGAACAGCAATGCAACAACCAGGTTCTTCACGATATTTAGTTTTTACTAGGTTTAGCCAGTCATCAACAATCTGGTTGGATGGTGGTGCTCCATCATCAAAAGGCCAATCCAGAACCTGGATGCCTTCTTTCTCCACAAGGGTTGTGTCATAAGTAGCTTCACATACTCTTACAACTGTGGTAACTCCATACTTCTTGAGTTCCTCTATAAATTTGCTTAAGGTTGCATTGGTTGGATTGTGTGTAATAAGGAACCTCATGTTCTTGTAGGTGATTTCCACAGGAGCTGGGCGGTTCATTCGAGCCATGTCAATTTAGTTAAAAAACACTCAATAAGGTTATGAAAGGATTTAAAAATTTGAATACAGAAGTGATGTAAAGAAACTGAAGTCTCCTTCACTATACTCCACTTGAAATTCTCAGTGCTTTAAGTATGAAGTTGAGAGCAATGGGAAATGAAATGAACCTCCTAACAAGAAGCAGCAATTCTTCAATCCAGTAATACTGAGGCAAAAGAAAGGCAGTGCACTGAGGTTTACCCCATCCAGGTCAGAACTCTTGTAAAATGCTCTGCCAATTTCAATTCAACACTTTGTGTCCAGGTTAACCGCTCTTAAGGGGGCTTCTTGGTGGAGTAGTAATGAATTTCTACAGTTCACTTGTCTGCATAGAGGTCGTGCTGTGCCTGGCAATAGTCTCCACTGCCCTTCAGAAACTCCATAAATGTGTGACCAAGAACACCACAGAACTGAGGAATATGTTTACTCATTGAAGATTGTGGCCTAATCATACAGCCGGTCCCGAGGTGGAGGCAGCGCAGCAGGCGGTGGTGGCGGCGACTGCAGCGCAGGGGGCGGAGGTGGTCGTCGCGGGGCGGCGGCAGCGGCGATGGAGGCGGCGGCGGGCAGCGGCAGCAGCGGCGGGGGCGGCGGCGGGGGCACTGGGACTCTACCATACAGTGAGCGGCTCCGGAGAGAGCGCGTCGCCGAGCAAGACCCGCACCCGCGGCAACCAATACGCGTGCTGAGCCCTCAAGTCTACTTCTTAAGGCATTATTCTCCTCATTGGCTTTTTGGACTTCTTTTGCCATTTGGCCTAGACTGCTTTTAAAGGTGTTATTTTCTTCAGAATTTTTTTAGTGTCTCTACCAAGCTATTGACTCATTTTTCATTATTTCCTTGCATCACTCTCATTTCTCATCCCAATTTTTCTATCTCTCTTAGTTGATTCTCAAAATCCTTTCTGAGCTCTTCCATGGCCTGGTACCAATTCATATTTTTGGAGGCTTTGGATGTAAGGGCTTTGACTCTGTTATCTTCTTAGTGTGTATTTTGATCTTCTTTGTCACCATAGTTAGAATTGCCACCATTATGGTTAGAATTTTTTTCTGTTATTTATTCATTTTCCCAGCCTATTACTTGACTTTTAACTCTTGTTAAAGTAGAGTTCTGCTTCCAGGGTAGAGGACACACTGTCCTAAGCTTTAGGGATTCAGTGCAGCTATTTTTCAGAGATATGTCTAGGAGTTTATAAGTTTTCAGTTCTTTCAAGATAGTAAGATCTAAGGAGAGATGTGTTTTCTCTCCTGACCTGTGTTCTGGTCTGTGAATGACCACAAACACTCTTTTCTGCCTTGCAACTGTGTGAAAAGTTCCTTCTCCACTGCTGCCACAAGCTCTGGTATACTAGTCCTCCTCCTCCACCTGGAATTGCCACCCAGGTGTACAACCTGGATCCAAGTATGGTCAAAGCAACAGAGTCCTACCTTTGTGTTAGCAAAGAGTCCCTTGTAATCTCCTTCTGACCAGTTGTTTGACCCCCTTACCATCTGTGGGCTGACTGCTCTGGAAACAGCAGTGGCTGCTGATTCAGTGGCTCCCAAGGCCTGCTCCTGGTTTGCTGGGGCCTGGTCTTCCCTGGCATGGACTGTGGTGGACTACATTTCTCTCTTACTCTAGTACAACAGACCTTTCCTACCAAATTTTAAAGTTGTCTTGGTCTGGAAAATTATCTCTCTCCATCTTTTTGTGAGTTTAGCTACTCTATAATTTGTGTAGAATCATTATTTAAAGATATTTAGTGGGATTTGGAGGAGAGCTCAGGCAAGTCCCTGCTTTTTCTCTGCCATCTTGGCTCTGCTTTCTCCCCCATTAGAACGGAAGATACTTGAGGCAGAGACTGTCTTCTACCTCTTTTTGTATCCCTAATGCTTAGCAAAGTGCCCAACACTTAGTAGGAACTTAATAACTATTTATTGATTGGTTGAATTAATGAATTGAAATTGAATAGGATCATCTGTGAGAACTTTAGGGATGTAGAAGACAAAACCTAGGATTTTCATTACGGTAGTTTATTTTGGCCAGGGTAAAAAGAACTGGATGATAAACTTCTTAAGGGAAAGTATCAAGCATGTCTTCCTCTTCATTAGCCTGGGAGTTCCCTGAAAACCTAGGCTGTCTTTTGCTTTTCTTTGTATCCTTAGCATTTTGCACACTTTCTGGTACTTAAAAGTGTTTATTGACTTTTCTGTTGTGGAGGTAAACTAAAGCACCTCCCCCATCTTTACAAATATTAAGAAAGGATTTTTAAATGGTCTATTCTGAAGCCTTTAGAATAATTTGAAAGAGAATCATTATCAATGTTCCTTGAATTAATTCTGAAAGAATATCTTGCTCTCCTTTTGCCAAACTAACCCAGAAGCTATAAGGGTTAGGGCTTTTGATTCATTCATCTAAGAATAATAGCATTTCTGTATGCCTAAAAAGGTATTAGGGTAATGAAAAGAAGAGGAGAATTCACTACAATTATTTCAGTTACTGTAACTATTTCTTTGTGTTTACCTTTGTCCAACTGGAAAGAGGAGCCACCCTGGGTTAGGAGATAGAATATATAGTCAACAAGCAAGTCAATCAATCAACAAACATTTATTAAACACTATTTGCCAACAGGACCTTTGCTAAAGGGTAGAGACACAAAGACAAAAACAATCCTTGCTCTCAAAGAGTTTACATTCTAAAGGGGGAGATAATATATAAACAGGTAGGTACTTACAAAGAATATACAGAGTAGCTGCAAGGTTATCCAAAAGATGGAGGCATTAGGACCTGGAGAAGGGAGAGAGAAAAAGACTGGAAAAATCTCCCAGGGGAACCAAGAGATATATGTGAAGGGACCGAGAAATTCCAGACATGGGGACCAGCTTCTGTTTATCTGAAAGGCCTATAAACCTTAAATAATCTCATATCCTAGCTTCATTTTCAGTATTCTTATTCAGTAAAGTCCTCATGTGTTCTTGCAAGGTTGGATTTATTTTTTTTCCAGCATTTTTCCTTCTTTATATATTTTTATATTCCACTTCTGTTATCTTCTTTTTCAGAAAACCTACTAATATGGAACATATTTCTTTTTGTTTTCTATTTTTCCTATTCTCTGACTAGGCTTACTGATATCTTCCTTAAGAGCTCTATGTTCCATCTTAATTTATTTGATATTTCCACTTAATTCTTTGATTATTCTGAACTATTCTGGGGTTTGTTGGAGTTGTTCCATTTTCATTTCGGGGGCCTTGCAGAATTTGTTGTACTGTTTTCACAACTTCATCAGGGGATCGTGTCTCAATTTTCTTTGCTGCAAAATACTTTCTATTGGCTTTGATCTTTTCTTCTAATGATTGTTCATTTATCCTCCCTAGTCAAATTGTTTCTGTCTCAATCATTCTGCATTTTTTATGGCATAGACACACACACACACACACACACACACACACACACACACACACACACACACTGCTTAATACCAACCCCTTTCTCTCCAACACTGGTGTCCCTCTATTACAGACTTAGTGCTACTTGTTGATCTTTTTGATGCCTAGCGTTAGGATGAACTCGGTCTCCTTTAGGAGCTAATGGTGGCCATTTGGACACTGCAATAGGGAAACTTCTAGTGGTCCCTGCAGTAAAACCTATATTCCAATTTTAATAGCCCCACTTTTTCTGGGATCCTTTGGCCTTGTCTGGAATTGTATTGGGTAGTGCCTAAATTGACTTGGAGAATATGATTAACAAAAACAATTGGGGATATTCCTCAGGATCTCAGGATGGGGGTGGAAATGCTCGGAGAAAGTTTAGCACTTGGGACACCTCTACGTTTTCTTTCTTTTCTCTTTCTTTTACCTTATGAAATATCTTCTCCCAAGCCCTCCAATCTTCTAATGTAGAAGTTGCAAGGTCCTGCATAATCCTGTCTGTGGTTCCATGATGTTTGAATTATTTCTTTCAGGCTGCTTTTCTCCTTTATCTGATCATTCTGCAATTTGGCTACGATACTCCTTTTTTTCAATTTGGAATCTCTTTCAGGATATGATTGGTGGATTCTTTCAAATGACTATTTTTATCCTTTGGTTCTAGGACCTCAGGGCAGTTGTCCTTTATGATTTCCTGAAAGATGCTATCCAGGTTCATGGCTCCCAGGTAGACTAATAATTCTTAAATTATCTCTCCTGAATCTATTTTGCAGGTCAGTTGTTTTTCCAACAAGGTATTTTACATTTTCTTCTATTTTTTTTTCATTCTTTCAATTTGGTTTGACTAATTCTTGATGTCTCACAGCCATGAGTTTCCACTTGCCCTATTCTAATTTTTAACAAATTATTTTCTTCAATTGGTCTTTGTACCTCCTTTTCTATTTGGCCAATTCCATTTTTATTTTTGTTTTATTTTCTTTCATTTAATTTTTTGCTTTCTGGAGGGCAACTGGAGCTAAGTGACTTGCCCAAGGTCACATAGCTAGTTTTTGTGTTAAGTGTCTGAGGCTGGATTTGAACTAAGGTCCTCCTGACTCCAGGGCCACTGCTCTATTTACTGCCCCATATAGCCACCCTGGCCAATTCTATTTTTTTAAAGCAATTGGGGTTAAGTAACTTGCTCAAGGTTACACGCCCAGTCATTATATATGTGTGGGTGTTCATTTTCTGAGGCTGGAACCGATCCCACCAACTCCAGGCCTGGCGCTCTTACTCACTGCACCACCTAGCTGCCCCATTTTTTTTTTGTTTGTTTGTTTGTTTTTAAGAACTCAGAAGCTGAGTGTGCAGAGGAAGGTGTTTATTAAGCTTTCTGAGAGGATGCCAGTGTGCTGCTTACTAGAAACACCCACCACCAATTCTATTTTAAAAACTTGTTTCCTTCAGTGTACTCCCACCCCCCATTTTGTCAATTGTATTTTTAAGGGGATTATTCGATTTTTCTTCTACCACTCTTATTTGACTTTTAAAATCTTTCTTGAGCTCTTCTAAGAAGGCTTTTTGGGCTAGAGACCAGTTCATATTCCCATTTGCAGTTTCAGATGTCAGGATATTGACTATGTTGTCCTCTCCTGAATTTGTGTTTTGATCTTCCCTGTCCCCAGGATTTTTCTCTAGGGTCACTGTTTTTCTTTGATTTTGCTTGCTCATGTTGTTTGCCTTTTTCCTGGATTTTAAATTTGATTTCTGCTTCTGGGAGCCAGGGAGCATTGTCCAAGATATCTTGTTACTGGTTTTCTGTGCTGGGGCCTCAGGTGCTAGCAGCTGGATGTTGCTGGGGTCTGGTAGTTTACCTGATGCTGAGATGGAGCAGGTGGTGGTGGTTGGTGTGTGCCTGGTGTTGGCACTGGCCTTCTCCACCACCCTGGGCTCAGGATCTCCAGCTGGTTTACTGAGGTGGGGCTTGCCTCTGGCTTACTGGAATGCCTCCCATCCTTTATTGGTCCCCTTCAACCACAGCAAAAGGGACCTTTCCTAATAATCCCCCTAGCCTCCTGAGATAAAAGACTGCTGTATCATGTCTTTCTGCTTTCTCCACTATTCCATGATTTTTTCCTGGGTGGTATTCTCTGGGTTTTTCAAAGTCTATAAGGGAGGGTGATAGCCACTTATTGCTTACTCCACCCATATTGGCTACTGGAAGTTTAAATAGGTGACTTTCAAACATTCAGTCTGTGGACTGATAGCCCCAGGCGCAGTTGCTACTGCTGCTGCAGGTCCTGCATAGGACTGTGCTTCTCTCTCACCCAGTTCTGACATACCCCCCCATACCCCCCATGATGACAGGTCTGGGAATCACCAATGCTGCCAGTGATTCCGTTTACTGGGGTCTGCTCTGGCTTTGATATGGTCGAGTCTTCTCTGGTATAGCCTGTGTGTTAGACTGTGCTTTTGTCCCAGCCTGGTGCAACAGACCCTTCCTGTCAGCCTTCCAGGTTGTCTTAAGCTGGAAATCTGCTTCTCTAGAATTTGTTCAGATTCACTTTTTAGAGGTATTTGAAGATGTTTGGGGGAGACTGTAAGTGAGTCCCTGCTTTTACTCTGCCATCTTGGCTCTGCCCCATCTTTCTTTCTTTTGACTATCTGCTTTGTCCTGAGGTAAATACTTTTCTTCAGAGGAATATGTATGGTCTACTCCGTCCTCTATTTTTTTGTCCCTTGGCCCTCCACTCCCTTTTGTTCTCCTAACAATCCATTTATTGGCTGATTCATGGACTTCAGCTTGCCCTGGTAATGGGATTCCAGGCTCATTTTTTGTAGATGCAACCCCCAAAATTTCAAATTACAATGACCACATGAGTTTCAGGGCTATCCCAACCAAGGTCACAGGCCTCCACAGTGACTGGAGAGAGTGGTTGAAAATGATGAGCAGTGACTTGACTGGCTTTTCCTGCCCCTGGGAGTAAATAAAATCCTAAAAACTTGGAAAGGGTTAAACTTCAATAGAGGTTACCTGGAAATGAAAGTATATTCCCTTATGACTATAAGGAGGGGGAGGTTTATGAGGAGTTCTCCAAACTAGATTCTCCAAGACTTTTCTCCATGCCCTTACAACAACCCATATGATCTGGAATGCTTTCTTTTCCCACTCCACTGTTAAAATTCATGATTTCCATCAGAGGTCAGCTCATGTGTCAACTTCTCCATGAAACCTTTCTTAATGTCTCCATTTGTTCTCTCTTCAAATTGCCTCACATTTCCTTATTTGTACACAAATAAATAAACCATCTTAAACCATCTCTCCCTAGTAGTATGCAATCTCCTTAAGGGTAGTGACTCTTACCAGAATTTAATACATGTCTTTTCACAAAATAATTCTTTGATAAATGTGTCCTGAATTTTTTGACTTAAGTACTTCAAATTATTCAGGGAAGTTGTTTTTGTTTTTTTCTTTAATGATGAATAGTTAATAGTTCTACATGTCTTGCTAGGGGCACAGTTTTGCATTTCTATTTAGAGTTATTAAGGATAATTACAACTCTCACAGAGCATGTGTTGAAATTCTTAAATGAAATCTCATAGCATCTATATCATATGTTAATTCTGAAGAGATTCTTTTAATAAATACAATTTGTTAGCCCAAGATTTAGAATAATAGTTGAAGTGACTTTAGATATTACAAAAATTCAGTTCCTTCCCTTTTCGATAATAAGGAAAATAAGACCCGGAGAGATGTAGTGAGTGGCTTATGTAGTTATTACAAGAGGAACAGAAGGTAACTTACAAATCATAATAGCAGAGCTATGACTAGAATCTACAATTTCTAATTTGTATAGCCTATGCTTGCTGTGGTTTGGCAAAGGAAGACTTTTGAGTTTGGGTTGTTTTGTTTTTTATAGATTTCATGTTTATTTTATATATTGATTGACCTCAAGCTAAATGATTATACAAACTTGAATAGTACAAATTCAGCAGGAATAGGAGATTGCTGTGCATTTGAAAGTAAATATTACTTTGTCTGTCTGTCTCCCTGTGTCTGTCTCTATCTGTCTCTGTCTGTCTCTCTCTGTGCTATCTCCCTTTTATCTTTTTAAAATCTAAACCAGGCTTGAAGATAAGTCCACAGTGCTTATTTGGCTCCAGTTCTTTTTCCAAAACCACACAATTGGCAACATGTGTTTAATCCTCCTAATCAGAACCATAACTATGATATATCTGATTCTAGGAGGATAATGAATGGCCTGAAGGAAATGTCATCAGCACTGAGGTATATTTCAATTTTTATTCACCACCCAGTCAACTTACATTTATGAAGGCCCTCTTATGCACCAGGTACATAAGTACTAGACACAGGACATAGCAATACAACTAGAAAAATACAAAGGATGTAACAATCCGTATTCTCAAGAAACTTACAATTAATAAGAAAAAGAAAACATTGATTAAATCATTCCTAAACACATAGTAAATGTCACATTAAACATCAATGTGATTATTTGAAGAATTAGTAGACTAGTAGAAAAGAGAACTGAGTTTGGGTACCAGACATGTAACTAATTCTCTATATCTGCTAACTTCTCCAGGACTCTCTTTTCTTATCTGCAAAGTAAGGGCTGATCTTTATTTTTTTTCATCCCATTTACTTAACCTCATTTTCAAATCTAACTGTTCCTTTAAGTTCTAACTCCTTAAATAGCAAGTCAGCTTCCCATGGACTCCTAGAGGTGTGGTAAGTGTGACTGCTGTTTTTTAGGTAAGCTTTCTTCCAGATGGGCTTTTCCAAGTTAATTCACTTCAAAGAACCCTGTGCCCTGGCTTTCACTTTTTCAGCAATATAATTGTACCTTTACATTGACTGTAACGTGTTCCAGGCAGGGAATGGAAGCTTTCTCTGAAAATTCTTAGTCCAACCAATAAATCAAAAGGCCATAGGTTAATACAAAGTGATTCTCTGCAGAGTTTCTGCATAATTTCTGTTACTAGGAAACTATTGCCTTAAAATTTCTTTCAAAGTTTACATTATATGGGTCCATGTGTGTATATGGGTATACAGATGTATTGGTCTAAATGTGTGATTTCATGGGAAAATTCCAAAGTAGAAACCTTCTCCACTAACTTCTCTAATACAAAGTTATAGAGAATTTCTTACAGCATGGTTTCACAAAATCACGATGAGTCTAAGGTGTGAGACTTCAACCTACATCTTTCTGATTTCAGGGTTAGCCATTTGTCCTATAATGCCACATTATCTCTCATATATGGTGTGTGTATAACCTATCCTTTGTGTGTGTGTGTGTGTGTGTGTGTGTGTGTGTGTATGTATATATATATGTGTGTGTGTATAATGTGTATATATATATATATATATATATATATATATATATATATCCACATTTACATATTTACACATATGCAAACTTCCTATGTGACCAAGGATAAGGTCCATAACCTCTGTACCCTGGTTAACTCTGTAAAAGAGCCTTATAGAGGGTGGCTAGGTGGCCCAGTGAATAGAGCACTGGCCCTGGAGTCAGGCGGACTTGAGTTCAAATCTGACCTCAGAAACTTAACACTTCCTAGCCGTGTGACCTTAGACAAGTCACTTAACCCCAATTGCCCTGCCTTCCCCCCTCCAAAAAGCAAAAAAAGGTAAAAAAGAGTGTCTTTTAGACAAATTATTGATCTACACTCAAGGAAGGAATTTCCACACCAAGAGTTTGCCCTACTGTTAAATCACAGGTTTGAACCAAAAATGCATAAGGCATACATACACACATATACATGAATATATCTACATCTATATCCATGTATATGCATATATTGTAATATGTGTATGGTACAGGTATATTGTGTATATATACATATTGTGGAGGTTGCAGCACATGCATATAACTATGCATAATTGTATGTATATACATGCATGTATGTATATATGACAGTGTATGTAGTGTATATAATGTGCATATGTGTATATATGTATATCTATCTATATCTACATCTATATCTATCTATATCTATCTGTCTATATATATATATATATATATAATTTATATGATGTCTACTACCCAAAACTTTTAATATGAACAAAAACAAATTAAAAATGAAAGTATTCTGACACATAAAGTATGGTGTCCATAAACATAACTGCATAAAAGGAGGTCATTTGAAATGGAAAAGTTAAATTAAAAAAAAAAACAACTTAAGGTTAACATCTTGATCACTTTGTTTAGAAAGACATTGAAGATTATTTTTTAAAAGAACAACCCAACTATCCCATGTTTATGACGTTTCTGGATTGATATTATAGTTTTGGATTATAGGACAATGGTGGAAGGGGGACCTAGTTACATTGTTAGATCTCTTATCTGAAATTATAGTCTTCATACATTTTTTCCCTAGCCAAAAAGTTTAAAGAAGCATATATTTCTTTGACCAGATTTTTCTCAAAATTTAAAACGAATTGTAAACCTCTCAGCCACAGAAATAACAGTATGGAACCTATAAAAGTGGTACCTAAAAAGGTAATACTTTTGAATTGCTCTCCTAGGAATCAAGAGGTATTGCTGTGTGACCTTGGGAAAGTCACTTAGCTTGTCTGAACCTCAATTTCTTTATCTGTAATGTGGAGAATTTGTATCATATGTTCTCTAATGTTCCTTCCAACTTTAAGAGTAATTACTCTACCCTGCCCCACCCCCACTTCATACAACCTCTACTTGTTCATATCCTGTTCTCTTTTGCATTTTGACACTGTAGGATAGCTACCTTTCCTCCCAACCTTCCTACTCCTCTCATATCTCCTCATTCACCTCCTGAACTATGGCATATCAATTTCATTCTAAAAGAGAGCAGGGGCTCCTTCCTTTTTTTTTTTAAATTTTGTACCCCCAGCATCTAGCACACTAAATAAATGTTTGTTGATGAATTTATTGATATTTTTTTTCATGTGTGTTTTTTGTGAGACAAAGAAAAGTGGGAAGAGAGAGAGAAGGAGAGGAGAATGAATGAGAATAAGAATGAATTTAACTTCCCATAAACTTATGTATTGGTATGTGTGAATATGTTTTTGTATGTATATATATATATATATGTATATACCTATAGCTTTGCTTATAAACATATATGTAGGTGCATATATATGAATACTACCACAAAATTTCATGTAAATAAGAAAGTCATTACCAAATAACAGTAGAATTATGTTTTGAGGTGGTATCTACAAATAAGGAAAGCTGGAGTGCCATAGACCCTTAAGTAAACTAATCCTTAATATAATAGACTATAGTGAGGACTATTGGCACAGTTTGAAAATTCAAGGGAATAACTTCCTACATGTGTGCGTGTGTGTGTGTGTGTCTGTAAAGGATACCAAAACGATTGAAACTTGAATCCATAGGGAGTTGAAACCACCCTCCTTCTCCTACCTCCTACCACACAAATACATTCCTAAGTGGAACCTTGTTCCAGTCTTTGTAACTTTCATCACTTCCATGTGTGGTGCTCCAGCAATGTTTTGGTGTACATGGGTTACCTTCAACAAGGACTTTTGTTCATGGCATATAAACCAATATCCAAAAACAGATTTGAAAAGTCCATAAATGAACTTTCCCACATTCCTTTTCCTCGAAAAACCTATAACAACACATAAATTCACATAAAATCATTATCAAATATCCAAAAATCATTATTACTGTACTGCAAAAACCATTTGCAATAAGAATATGAATATAGTCATGAAACCTAAACCAGGAAAAAGACAAAACAAAGGAAAAAAGCTACTGATTAATATCCCCTAATGAACACTGATACAAAATAAATAAAATATTATCAAGTAGCCTACAACAACAATAAATTAGAAAAGACCACTTTGGTTTTATAGCAGAAATATAGAGTTGAATCATATTAACAATATAAATAACAAAAGGCATATGATATATAGGTGATGCTGAAAAGGCTTTTGACAAAATCTAATGTGCATTTCAATTAAAAACTCTAGAAAGCATAGACTAATTCAAACGTTTCTTTAAAAATTTGGTAATGTTTATTTGAATCAAAGAGCAAATATATTTGACTGAGAAAAGTTAGGGACCTTTTCAATAAAATCAAAAATATCTATTATCACCACTAGTATTTAACATAGTGCTAAAAATGGTAACCATAGGAATGAGATAAGGAAAGAAAATGAGGAAGCAAGAAAAAGAAACAATGAACAAATAGAATTATTGATTTTTGAAAATGGTATAATATACTTCAAAAACCTATAAATTTAACTAAAAAAATAATTCAAACAGTTGATAGCCTCAGCAAAGTTGCAAGATAGAAGATAAATAAAAATGTAACTAGTATTCCTATATATAACCAATAAGACCTGGCAATAAGAGCTGGAAAGAGAAAGTCAATTCAAAATAACTAAAGGTGCTATAAGATACTTAGGAACATACCAACCAGTATTCCAAAAAGAACTTTATGAATCTAATTATAAAATACATTTTGCAGAAATAAACATAGACCTAAGTAATTGGAGAAATGTTAATTGCTTATGGGTAGGTATAGCTAATGTAATAAAAATAATACTACTTAAACTTTATTTATTCTGTACCACACCAAACTCCAAAAAATATTTTATAGACCCAGAAAAAAAATAGAAATGCAATTCATATAGAGGAACAAATGGTCAAGAATATTAAGGATAAGGCTATTATAATAAATCTATTAGTACCAGATTCTGAAATGTATAAGAAGTAATCATTAAAATCAATTGGGAAATTGTTTTTTAAGGTGAAATTAATCAGGGCAACAGATTAAACATGCAACACACAGAACATACTGTTTGTTACAACACAGTAACAGAGTTTTTGAAAAACCAGATGACCCCATTTATAGGGGAAAGTATTCACCATTTCATACAAATATACATATATATATATAGATATATGTATATTTAAATTTTTATATATGCATACATGTATATGTATGTATGTATATATTTTATATATGTATATACATACCTCTATATATACACCTCTATGTATACACACACACACACACACACACACAAATATCTATCACTACATATATCCCAGTATCTATACATACATCATTTCATATATATACATACATGCATACATACACACATACATGCATATATACATACATATGTATATATGTGTGTATACACATACACACATACTATTCTATATACCAAAATAAGTTCCAGAAGGGTACATGATGTAGATTTTAAAATTAACATAAAAACAAAACTAAAAGAACAAAGAAGAAATTACTTTTTATGTCTATGGATAGGAGAACTTACAATTAAAGTAATAGAGGTCATGGGGCAGAGTCAAGATGATGGAGTAGAAAGAGGACTTCTGCGCACAGCACCGGCTCCCACCACTTCCAATTTATGTAAAGGGGGACTCTGAAAAAACTTTGGAGCTACAGAACTCACAAAATGACACAGAGAGGCTGAACACCCACTGAGGACAGCCCAGCAGCCTGACAAGGAGTGGCCAGCACAGCCCTCTGGGAGCTGATGCTAGGCCTTCATGAGCCAGAGGTTTTAGCCCCAGGGCAGACTGACCAGCAGCTGGCTGGAGGGACTTCAGAACACCAACAGCTGAGGCATTTCCAGAATTATCAACACATAGAGGCCAAGGAAAAAGTGAGAGGTCAGTGCAGTATGGACTTTGGGACCAGTAGTTGGGAGTGTGTTGCCCCCAGGGCAAGATGAGACGCTTAGGCGCAGCAGACATCACTTTGCAACTTTAGCTCCTGGCCTGCAGACTGTGGGGGGACAGGCAACCAGTCTGGGGGGGTAATTTCTCTTGCTTTAAACTTCTTGGATCTGGATTGTGTTCTTGGGTGGAGGTTTTGGGATGTTTGATGAGCTTGTCAATGTGTGGAGGCTTCAGAGAGGGCACCCAACTAATACCTCCAGCAGCTGAGAAAAACCCAGCATTTGGGACAGGAGTTTCCCTGGCTGGTGGCAGAGTCCTACTGTGGCAACAAGCCCAAGAGTCAAGTAATTGAGTGGCAACATGCCTAGGCATAGGAAACAAAATAAACAGAAAAATACAACATTAGATAACTATTTTGGGGGCAAAGAGGATCAAAGTATGGAACAGGAGGAGGACTGTGAGGTAAGAAATCCTGCACCAAAAGCTCCAAATGAAAATACAAGCTGGTTATGGGCCATAGAGGGCCTTAAGAAGCAGATAAGAGAACTGGAGGAAAATTGGGAAGAGAAATGAGAAAGATGCAAGAAAAGTATGAAATGAGAGTCAACAGCCTGACTGAGGAAAAAAACACCTTAAAAATAGACTAACTCAAATGGCAAAAGAGGCTCAAAAAGGCAATGAGGAGAAGAATGCCTTAAAAAAGCCGAATTTGCCAGATGGAAAAAGAATCTCAAAAGCTCACTAAGGAGAACCATTCCTTCAGAATTAGACTGGAGCAAATGCAAGCTAGTGACTTTATGAGAAATCAATATGCTGTTAAACAGATTCAAATAAATGAACGTATAGAAGGCACAGTGAAATATTTCATGGGAAAAACCACTGACCTGGAAAATAGATCCAGGAGAGATAATCTAAAAATTATTGGACTACCTGAAAACCATGATCAAAGAAAGAATCTAGAAATCATCCTTCAAGAAATTCTCAAAGAAAATTGCCCTGATGTTTTAGAACCAGAGGAAAAAATAGAGGTTGAAGGAATCCACTGATCACCTCCTGAAAAAGATCCCAAAAAGAAAAGTCCTAGGAATATTGTAGCCAGGTTCCAGAATTCCCAGATCAAGGAGAGAATGTTATAAGAAGCCAGGAAGAAACAATTTCAATATTGTGGAAACGCAATCAGGATAGCACAGGATCTGGCAGCTTCTACACTAAGGGATTGAAGAGCTTAGAAAATGATATTCCTGAGGGCAATGGAGCTGGGATTAAAACCAAGAATCACCTACCCAGCAAAACTGAGTATCTTGTTTCTGGGGGAAATATGGTCATTCAGTGGAATAGAGGACTTTCAAGGATTCTTTTTTTTGCCTTTTGGAGGGCAATTAGGGTTAAGTAACTTGCCCAAGGTCACACAGCTAGGTTTTTTTTTTTTTTGTTTGTGTGTGCATTGTGTCTGAGGCTGGATCCAAACCCAGGTCCCTCTGACTCCAGGGCTGACTCTCTACTCACTGTGCCACCTAGCTGCCCTGACTTTCAAGGATTTTTGATGAAAATACCAGAGTTGAATAGAAAATTTGTCATTCAGATACAAGGAGCAAGAGAAGCTTGAGAACATAAACAGGGAAAAGAAATCATAAGGAACTTATCAAAGTTGAACCATTTACATTCCTACATGGAAAAAATGATAATTGTAATTGATGAAACTTTTCTCAGTATGAAAATATTTGAAGAAGGGTATATAGGCATATGAATACATATGTGAATGTGTGTATATATGTTTACAGGTATACATAGATAGAGGGCACAGATTGAATTTAAAAGGAAGCGATGATACTTAAAAGGTGAAATTAAGAGGTGAGAGATGAATATAATGAGAGGAGATGGGGAGAGACAGAATGGGGTAAACTATCTCATATAGAAGAGGAAAGGGGAAATTGTTACAATGGAGGGGAAGAACAGGAAGGCAAAAAGGCAAAACCTTATTCTCATTGAATTTGGCTCAGGGAGAGAATGACTCACATACTAAATAAGATATCTCACCCTACAGGAGAGTAGGGGGAAAGGGGACGAGAGGGAGTATGATGGAAGGGAGGGCAGACTGGGTGGAGAAGTTGGAATGACCCACTTTTGCAAAGGGACAGTATCAAAGTAGAGAATATAACAAGTGGGAGGTGGGATAGGAGGGAGGGAAATATAACCAGTCTTTTACAATATATCTACTATGGTAATGTTTTGCATAGCTACACATGTACAACATATACTGAATTGCCTATCTTCCCAGTAAGAGCAGGTGACAAGGGAGGAAGGGAAGGAATCTGGAGTTTGAAGTTTTATAATCAAGTGTTTAAAAATATATAAATACTATTATTAATACTATTTTACATATAATTGGGAAATAAGATATACAGGCATTGGGGCATAGAGATTCACCATGCCCTACTGGAAAAGTCGAAGGGGGTGTGGGAGAAGATATGGGAGACAGCAGATTGGAGGAGGGGATATACTGTGGAACTGCTAGTCTGGGGTGGTGGGTAAGGGTAAAATGGGTAAAAAATTGTAACTCAAAATCTGGCGGAAATGAATGATGTAAATCAGAAGTTAATAAAACATTTGGAAAAAAAGCAATAGAAGTCATGCAAATTACATCAAACAATATTTCTTTCATCAATTTTATTTTTTGCAAAACAGATATAGTGTAGAAAAGAAATAAAAAGAAAGTATGTTAGGGGGGATTTTTGCCACAAATTTCCTTGATAAAAGTCTCATTTCCAAGATATATAAAGAACTGATTCAAATTTATAAGAATAGTTGTCAATCCCCATTAGAGAGTCAAAAGATATGAACAATATTCTTTAAAGGAAGACATCACTCCAAATAATAATTAGGGAAAGGAAAATGTAAAGAAATTTGAGGTTTTACCTCACACCTATCAGACTGAGAAAAATTATAAAAATGGAAAATGACAAAAGCTGGAAGGCCTATGGGAATACATGTAACTCTAATAAACTCTTCGTGGAATCATTCTAGAAAGCAATTTCAAAGTCTCCCCTGAAAGTTATCAAACTGTGCATACCCTTTGACCCAGCTATCCCCCTAGTAGGCCTCAAAGATCTCAAAGAAATGAAAGAACAAAATTATCTATAGGTACAAAAGTACTTATAGAAACTTTTTTTAATGGTAGCCTCAAACTGGAAACTAAGGTACTGTTGAGGAATGACTAAATTAAGATATATGAATAAATTGGAATATTATTTTTCCATAAAATATGATAATAATGGACAGTTTCAAAGAAAACTGGGATGACTTCTGTAAATTGATACAGAAAGAAATATGTTGAACTAGGGTGATAATTTTTAAGATGTTAACAGCAATATAGAGGAAAACCAATTCTGAAAGACTTTAGAACTATATTCAATGCAATGATAAACCATGAGTCCAAAAGAATTAAGGTGAAGCAAACCACTCACCTTCTGATAAAATGGTGAGGAACTTGAAAAAAAGAGAAATTTTTTCCTGGCATGGCTAATGTAGGGATTTGTTTTGTGGCATTATGTAGTTATGTATTTGTTTTTTTGTTTTTGTTTTTGTTTTTTCATTGTGTGGGTGGAGGAGAGGTCCTCAGAGGAGATTTTCTTTTCTTTAATACTTATTTTTTAAAAATCCCTAAAAAGGGAAGAGGAAAATGGCAGATATGACCTACTATGGATCAAATTCTTCAGTGGAGAGGAAAGTACAAATTTACTAGACCAGCAAATATTTTTTGTAGTCTGGGCTGTATTTTGATCAGCTACTAAGCATTATTAATATAATATTCAAAAATTCTATAGCATAAAATAGATGAAACACTAGTCAGGTCTAATTTAAAAATTCTTTTTAGTAGTCACTTATCCAAACTGCCTGGATGTATAACTGGGTAGAAAAATGTGCCAAGTACTTTGTATTTGGGTGATGAAGACTAGAAAGGATGACAAATCCCTTCATGTTTAGCCTAACCCCACAAAAGCTCACATAGTATACAAAATTATGAACAAAATAAAAAGTTATCATTTGAATATATAAGTATGTGTGTATGTATGTGTAAGTATGTAGCCCCAGTCAGAAGCAGCCCATGCCCCTCCCCTGCCCATCTCCCAGCCTCGGGCCTGGTGTTTGCGTTTGCACTTGACTCTGTCTTAATGTTGCATGCCAATCCCAGAGGCCTTTGTGTTTCTGTCTGGTACTTTAATCTCATGTATTGCTGCCCACCCTGAGATATGAAAAGTGTAATAAAACATTCCACGAGGACACCCCCCCAAATTTATATATATATTCAGATTTCTTTTTTTTCCTCTCTGCTCAACTAGATTGCAAACTCCCAGAAGATAAGAAAAGTATAAAAATGTTTTGTAAATGTTGGATGAATTGAATCAAATTATTAACTTATCATGAAGGTTATACAGACTTGTGAAACTCGGTCTTTTAAAAGTAAGATTTCATACATATAGCCCATATGCTGGATGGGGTCCACAAGCTTTATGGGACCCACAACACTTCCAAGCATGGACCAAACCAGATTAAAATATAATTAAGGGAATGTTTAACAAAAGTAATGAATATACAGTAAGACTTCAAATATATTACATTTTAAAATTAAGTCAATATATGCCCCTCCCAGGGATTCTTATATATGGATTAATGGCCCCAAATTATTTTAGTTTGACAAGACTGTTTTAAAAGAACTGGTCTTAGTAAAGTAATGGTGGACTAGAAGTGTGTAAATTGAACATTTGCTATGAGACGTTACAGTGTTTAGATTTGCTTATCTGTAGTTCTTTGTTCCTATGGAAGATTCTAGAGGCTAGAAAACAGATTTCAAGTAATTAATGTTTTTTTAAATCCATAAAACTCTGATTTTTTTTTGTCTTAACTTTTCTAAAGGATTGTATCACTTGTTGAAAAATAAAAGGTTAATCTTTCTCCCAAGATGATAAAAACTTGTTGAAATGGCATTTTATAAATGGAAGGAAGTTGATGGCATAGAACACATTTAAAACCTAATATTGTACTTGTTTCTTTTTCTTTGTAATGCACTCAGTGCCAGATACTCATTAACAAGAGAAATGGAATTGTAAGCAAGTAGACTCTTTGAATGCTGGGTGTTGGTCCTGGCCATCTCTATGATACCATCTCAGCTTTCACTGCTAACAGCAGTAGAGGTAATGGGCAACACAGAAGAGAGGAGGAGTAGCCTAGGAATGGCATAAAAAGACTCAGTGGTGACACAAAGAGTGACTTGACCCTCAGTCTAATTCCATTTTTAGGCTGATGGTCAAGGAAGCATCCTACTCCTCATCTCATGGACTTTGCCCCAGGTTAGCTGGCTTCTTGGGGGAAAGAGCTATAAAATATGGGGATCCACTCCTACCATGATAATTCCATGCAAATTAGTTATGATCAGCCATTTCTGGAGGGGAGGTTGTAATTCTTTCTAGATGTGGAATTGTATGAGGGTATATATAGCTATTAAGACCTAGTAGATAGAGTCAAACTAAAAGAAAGAATATAGTTCAACTCTTGTTTCTGGCACCTACTGTGGGTAAGTCATTGGGCAAGTCATTTAATTCTTTGATGTAACGGGCAATTCTCTAAGGGTAGAAACTGCAGGTCAGGAACTGATCAGTGTTAGTAGAATAATTCTTTATACCAACGAAATCAGAAGTCATAGGATCACTGAATTGGAAAGAAGTTTAAAGATAATCTAGACCAACACTTCTGCTTTACAGTTAAGGAAAATCAGGAACAGAGAGAGTAAGTAATTTGCCCAGTGACACAGGGAATAATTTACACAGAGTATTTGAACCTTGGTGATCTGATTCCAAACCCAGCATTCTTTCCATTGCTCCATGTAGTGGTCTTTCTTCCCCCCACCCCTGACCTCTTGTCAAAAACAAGCAAACATACATACATACCTAATGGCACTTAGAGTCATCAGATGTCGAAATTAGAAGGGACTTTAAAGCTCAGCTACTCCAACCACTTTCGTTAACAAGGAAATTAAAATTCTGAGCAACAAAGATGCTTGCTGAGGTCACAGAGATGAGTAATGGCAGAATTAAGACTAGAACCTAGGGTGCTTGATAGCCAGTTCAGTGTTCTTTTCATTTCTTTTTGGAGATTTACAAACCAAAGCTTCAGACATCCATATACCTGTAAACGCTGGTTTTCAATGAAACATTAAAAAAAAACCATCAAATCATATTATTGCAATTAAGTCATAAATAATTCAATAATTCAATTGTTTAGGAAATATTTGTTTATGAAAGCACAAAGATTGTTTGTGGAAGATAATTAGCTCTCACTGAATATTGTAGAAAGCTCAGACCAGGGTTTGTACTTCTCTATTTGTGCTCAGGCAGCTGGCCAGACAGTACTGAATCAGTAACATGCTATTACTTTTTTTCATTTTCATTTTAATTTAATTAAGTGTTAGGAAAGCAAAAATAACTCTATTTTCTCTCTATTTTCCTTAGGCATATGCCCCACACCCTCCTACCATCAGGATAATCTCTCCTGCCCAGTAAAGTCACCCTACATTAATTATCACTGTATCTTTTTCAGCCTCTACAAGTCGGAAGACTGCAGTGACTGCTGGCTGCCTGCCAATGGACACTGTCTTTCTTTTTTCTCTCATTTGCCTTCATTCTTCTCTCATTAACTGCCTGTGAAATTGTCACATGTATTTTGCAAGCCACTTTTCTTCATGAGATCCTAATTCATTTAAAATTATACCCAGCTTGAAACACTAGGGATCACATGCTCTTTTGTATTTCAAGAAACTTTATTTTTAGTCAGGTTTTCTTTTCGAGCTTTGTCAGCATGTCCTACTCTGCTCTCAGGGCTTAGAGGACGTGCTTAACAGAAAAGTGAAAATGGTAAAAAGAGAGAAAGAAGAGAAGAATTCATCTTTTGGCCAGAAAGCCTCTTACCAAGTCACATATGTATCTTGCCAGATTGCAAGCTATACCAGTCGTTGTTCCATTTGGGTTCTTTCCATTGACAGTACAGGAAATCACCTCCTTTTGGAGCTTCTGATTAAATAATAAGATAAGAAACCCCATTTTGTTTCTATTTCCTCTTCTTTCCCTTTCACACAAAATAGTCACTACAGAGTCCATAATTAGACAGTGAAGTTGCTGAATGCATGTGTTGCCAAAGAGTTCTCTAGTCATAAACCATTGCACAATGTCAGAATATCCTAAGGTAGGATATACACTTGAAAGGAAGGTGGGTCACACTGATCCCCTCCAGCAGGAGATGTGGCATTATTTATGGATATATTTTTTAAATGGAATGACAAGGGAAAGAACTGAATGAGGTGAATGGGAAGTCACTTCAAACCATTTCTGGAAACTGCTCTGATCATAGCCAAGACCTAAGATTTCAGGATCTTCTAAGATAGTCCCAGACTTCTGGTTACCACAGGACAGAATTTCAGCCAGTTCTGTAGGTTTTCTATATGTTTGGCTTCATTTTGAGGAGGAACTGAATATTCCTCTGAAGTATAACATCAGAAAGTAATGTAAATTGAAATTCAATTTATAACTCCATTCTAAAATGTATCAGTGTTAAAGTCACCCTTTTAATTCTACAAAGAAATTTCCACCTAAATTGGGATCTACATGAGTAGGAAACTAGGACCATAATCACACTGGTGTGTTTAACCTGGGAGATTCCAAGACTTTAGGTAGAAGACATCTATCCCACAATAACCCCAAATTGCTGATTAGGTGGTGAGGGAGATAGTAAGCATCAGTCTGAGGCTTTGGTAATGTCTGTTCCTCTAATGTTTATGGAATAGTAGTAATGAACTCCCTTGAATTGTCAGATTACTATCCAGGGTTATTCTTGTGTAGAATCAGTGAAGGGGAAGGAAAGAAGAACTATTAACATTTCTATGCCCACTGTCATTTGCTGGATGACCTGTCTCTCACCATCTATCTATCTATCTATCTATCTATCTATCTATCTATCTATCTATCTATCTATCTATCTAATCTACCTACCTACCTACCTACCTACCACCTATCTGCATTGAGTTAGAGAGGGGAAGACAGGAGACAGATCATTATACAAATTCCTTTCAGGTCAAAGCTTCATCCATGGCCTTGACTGGTAAGCTTTAAATTTACCTTTTTACCCTTTCTGTCCTCATTCTCTCCAAATATTTTCTCCTTCTTTCCCCTACCTGTTATTCAGTCATTTCAGTTGTGTCTGACTCTTCATCTCCCCTTTTGGGGTTTTCTTGGCAAAAATAGTGGAATGATTTGCCATTTCCTTCTCCAGCTCATTTTACAGATGAGGAACTGAGGCAAGCAGAATTAAATGACTTGCCCAGGGTCACTCAGGAAGATGAATATTCCTGACTTATTCTTTGCTGACTCTACATAGACTCTCTTCTCCTGAGTTCCCACTTTGCATCAAGTCAAGAATTATTCTATCACAATAGTTGTTTTCATACTGCTCTTTCAAACTCCTACTACTATTCTCACATTTATGCTACTGTTCCCTCTTTTAAAACGTATACATTAATTTTTCAGGTATTTTTTCTACTTCCCCCTACCCACATTTTTTTTTACAAAAAGGGAAAACTTATTGTAACAAATATGAGTAATAGTTTAGCAAAACAAATTCCCCCATTAACCATGTCCCAGAATATATGTCCCATTATGCATTCTTGGTCCCTATCCTCTCTGGCAGGAGGTGAGTAGAATCATACTACTATTTTGTTACACTACCACTGTCATCTCATTCCACTTTGACTGCAAATCCTAGTTCTCCCTTCATATCCTCTAGGCCAATTTCTAATGATAAATCCCCCAAAACTACTTCCTGATGTCACTAAATGGGGGTGGAAAATAGCAGGCAACTCAAGGTCCCTAAAGCCACTGGCATAAGGCCAGGCCTTCTTTGGCAGCATCTTTAAGATATGACTGATATGGGATGACTAGGTTGTACAGTGAATAGAGCACTAGCCCTGAAGTCAGGAGGATCTGAGTTCAAATCCAGCCTCAGGCACTTAACATTCACTAGCCATGTGAGCAAATCACTTAACCCCAATTGCCCTGCCCTCCTCCCTCCAAAAAAATAAAAAAAGATATGACAAATACTTATGATTTATACCATCTGCAGTTTGGTTCTACATTATTTTTAAGGAAAATAAACCTGACCAAAAACTTGCCAAGTGCATAGCTGTGGGTATCCAAATATTATAACAGGTCTGCTAAGTTCATTATAGAATTTAAAGCCTTTTACAACCTGGATCACTCCTATCTCCCTAGTATTCTATCCAGTCTTATTAATTTCCTTTACACACTTTCCATGTAAGTCAAACTGGTCTACCTTCTATATGATATTACATTTCCCATCTTCCCTTAAGGGGATCCCTAATATTTGGAAAGCATTACCTGTACAGCTCAGCTTCTTAAAATTCCTGCCTTCTTTCCAAGCACAGTTCAACTTTCCTCCCTACAAAAGGCCTTTCCTGATCCTCCCAGTTATTAATACTTTATGTCTTTAAACTACTTTTTAAAAATTACTTTTAATATACTTTGCCTTTACTTACATATGTATAGGTTTCATCCCCTCCAGTAGAATATAAGGTCAGGTCATTTAGGGTAGAGTCTGTTTTGTTTGTATTTGTATTCACAGTATCTAAAACAGTACCTTGCACATATAAAGGACTTAATAAAGGTTTGTTTCATTGAACTGAAGTAGGTAACTATTAAGACTAAATTGTCTGGAGCCAATAGGTCTTGATCACATAATTGGAAAACCAATTCAGTACCACATAGCTATGTGCAATTTATTGTAAACAATTAAAGTAGTTTACTCCTGAATAAAATATGGACAATGGAACATACAGACTATATCCATCTTTCAACTGAATCTCATATGTGCACAATACCAAAATGATTCAAAAACTATATTCCTTATTGTATGGTATTGTCACAATTTTTCAATACTTCAAAGGTCTGTGACTTGATTTATGTTGATGAGTCTTTGCAAGATTTTAATGGACAGTCTTCTGGCAAGAAGCCTTCATGCTCATAGCTAGGTTATCCCTTTGATTTAGAGGCACATAATCCATCACCCAACCTTTACTGGAAGTTGTTCAGTTTTGCTGGGCTGTGCCAGAGTTGTTTGTTGGCATAAACTTTAAGAACCCAGTAATGTCTTGGCATTTTCATAAGGGATAAAATGTGATACTGACTACCTACTTGACCTTGGGTAAGTTACTTAACTTTTCTAGGTCTCAGTCTCCTCTCCTGTAAAATGAGAGTATTGGAAAAGAGGCCTGAGATCCCTCCCACCTCTGGATGTATGAGGCCTTTGGAGAAGGTCTTCATTTCCTATTAGAAAAGAAAGTAGAACTCCTTAACTTTTACCACTTAGCATAAATGGGTTTCAACACACTGGTTTAAAAACCCCCTAAAGTTCACGGTATCTTCTGAGTTTGTTTTGCATAAGTTTAATAATCAAGGGACTATGGTCAGTTACTATCACAATTCAAACAATGAGACTAGCCTTTTCAAAATGATTGGAAAAAATTAACAGAATTATGAATCTGTGAAGAAAGTCTTATAAGAAGTATGTATACTATACATTAATAAATCCATAAATGTGCAAATCATATATTATCTATGATTCTCTAAGAAATAGCATCTGTCAGGTGTTTTCCAATGTGTGGATAATTCTATCTTTCCCTTATACTGGTATCTGGTTATTTTCATCCTTTTAGTTGTTTTTCTAGGATATATTTAAACATTTTTCATACTATGATGCTGTTAGTGATTTATTTCTCAAGACACATTTCAATATATGTATAAAAGCCATTTTGTCAACAGTGGATACGATATGTTGGAGTTTGTGGCTGCCAGACAAGAAATCTTTTAAATGTCTAAAGAGTAAGAAACAGCTCAATTTCTTCCCCTTTCTCACATAGCACAAGAGTGTTATCATCATGTTAATGAAACAATATTCTACTCTGTTGGGCCTAACAGCGATGATTTAAGGTTATATCAGTACTGTGGGGACAGACTTTACCCTGCTATCGTTTTAAAGCATTACCTTGGCAGTACTGCAATTTGCCTGTCTCGTTTTACATGAACTGATGTTAATCTTTGATGATTGCTCAGTGTCAGTGTTGTTTCAATTTGGCCGTTTGAATGTAGTTTACATCAGAGGCACTGCAGACAACATAATCAAAATGGCAGGCCACTCAAATACAAATAAAGGGCACCAGGCTCATTTGACAGTGAAAAATATAGTGAGAGACCCAACAAATAAGCATATTGTGGAGTTAAAGGGGGAGAGAGGGTCATGACAATTACTCTAAGTTTCAGATGTTTCTTTCACATCACAAATTATTTTGAAGCATTGCTGACTCCAGTAAAATTCCCAATACATTTTAGGTTATTTTTAATTAAAGAAAATGAAATTTTATATAACAAAAATATTAATCTTCATATGCATCACTTGGCCTGAATGCCTCCCAAAAGTACTATGAAGGGTACTAAGAATTCTTTTAGAAGATCTCATTAAGTATTTAGAACAATGTCCTTTCAAGTTATTTTAAAAATCACCCCCCAAAAAATTCTTCCAAAACTTTTTGGTTTGTGAATGATGAGTGGTCTGAAGAGCCTCAAACCCCTGAGAAAAGTTGTGACATCATCAACAATCTTACTTCTTATGAGCCTTAATTACTCCTCAAAATCTGATTCAATGCTATATTTAAAGAGACCAGGACAAAGGAAATACAATATGATTATGTTGTGAATTTTCACAGTAGAAGCAAAGTCAAGTGTCAGTTGCTGGAGGGGAATAAACTCTCAGGGAATTCTATTGCAATTCAGGCCAGAGGAGAGCCAGGTTTCAAATAGTAAACATTCAAGAGCTTGTGAGTCAGTGTTTCATGTCATGATTGAGAATGCACAGTGGATGTGGCAGGTGGGGTCAGAACAAACACTCCGGAAATCAGGTCCAGAGTTCTCACATCACATTACAGGTTTAGGTAGTTAAGTGAAGTTAAAAAAAGAAAGAAAGAAAGAAAGAAAACAAACAACTGGGAAGAAGTAAACCCATTGGCCCCTCTTTTACTCTGTTAAATTTTGCTACATCATATGTCTGTTTACATCCTTAAAATGAGATATGCTATTCAGAGGTTTACAATTTAAATTTTAAAAAAATTACACAAGGGAACAAACATTATCTAGTACTTGTTTCCCTCTCTCAATACAGAAAATGAAAAAGTAAACTGAGATCCCATGAGTTTTCCATCAATCAAATGCCCAAGAGTATAGAGGAAAAGCCTCTGTAAAAGTTTATGCTGGGTCAAGTTTTTCCACTCTTGGAGCTGCTAAGAAAACAAATCACCAACCTGGTGACTGTTTGCAGCTGCCATCAACACAGGGATATAATGCTGACTGAAATCTGCAAGGCTTTTTTGGGGGAAGACAATCTGCAACATGAAAGTACTTTATGCAGGTATACAATCTGGAAGCAATTCCCTTAGTGCTGCTAAGGGGAAAACCGAACCATTAAGAAAGAAATCAAAAAGGTTGAAATCATGTTTCATTCTGCCACATAATTCTCATATTTTTAGGCAGTTTCCCCAAAAGAAAAAAAATGTTTTGGATTTGTATCTGCCATTAGGTTTGGAATATCAGCATAAATACATAACGGAACATCTTTTGGGCCACATTTTCCTAGGCCCCAAGCAATTTTACATTCAACACCTTTGGAAAGAACATTAACTCTTTCAAGTCAATGAGATGTCATTGAATATGATACAGCCCTTTATTATGTATCACCACCAACATATTCTCCATTGTATCTAGGTCGTAAAAGTTGGGGAATTGCTATAAGCAAAGTTAACTATCTGATGCTCCTCCTTTCCCTTGCTTCATTTTCCTTGATTTTCCATCTTTATGTGAACCAATCAAAATGCATTTTTAAGTGTCTACTATATACCAGGAATTTTACTAGGTGATGGAGATATAAATAGAATAAATGAAAAAGGTTGACTCAGAAAGAGTTTACATTTGAATGGAAGAAGAAAGTAGGAAAACAACTTATCTTTTCTCCATATGTATTCATATTATTTGTATAAATAAGACTTACATAAACACCTGGAATGTTAGAGCTGGAAGGATCCTTAGGAGATCATTTAGTCCAGCCCATTCATTTTCTAGATCAGAATACTGAGGCAGCACAGAATTATTAAGTGATTCTCCTGAGATCCCACAATTATATGGCAGTGCCAGAACCCAAACCCTAGATCTCCATCATTTTGTATTCAGAGGATCTGATGTCAAATTTCATCTTTATCGCTTTCTCTGTGACTATGAGTAATGCATATAACCTCTCTGAGCCTCACATTCCCATCTATGAAATGAAGGGTTATATGGAACTTTAAAGTTTTCAAAGTGCTTTAAAATATCATCTCATATTATCCCTACCAGAATCCTGAGAGGTACATGCAATGATTATCCCCATTTTACAGATTAGGAAACTGAGGCAGACAGAAGTTTAAGTAATTTGTCCAGGGTCACACAGCTAGTATGTTTGAGCTTGCATTTGAACTGGGATCTCGGAGTCTAGGTCCAATACTCTATTCACAGCTAGCTGCCCCACTAGATGGCTTTTGAGAGCTAAGTGTGATTCTACGGTTAATCCAGATCTCTGTTTTCATTAGTATGGGGGATATCCTTCCCAGTGTGCAAATTTTCTTCACCAGAGCAGATTTACAGCAATTGCCTGTGGGTCTGGAGTTTTTTTTTCTGTGATCACACATCTAGTCCATATCAAAGGCATGATTTTAAACAAGGTCTTCCTGACTCCAAGGACAACCCTTGATCTGGTATATAATACCACCTTTCAGTTTTAAATATTGCTTATGTTTTTGAATTACAATTAATGGTATTTCTTCAAAATTCAAAATGATTTGGGTTCATGCAAAGGCAAAAAATAAGCCACTACTAATTGTAGGCCTCAGTTTCTTTTGTCCTTGATACGGAAAAAAAATAATATATTTCTTCTCCATACTATAGGCTGAGTAATAGTTTTTGAAAAGGTAATAAATGGCATAGAACAAGAAACCTTTATGTTTAACACCATATTCATTTTTACATTTTGAAAAATCTCCACAAAAAAGTAATTTCATGTATCTGCAGCTTTCATTACACATGTAACATGTACTTCCATATGTCTGCTTATGTATCATGAATTAAAATCCTTTATGTGCATTTGCCATTCTCAACTATTTTCCAAAACCATGGGCAATGAGATTAATAGTAAACTCTGTCCGAAAAGAAAATGAACCCAGAACAACAGCTAGAGAAATCATTTTGGTATGCTGGCCCCACATACAAGTATCTTCACAAATCTACTACAGGCTTCAAGTTTGCTGCCTTCTATTAAAAGTTAAAGTACAGATTTAAGCCATGAATTGGTGTGACAATTAAATAAGGATAGACCTTTAAAATCTTCATTACTGAATTATTCCAAAATACTTCCAGAGAAATTCTAATTGGAAAAGATTTTTGGCTTTGTATTTAAGTAAGAGGAGAGAAATCACATTGATGTAATAGCTTGTCTATCAGATTTCTCAAATACTTTGTAGTTATCCTTCCTGTCCTAGAATATTTCCTGATGTCTCATTTCCAAAAGGGAATAAAGATCCTTCTGTCATGTATTCTCAGTTTAAATATCCACAAATCTACTCCAGTTGGCTCTCTTTATCACCTTCTGCTTTGTCTTCATGAATTAGATACATGATTTTGTGACATGGGTTAGATGAAGTTGAAAACAAATAGCATTCAATTAAATTGATTCTACAAAAACGTATTAAGTCCCTACTATGTGCAAAGCATTATGCTAGCTGCTTAGGATACAAAGACAAAAGGAAACCTATAGCTATCCTAGAGAATATTCTGTTGTTGGGGCTAGGGGAAGAAGAAGGTAGGGAGTTGATAAGGGGGTGGGTTATGGCATGTACACAGATAAGGAAATAGAAGGTATATCACCCAGGATCAAAGGATCATAAATATAGAGAAATTCAACAATTACACAAAAAAAAATCTTTGGTATGCCGGCCCTTAAAAAAATAACGGGAAATTCTACAATTACACAAAGAAAACAGAGGAAAGGAAGATCACAAAGGGTAGGCATGGGTGTGGGATTTGAACTCCAGATGCCAGAGACAGTGCTCTAAAGCAATATAAAATAGTTTCAGGGCAGAAAGGGCACTAACAAGAAGGGTATTAGCCAGTCTTTTTTTTAGGATTTGATGCACCTGTGTTGTACTTTAAGGCAAGCTAGTTATGCTAAGAGACCCACATGAAGAGAGAGGACCAAGGAAAGAGGATGCCTATGAAAAGGGAGCAAAAGGACTAGGCAGGAGGTTAAATTCTGCATCCTCCATGTCTGGAATGCTCCCCTTCCTCATATCTACCCACTGACTTTGTTAGATTACTTCAAGACTCATCTCGAGTCCCATCTTATATAGGAGCCCTTTCCTGACTCTCACTACCATACCAGATTATCTCATTGAATCTCTTTAATATGTATGTACTTGTTTGTATGTTGTCTCCTTGATGACAGAGACAATGATTTTTAAATTTTTCTTCTTATTTCTTTGTATTCTCTACATTAAGTATAATTGCCTGGAACAAAGTAAGTGCTTGATAAATGCTTGTTCATTGACTAATCAATACACTGAAAAAGGTAGTAAGTCAATTTGAGTTGCAACAGAAAGTACACCGAGGAGAATAAGATGAAATCAGACTGGAAAGATAGGTGGGAGTCAGGTTATAGACTTCGGATCTTCTATTTGTTCTTATCCCAAAGGCAATAATATTTTACTGGAATATTAAATAATAATGATCAAAGTTATTTAAATGTTTTATGCAGAGGTGTCAAACTCAAATAGAAATGGGGGCCATTAAACCATACATAAGGATCCCTGAAGGCTTCATATTGACTTCAAAAACCACATATTGCTATTTTTTATGTTTTATTGCATTTTTATTTGTTCTGTTAAATATTTTCCAATTACATTTCTTTTTTTTTTTTTTAAAGCGATTGGGGTTAAGTAACTTGCTCAAGGTTACACGGCTAGTCATTATTTATGCGTGGGTGCTCATTTTCTGAGGCTGGATCTGATCTCGGGTCATCCCAACTCCGAGGCCAGCACTCTTACTCACTGCGCCACCTAGCCGCCCCTTTAGGGCAATTGGGGTTAAGTAACTTGCCCAAGGTTACACGGCTAGGTTTTTGTTTGTGTGGATTAAGTGTCTGAGGCCGGCTCCGAACTCAGGTCCTTCTGACTCCAGGGCCGGCGCTCAATTCACTGCGCCACCTAGCTGCCCCTCCAATTACATTTCAATCCGGTTTCAGCTGCACTTTGGAGTATTGTGGGCTACATGTTCTGTACTTGACACTTCTGGTTTAGAGAATTACTTTTTTGGTGTCAGAGTATTCATTCATTCAACAAGCATTTATTAAGCATCAGTTGTATGTAAGGCACTCTACTAGGCATTTAGGAGAATGAAAAAGAACATAACAGTTTTTCCTTCTAAAAACTTGCATTCTCCTGAGCGTATACCTTATTTCTACAATTACACAAAGAATAACTATATCACTTATGTTAAGCCAGAGGTCAGTCAATAAACATTTACTATTAAGTGTCTACTATATCTCAGGCACAATGTTAAGTAGTGGGGATACAAAAGGAGACAAAAGGCAGTCCCTGTGCTCAAGGAGCTCCCAAGCTACTAGTAGGGGGAGACAACAACCGAACAAATGTACAAACAAACAGACTATATACAGGCTAAATGGTGGGCCGTTCAAAAGAGGAGAATTAAGAGGGTTTAGGAAAGGCTTCCTGTAGAGGATGGGACTTTTGTTGGGTTGTAAAAGAATCCAGGAGGCAGAGATGAAGGTGGAGACTATCCAGAACCTAAGGGGCAGTCAGAAAAAAAATTGCCTGGAACCAAAAAATGGAAGTGTCACATTTATTTATTTCTTACAACATACCAGGCACTGTGCTGAGTACAAGAAATAGAAGGAATGGCAAAAACCTGTTCCATGCTCTCAAGGAACTCAGTCTAATGGGAGAAACAACATGCAAACTATGTACATACAAGATATATACAGTATAAATGAGAGGTGATATCAGGTGGAAGGTATTAGCAGATGGGTAGGAGTGGCAGGGAATCTGGAAAGACTTGAATTCAGTAAACTGATGACAAAACCACAGTGCTTGAGTATTGTCACCTTTGCAAGTCAGACCAATTGGAAGCAAACAACATCAACATTCAGATCATAATTGGCAGGGTGCCAAGTCTGCTCTGGACCCAAGAGAGAAAATGAGCTGGAAGGACTTCTCAGGACAGAAATTAAAAAAATTAATTGATTTAGCAAAACTTTTCAAGTAAATAATTAAATTAATAGAAATGACTGTGGGATCAAAAGACTTTTTTTTCTGTTTTCCTGTTGTTCTAGTACTAACCATTCCTAGGAATTCCCACATGTAAATCATAAGAGTATATGGATAATATGCCTAGATCTTTTCAGATAAACACATGAGGATAAATACTAAATGGAAGATGATGCAGAATAAGTAGAGTGAAAGAAGATTAACTAGAGTTGTTAGATCAAGGACAGATGTGACCCTAGGGGATTCCTTCTGTGCTTGAGCCATCTTTAGGGAGAAGTCATATTTACATAGGACAACTTCTTCTATAGAGTTCAGGATGTTTCAAACTCATTATCTCTTTTTACTTACAATAGTTCAGTGTAGAAGAGACAGGCAGTTTTGTTTTCATTGTTTGCATCCCAATTCTCTCATTTTACAAAGGAGAAAATGGAGGCCTAGAGAAGTTAGGTGGTTTGTACAAGATTGCACATGTATTAAATAACAGTAATAAGATTTCAACTGAGGTCCTAGTACAATGCTGATTCAGGAGTTAAATGACTTGAATTCAAATCCTACCCCAGATAATGAGTTTAGAGAATCACTTAAGCCTCAGCTTCCTCTCCTAAATGAGGGCGTTAGACTAGATGGACTCTGATGTCCCTTCTAACTCTAGACCAATGATCCTATCATCCTCTTACTCTGAAATGAGCACTCTTTCTACTTTACCATATGATTTCTCAGTCTGGACTTCTGAAAGGATGGTAAGATAATGTGCTTAAAAGAAAGAAAAATGAAATTATGGAATATGTATTTGAATAAGACATAATTTGTCATTTTAACTAATGCTAATGAGGAATTTGTCAATTAGATGAATGCCAATAGACATTATCCCATGAACCGCCCAGTTTCAGGAGTCTATGGCAGAAAGTCTCTGAATTTAGCAATATGCATGCATTATCTATCTACCTCTCTAGGAGTAGCTAAATATTCATCTATCCATCTCTCTATATAATGCATGTGTACTGCTAAACGTATGCATTATATGAATTATATATATAGGTGCATATATATATGTACATATGTAGGTGCATATAGATATCTGTATATCCATATGTATCTAAATAACTATATATTGGGGTGGCTAGGTAGTGCAGTGAATAGAGCACCAGCCCTGGAGTCAGGAGGATCTGAGTTCAAATGTGACTTCAGACACTTAACACACACACACACACACACACACACACACACACACACACACACACATAAAACTAGCCATGTGACCTTGGGCAAGTCATTTAACCCCAATTGCCCTACCGTCCCCTCTCAGAATAAAAAGCAAAAAAAAACCCAAACTCTAAAATAACTCTATAAAAGTTTTTAAAATAGCTATACATGTTATATATACATAAATATACATACACACTCTCTTTCTCTCTCTTTCTATATATATACATACATATATACACCCACACACACACATACATACCCACAAACACAAAAGAATTGGCATTTCAGAAAAAAAACCAAACAAACAAAAAAACAAACAAACTAATAATTGGTGCATCTGGGAAGGACTCCACAAGAAGACTAGTGGATATATTGATATAAATGATTACAGGAAACCAGGACAGGAGCTTTGTGAATTCCCTACTCTTCTTTGCCAATGGACTTTTCCTAATGCCACACACATCTATCCCCTCTTGACCTCATAAGCAGCCCCATGATTTCAAGGCATGCCTCAGGTGATGGACTTGCTAGTGCTGTTTGTTTATAAGATAAATTTTGAGGCCTGAAATATGCTGCAATCTGTTCTTCCCAAGGCCTTGTGTCACTTCCTGTTAGTAAGTTAGGCACTTGGGGGCTGGGGGACGTTAGTTTAACACTTCCAAGGCCACAGGGCTTCTGTGAAGTTCCCTGAAGCAGTAAAATACAAAATGGCCTCCTATGTCCTGAAAAAGTTCATCTAAATTATTGCTAATGTGCTAGAGATGGCAGCAAAGCTTTTAGAAGGAAAAGGCAATAAATTAGACTTTGAAGATACTTACTGTTGAAAGGTTAAATTATAATATTGTGTATATTTTTCTGTTTCCCAATCTCAAAGTATTCAAAATGCATTATTGAAACTCAGGCAGAATGACTTAGTTGTTTTATAACTCCTGTAGAAAAGAAGTTTCTTTAATGCAGAAACTATTTGTTAGATTTGTCTTCAAATACATATTACCTAGCATATAATAGGTATTTAGGAAATGTATAATAAATTGAATGAGGATCTCAGAAACGTACCAAACCTCTGCTGTTCGATTTTACATCTAATTTTTGTACCATACAGGACCATTTTTTTTGTTTTTGTTCATCTTGTTTACTGACAGGAACTTTTTGCACTTCCAAAGCACAATGCCTTTTAGCAATCCATTTTGTGCTTATATTGAAGAACAAAGAAGTAAAGAACTAAGTGTTTCTTCAGAAAGTTTTTTAAATGCTCTTTAAAGTCCATAAGAAATTTGTTGACCTCTAGTTTGTGGTGAAGTTGAATCCTTTCAGTCTTTCAAAGCTGTTGCAATTCTCTTATTGGATAATGAGAAACAGGTGGACATGAGTCAAAGCTCATTAAAGTGAATTACAAAGGTTTCTATTTCTTTGTGGAACATTTAACTGGATATGTTCGTTCAGGGGAGCTATTAATGCTGATGTGTTGGCAAATTATTGTTAATTAAAAAATGATCTTGATAACTTAATGATAACAATCTTAGTGACTTTAAATCTATAAACTGTAGCCTTAATGAACTCATCAGACACACCAATCATTTAATACACATAGCCCAACAGACCATCTACCCCACTGCATTCCTAGCAAACTGCAAAAGATAACTAGCCCAGATGCTCACAAATCACTTTTAATAGCAATCAATGAGTGTTTTGTCTTGTTTACTATCCTTAATGTGGCATGATTCTGTGCAGAAGCTCAATGTTTCACATTCAGTCCTCCACAAAATATAAAACAAATTGATAATGACTTTGGGGCTTGATTTGATTAGAACAATGAAGTGCTTAGGTAAACACACCTGGTAAGTAAGGATTGTTTTTTTAAAGAGTTTTGGCCAAAAGTGCCTATTTAAATTTGGAGATTTTAAATATTGCCTCTGAAAGTAAATCAACAGGTACTCTTGATTTAATATGTCTTCAACAAAATAATCAGATTGATCTTCTCCAATTAATCTTCTTCTGATTATATTATTAATCTGCTCAAAAACTTTCTGTGGTTGTCCATTGCCCAGTAGCTAAGAGCCCAAGTCACTTAAACCATTCACTCCTGGTCTATTCTTTCTCCCAAACTCCCTCCATCAAATTGCCTTATGCTGTTGCAATACCCAGGTGAAAAAAATCTTCCATGGTTTGTAGAAGATAACCATGTTTAGAAGTAGAGAAACAAAGAACCTGTGAAAAGCATTACTTGGAGTAATAGCTATAACTGGAGGCAAAAACTGAGGCCTGCACTCAAATATTTTCCTTCACAGACTGAACTTTTTCACTCCATATATTGTTAAAACACTAATAGTCACATATTTGTGTAGGTCTGAAAGCATCTTCTTTTAAAAATATAATTATGTCTCTGGGCACTTTCCCATAAAAAATTATAAATAGGTTCACAAAAAGCCTATTTAACCCATAATTCCTAGTACACCCTTAAATCCCTTGATCTCTTGGTCTTTTCACTCTCATCATTTGCCAAACCTCATTTGTAGGTTACTCCTTCAGTCTTCCTATTCCTCTCTTACCCCCACGCTGCTGAATGAGGCTGGAGAAAATCGTAGAGTTCTGATGATTAGTAATATTACAAATTCAGGTAATCCAACTTAAACTTGTCCTTCACTGAAGCAAAGCAGTCCTTTTATCCTTTCCTAACTGATTCCCTATTTCACTTCCCACAGAAACTATTGAGGCTCTTCTCAAGCTTCCCATACCACTCCTTTTGCTGCTCTTAGCTGAGGACTTTACCTCTTACTTAACCATGAAAACTTGGGTCATTTAATGTATTCTTCTCCCATTCACTTAACCTTAAAATTATTTGGTAATATCTATCCCTGACAATGAAGTGGTTCTCTTTAGTTCTTGACAGAATCAATGGTTCCTTGATTCTATCCTCAAGATTCTTCTCCAGTAGATTTCAACTTCAATCACCTTTGAAATCTTCAGCCTCTGTCTCTACTGCTTCCTCCCCTGTTGTGCTTTAAATAAGCCCAAGTATCCAAAAGCAAAGTAAACAAAAAATGAACTTCACTAGAGTCTACCATTTCCTTAAACTAATATCCTAAATTTCTCCTCCCCTTCTTATCCAAATCACTACAGAAATGCTGACTCCATTTTATCTCCTTTCTCATTTCTTAAACCATTGCAATCTGGTTTCTGACCTCATTACTCAGACAACTGAAACTATTATTCCCAAAGTGGCCAAAGATCTCTTAATTGTTCATTGATGGTCTTTTCTCAATTCTTTCTTTTCAACCTCCTGGATACTGTTTCCTCTCTGAGTTTTAATGATACTACCTTGTACTGGTTCTTTTTCTCTCCTCTGCTCCTCTTTTTCTGCTCCTCTTCTCTCCTCCTCCTTCTCCTCTCCCCTCTTCCATGACTTTGTCATTCCTCTGCTGATAGCTCACAGATTTGTGTAACTTCCCCTGATCTTTAATCGTGACTCACCAGCTCAAAATATTCAAAATGGAATGTATCTCTCTCCCTAAGTCATTCCTCTTAAAAACTTTCCTATTTCTAGCAGAGGCTTTACCATTCTTCCTATAGCCAAGGTTCCTAATTTTCACATTAAGCTCAAATCCTACGAACCAGTCATTAGCCATATCTTGCTGCTTCTACCTACACAATACTCTTGTACCCAACACTTTCTCTCTGCTCAGACAGCTATCACCTTAATCTAAGCCCTCTCTAACTCTTACCTAGAGTTACAACAGGCTCTTCATTACACTCTCTGCTTCAAGTCTCTCCTCATTCCACTTCATCATCCACCCTACTGTCAAAGAGATATTTCTTAAGCACAAATCTAATAGAGTTACTCCCTACACAATCAACTTCATCAATTCTCTGTTGTCTCTAGAATCAAATACAAACTCACAACCTGACCCCAACCTATATTTTCAGGCAGTTTTCAGACACTTTCATTTGGCCAATATAACCTTCCACTCTCTTTATTCCATACACATGACACTCCATTTCCTGCCTCTATGATTTTATGATGGCCATCCTCCATGTATGGAATGAACTCTGGAGTCCCTTGCTTTCTTCAAGAGACACCTCAGGCAACAAATTCAAACATTCAACTTTTCCTGATTCCCCCTTCTCCCCCGCAATTGTTTGTGCTCTACCTCCCAAAATACTTTGCATTTTTATTTGGTTTATTGTCTTCATATGGAGACAGACTGCTATAGTGGATTTATATTTATATTTATATAATAGGCTTTGGAGGTAAGAAGTACTGGGGTTAAATCCTGTCTCTAACAGACACTTAACTGGCTGTGACTATAGGCAAATCACTTGACTTTTCAGTGTGCTAGTCAATTAGGATAGTGTTTTTCAGAGAAGGTGCTCTCCTGTATTGATAGAGTAAGTATCCTCATCTGAGTGTTCCCTGTACCAATGAAATCATAGGTTTTGTCCCAATCCTATCCTATACATACATACACACATATATACATATATCTGTGTGCATGTGTATACATGTGCATGTGTATTGTGTGTGTTGCATTTCGAACACATGCATGCACATGCATGTGATTTTTCCTTCTTCCTTGGAATGTTTCTTGAGAGTAAAGACCATTTAATGACTTATATTTATGTCCCAAGAGTCTCATAGACTATTTGGCACATAGTAGGCACTTACTGAATACTTGTATCTCCTAGGGCTCTGTCCTAGTCCTTTTGCTCTTCTCTGTCTATGCTGTTTCATTGGGTGATCTCATCAATTCCATGAATTCAATTTCCACAGAGATAAATTATCACATCTACACGGTTGATTTTGAAATTTCCTTGTCTAGGCCTTACCCTCCTGACCCACCTGTTTTGAATCTCTAACTGCCTATTGGACTTCTCAAGTGGGATGAACATTTTAAATTCAATGTTTCCAAAACTAGAATTTTGTCCTTCATCTCTACCTCCTGGTTTAATTGACTTTCTTCAAGTCCCAGCCAAGATATCACATTCTGTGATAAATCTGTCCCAATTACTATTAATGCCAGTGTCTTCCTTCTCCTGATTATCTCCAATTTAATTTTGTTTATATCTTGTTAGTATATAGTTAGTTACATGTTGTCTTCCACATTAGACTGTGAACTTCCTAAAAGCAGAGACTAATGTTGTTTGTTTGTTTGCTGATTTTCTTTTAATTTTCATAGTTAGCACAGCCTCTAGCATGTAGTAGCCCCTTGTTAAATGCTCATTGATTGGCTGGTTGACTGGATGCTACCATGGCAGACAAGTATCCAAGATCATAGCTTGCTTATATGAAATATAACTAGAATTGAAACTATATAATATGAAAATATATGCAGTTAGATACTATAAGCATTGTGGCTCTTGCCCTTATAACCCTCTGGATCTCTGTTCCACCTCTACCCAATTACTAACAGAACAAACTTGGGCAAGTTGCTTAATATACTCAATTTCCCATTTGCCTGCCAATGAGGCAGATTAAGGATGCCTTGTAGCACTAAGGACCAAGATGAGGTGCTGTAGAATAAATTCATAGTGGATCCAGTCAGCATAGTTTCATCTGATCCTAGTAAAGAGTACTTAGAAAATTAGAAGTGTGTATATGTTCTTATCTGAAGATGTTATTATTTCATCTCCACAATTTCCCAAAAGAGCACTAGAGCACATGAATGCAAAGTTCCTCCCCCTAAGGGCTCTATGTGACTCAGGATGTATCACAGCTGGGCTGGAGTTCAAAGCACCAAGATATCCATAATTGAACATGTGGTCACATAGGTTTATTAATGGATGGGGAAGATCTTCATATTCCATTAACATTACAACATTTTACAATATACATACAAAATAAATTCATGGTAATTGAGGGAGAGCTTTGACAACAAGGTATTTTTTAAGGGGAGGGTATTGGTAACCAGGAAGATCAAGAAAGGTTTCAAAGAGAATGTGTTACTTAAGAATTTTGAATGAAGGCAGGGGAGCCAAGATGGTGAAGTGAAAGCAGTGACTCACCAGAGTTTGCCCATAAATTCCTTCCAATACAGCTAAAAAGTGAATCTGAACAAATTTTAGAATGGCAGAATCCACTAGGTCACAGAGTGTCACAGATTTCTAGCTCTGGTCAACACCACAAAGAATACTCAGGTAGGATTTGTTGAATCTGGCAGGGAGCTACAGGGAACTCCCCACCTGTGGAGCATCGGGTTCACACCTGCACAGACTTGACCATAGCAGAGTCAGAGAAAGTTTGGGTGAACTGATTCACCCACCACAGAGGTGATTCCCAGATGTCTCACCCAAAGGATGGGAGTCTAGCAGAGCTGGGTAAGAGACAAGAGCAGGGCCTACAGCAGCAGCATCTACACCTGGGGCTATCAGCCCCCAGTCTGGATGTTCAAAAATCACCTACCTGAACTTCTGGGAGTCAAAATGGCAGAGTAAACTGGTGCTTCTCTCATTCACATCTCTGACTCTGAAAAACTCAGAGAATATTGCCCCATTGTAAAATCCTGAAATAGTAGAACCAGCATCAGGCTTGGGAAACCTGGAGGAAGGGTGCAGTTGTGGCTGAAGTGGGGCTAAAGTGCAGGACAGGAGATGTCCCAATAAGCCCCATCTCAGCTGACCAGTGGGAGATCCTGAAACCTGGGGGGGAGCCAGCAAGCACTAACATCAGAACCCCAGGTGTGTCTTCCCACAGCCAGGGGGATTGGCAGATACCAGTGTGGCCCCAGCCAGCTGAGCCTACCTGAGCTCTGTCTCTATTCTACATGGAGGCAGAATCTTGAAGTGACCAGATCACCCTTCCCCCACACCTCCTGCTATGAACTTCAGTATAACTCAAAATGAAACACCAAAACTCCTGGCCGTGGCTTCAGTCTAGGCACTAAGAGGTCACAGAATACAAAACCAATAACCAGACCCCTAACTCTCAGCATAAGAAGTATGGGTCAGAGCCCTCTGTACCCCAGAAGCAGATATCCTCTTTAAAAGCCAGGAAATAGGTGATCACGATGGGCAAAAAGAAAATTGGAAAAAAAATCAAAGACTACAGAATCCTATTATAGTGACTGAGAAGAACAAAAGTCAGAAGAAGATAGCATTGGTCCTATACCCACATCTGAAACCTCAAAAGCAAATATGAACTAGTCTCAAGTCCAAAAAGCATTCTTGGAAGAGCTCAATGAGGATTATAAAAGCCAAATTAAAGCAGTAGAAGAAAAACTAGCCAATTGGGGTTTTTTTTGGATTTTTGGGTTTTTTTTTTTTTGCTCTTTATAGGGCAATTGGGGTTAAGTAACTTGCCCAAGGTCACACGGCTAGGTTTTTTTGTTTGTGTACGGTAAGTGTCTGAGGCCAGATCCAAACTCAGGTCCTTCTGACTCCAGGGCCAACACTCTACTCACTGCACCACCTAGCCACCCCATAACCAATTGTTTTAAAAATACAATTGGTAAAATGGGGAAAAAAATACACTGAAGAGAACAACTCCTTAAAAAATACAATTATGCAAATGGAGAAGGAAATTCAAATCCTGACTGGAAAAAAAATGCTTGAAAGTAAAATCTGTCCTAATGGGAAAAGAGATTCAAAAACTGATTAAAAAGTATTGCTCTACCAGAAAGTCATGATGAAAAAAAGAGCCTGGATAATATCTTCCAAGAAATAATCAAGGAAAACTATCCTGAGGTCCTAGACCCAGAGGGTAAAATAGTCATAGAAAAAAATCCACTGTTCACTTCCTGAAAGAGACACCCAAGTTGAAAACTCCAAGGAATATTGTACTCAAATTCCAGAATTATCAGGTAAAGGAGAAAATATTACAAGCTGCCATAAAGAAATAATTCAAATATCAAGGAACTACAGTCAGGATCACACAGGACCTTGCAGTTTCTACATTAAAAGATAAGAGGGATTGGAATATGATATAGTAAGGCAAAGGAGCTTGGACTACAACCAAGGATCAACTAACCAGCTAAACTGAGCATAATCTTTCAGGCAAGGAGATGGTCATTCAGTGAAATAAGGGACTTCCAGACCTTCCTAATGAAAAAATCAGAGCTGAATGAGAGACATAAAATGTGGTGTCTAGGTGGTACAGTGAATAGAGCACCAGCCCTGGAGTCAGGAGGACCTGAGTTCAAATCCAGCCTCAGACACTTAACAGAAAAAAACTAGCCATGTGACCTTTGACAAGTCACTTAACCCCAACTACCCTCCAAAAAGCAAAAGAGAGAGAGAGAGAGAGAGAGAGAGAGACAGAGAGAGAGAGAGAGAGAGAGAGAGAGAGAGAGAGAGAGAGAGAGACATAAAAAAGGTAAACAGGGAAAAAATAAACACACACAAACACGTAAAACAAAAGGACAAAAAACCTTGTTATTCAATAAGAAGCTGTTTATATCCCTATATGTGAGGATGATATATAAAGAACATTACTCAATTCAAAATGGATTCTGATTATATTAAACTGGAAAGTTTTTTGTACAAACAAAGCCAATGTAACCAAGATTAGGAGGGAAGCAGAAAATTGGGAAAGAATTTTGACAACCAGTGTCTTTAATAAAGGCATCATTTCTAAAATATACAGAGAACTGAGTCAAATCTATAAGATTACAAGTCATTTCCAAATTGATAAATGGTCAAAGGATATGAACAGGCAACTTTCAGAGGAAGAAATTAAAGATATCTATAATCATATGAGAAAATGCTTTAAATCACTATTGATTTATTTAGAGAAATTATTTATGATTACTATCATTATTATTTATTTAGAGAAATGCAAATCAAAACAACTCTTAGGTACCACATCTCAGTGGTCAGATTGGCTAAGATGACAAAACAGGAAAATAATAAATGCTGTAGAGGATGTGGAAAAATAGGAATACTAATGCATTGTTGGTGGAGTTGTGAACTGATTAAACCATTCTGGAGAGCAATCTGGAACTATGCCCACAGGGTTATAAATAAACGTATACCCTTTGACCTAGCAATACCACTTCTAAGACTGTATCCCAAAGAGATCATACAAGTAGGAGGAGGACCTGTATGTACAAAAATATTTATAGCAGCTCTTTTTGTGGTGGCAAAGAATTGGAAATCAAGGGGATGCCCATCAATTGGGGAATGACTGAACAAGTTGTGGTATTCTATTGTGCTATAAGAAATGAGGAGTAGATAGACTTCATAATAACCTGGAGAGACTTTTATAAACTGATGCTGAGTGAGGGGAACAGATCCAGGAGAACATTGTACACAATTACATACACATTCTATCAGTGATGCCTGACTTTGTTAGACTGGGCTCATATCAGCAATGCAAAGATAGCTCCAAAGGACTCATGATGGAAAAGACTATTCACATCCAGAGAAAGAATTAAGGAGTCTGAATGCAGATTGAAGTAAACTACTTGCTCTCTCTTTTTCATTTTGTTTTGTTTCTTTTCCCTCATTATTCATTCCATTCTTCTTTACAACTTGACTAATGTTTAATGTGAAGATATTTGTAGAACCTATATTAGACTGCATGCCACCATGGGGATGGAGAAGATGGGAGAGGGTGGGGAGAAAATTTGGAACTCAAAAACTTGTGGAATTAAATGTTGTAAACTAATAGTAAATAAATGTTTAAAAAAGAATTTTGAATGTAAAAAGGGAGTCTAAAAAGTGGAGGCAAGCAGAGATTGCCTTAAATGAATGGAGGATAGGCAGGGGAAGGAAGAAGAGAGATGTTGTGTCATTCATGAGAAACAGTGAAGTCAGTTTGTTGAGATCATAGAGTGTGAAAAGGCGGGTAATATATAGTAATGTTGAAAAGGCTGTTTAGGGAGAAATTATGATGTGTTTTAAAATTAATCAAAGAATGTTATAGGACATAAGGACTGATTGCATTTGTTGAGTAGGTAAAGACATAGACCCACACTAAATTTCTCTTAACACTCTAGTCAGTAACTAATACTAATGCTTTCTACTCTTTCCCTTCCATTTCCACTGCCACCTGCCTACTCCACATCACTTTGAGATAGGACTGTTTAGAACGTATAATTGGCTAAATGGAAAAAAAAAATGTACAAAAACAGTTGAGGAAAATACCTTGAAATTTAGAATTGGACAAGTGGAATCTAATAACTCTATGAGACAACAAGAATCAATCAAACAAATTCAAAATAATAAAAAAGGAAGAAAATGTAAAATGCCTCATGGAAAAAACAACTGACCTGGAAAATAGATCCATGAGAGACAATGTCAGAGTCATTGGACTACCTGAAAGTCATAATCAAAAGGAGGACCTGGAAAGCATCTTTCGAGAAATGGAAAACTGCCCTGATGTCCTAGAACCAGAGGACAAAAGAGGCACTGAAAGAATTCACTGAGCAACTCCAAGGGACATTATAGCCAAATTCCAGAACTATCAACTCAAGGAAAAAATACTTCAAGTGACTAAAAAAGAAATAATTCAAATATTTGGGAATCACATCCAGGGTCACACAGGACCTGGCAGTTACACCATTAAAGGATCAGAAGTCATGGAAAATTATATTCTGGAAGGCAAAGGAGCCAGACTACAATCAAGAATCACTTATTCATCAAAATTAAGCGTAATACATTGAGGGGAAAATGGTCATTCTATGAAATAGAAGGGTTTCAAGCTTTTATAAGATCAGAACTAAACCAAAAATTTTGATCTCCAATATTAACACCCAAGAGAAGCATAACTAGATCAAAAGGGAAAAGAAAACTCAAAGGATTCAATGGAGCTGAACTACTAACATCCCTACATGGAGAAATGATACTTGTAATTCTTAAAAATTGTATCACTAATAGTACAGCTAGAAGGAGCGTATATAGACAGAGGGTATGGATATAAGGTGAATTTGAGGTAATGACATTTAAAAAATTAAGGGATGAGAAGGGAGAGGTAAAATAGTGCAAACTATTTCACATGAAGTGGCACAAAAGACTTATTACAGTGGACATGAAAATGGGACGGTGGGCAATAAGCATCACTTGAACCTTGCTCTCATCAGTGTTGGCTCAAAGAAGGGATAATTTGCATAATCAGTTGAATATAGAAATCTATCTCGGACAGGGAAAGAGGGGAGGAGATTAAGTAGGGGTGGGTGGGGACTGACAGAAGGGAGAGTAGACTGGGGGAGGTGGTAGACAGGAGCAAAATACTGATAAGGAGGAAAGGGGTGAAATGAAAGAGAGGAAAAACAGGAGGAAAAATAGGATGGAGGGAAATACACAGATAGTAACCATAACTGTAAATGTGAATGGTATGAACTCTTCCATAAAATGGGAGTGAATAACAGAGTGGATCAAAAACCAGAATCCTACAATATGGTATTTATAAGAAAGGCACTTAAAGCAGAGAGACACACACATAGTAAAGGTAAAGAATTGGGGCAGAACCTATTATGCTTCATTTGAGGTAAAAGGAGCAAGGGTAGCAATCCTGATCTCAGAGAAAGTTAAAGCAAAAACTAGACCTAATTAAAAGAGATAAGGAAGGAAACTACATCTTGCTAAAAGGTGTCATAGACAACAAAGCAACATCAATACTAAATATAAAGACACCAAATGGTATAGCATCCAAATTCTTAAAGGAAAAGTTAAGTGAGTTATAGGAAGAAATAGAAAGCAAAACTATACTAGTGGGAGACCTCAACTAGCCCCTCTTACAACCTGATAAATAGAACCAAAAATAAATAAATAAATGAGAGACACTAAGGAGGTAAATGGAATATTAGAAAAGTTAGATATGACAGCCCTTTGAGACAGCTGAATGAGAATAGAAAGGAATATGCCTTCTTCTCAGCAGCATATGGCACCTACACAAAAATTAACCATTTAAGAGGGCACAGAATTCCATTTGAAGTATACCCATCTCCTTTTCACAATCAGTGGAAAAAATTGGCATAGTTTTTCCCATTGATAACCTTGTTAGGTAGCAATTTTTGAGTTTTTATTCATTTTAGATTTGCTTTAGTTTTTTTCCTCTTCATATTTAATTACATAATTTCATATTTAAATTGATTAGATTACATTTTAAATATATATATATTTGACCACATGATTTCCAAAGACATTATCTTATTTGGTTTGGTGAATTAAGTTATTTCTTTTGATTTCCTACCACTGATCTATAATATACTGTAATAGAAAGTATGAATTTTTTGCTTCATTAATATATAATGGTACATAATAAGGACATTTATAGCTCCAGTTCTTTTCATCTCTCTTGTGGTTTGCCCGCTTTAAGTGTTTAACAATATATGGACCTAAAACTTTTCAGTTAGATGGACTTTTGGCATTTCTGATTTGTTCATGTGTGTCTTGCCATCTTGTGATAGTAGAATACAAAAGAGTGCCACTTGTTCCACTGTCTTCCATGTGAAACTCATAATCATGACAGTTTCAGATAGGACAAAGCTCTATATTCATAGGTATAGTTTCATCATGTGGTCAGATATATAACCTAGTCAGTAGTGTCACTGTGGGTCAATTGACTTATATTTCATGGTTTTCTGATAGTCCTTCACAGTTATCATAGCTATTTCAGGATATGTAGACACTGCTTATGTAGCTATATGTCAATAGCTGGCCTTAATTGGATGATCTATTACTTCCCCCTTATCCCCACTACATGGATGATAGGTTGAACTTTAATGGGTTGTTGTTGTTCTACCAACATCATCATCAAAGCTTTTTGTTACAACCAAATGTATATAATTATTTCCTGAACACAACATGTGAATCACCGACTTTATTCCCACTCTTCTCTCTACTCCAAATTCTCTTCTCTTTCCTCTTGTATATTCTAAGTCATGTTTATCCTTCAAAGTCTAGCTCAAACCCTTCCTTCAATTAATCAAGCAACAAGCAGTTAATTATTAAATGCCTCCTATGTGCTAGGCACCATACTAGGTTTTGTGGATATAAGTAGCTTATATTTCCATTTCCATGAAGCCTTTCCTGACTAACCCCAAGCCTTATAACATTGAATATGTGTGTTTTTGTGTGTGTATATATGTATGTATGTGTATGTATATATGTATATGTATGTATACATATATGTGCTACTCATTTAAAACTTCTTTTCTATCACTTTGAGTTGTGACTTATGTAAATACAGGTCTACAAATATATTGTACAAATATTAAGAACTGTGATTTTTGTTATCATAAAGAACAATGACTGGGACTTCTCTGCATCATTTCAGATGTCAGTTCATCTCTGGAATATTAAATAAATCTTAGGGAGTTACCTGAAATACACAGAATTTAAATGACTTGTCCAGAGTCACAAGGCCAGTAAATTTCTGCATTTCATGAATTTTATTAATCAGCCAGTACCTTAATCGGTATGATATCAACCATTTCAGTGTTCAAGGTACTAATGATAAATAAGTCTCCATCTGTAAATGTGATTTACATGATGGGCCATGTTATTATGATTATTGTTGTCAATAATAATGATGCCTATTATTTACATAACATTTGCATTTTTGTTAAGTGATTTGCATCTGTAATTTTATCCTTATTACCATCATGGTTATATGTTATTTTATTTAATGATGCTGGCTATTGTTGTTATATATTATCTAGTAAAAATGTAAGTGTGAAATCTCTTTTCAGTGAATGTTTTCCAAAGAAAAAATTTTAAGCTTAACGTACTGTCATTCTTTTAGCTTACAGGTTAAATTTTCTTTTAATAACATCCTATTATAGACTGAAAAATTGACATGCTCAAAGTTCAGGTGTTTATTTTTTCTCCTTTTTGTAACTTTGCAAATGCCCTTGTCTTTGAATTAGGATAACAGTAGCTTCTCTTAAGATATTTTTAACAAGATAAGTATCTGTACCCAAACCAAGCAAACTACACACTATGATAACCACCACTTCCCAGTGCCACTGACTGTTTATTATTCTTTAGTTATGTATGAGCACCAGTCCATCATAGAGTTCTCTGACTACCAGGACCTATACCTAAGACCACTGAATGTCTTAACAGTGTGTTAGGAGTAGTTTCCCCAGAGATCAATCATGCTTACCTAAAATACTGTCTATGAACTTGGGCACATGCACCCTAGCTAATTAGTGGTTTTTTTTAATCTTAAATAACACTTGGAAATAAGGAACTTACTGGTAAGAAGTGATGTCAGAAGTGGATTTCTTTCCTCAATAAAAGCAGTAGCAATCCAACTTCAATCTATATTGCTCTAAAAGATTCATACTGAGACCCTCACATATATGCTGGGCAATGTTTTTGGTAAGAAGAAGACTTGCAGAGAAATAGATTTTCCATAGATGTAGAAGGAGAGCATGTCCCTTATCAGGAAGTACCCAAGGGGCTTTTGCAGTTTTTCTGTACCTGATTTTCATCTGGCCACAATTCAAGTCCTTTAATAAATCCCACTGGAATATATATTAGCTTATGCTGGGTTTTGACTTCAACTTTTAGTGACTAGAAGCAAAGTTTCCCACATAATTATTCACTTAAGGAATATTTTCTGGGAAATGTTGATGAATGGTCAGAAAATCATATTTACCTTTCCAACTGATTTGGTCTCATGAAATAAGAATGCTTTCGGGGAGGTAGAGCCAAGATGGCAGAAAGGAAGCGGTAACTTCTCTAAGCTCCTCCATAAATCCCATCACTAAACCTTAAAAAGTGAATCTGAATGGATTCTGGAGTGACAGAATCCACTTGGAGACAGAGTGTGGCAGAATCCAGCCCAGGAAATTGCTCATGTGGGTCCGGACAGGGAGAACATGGAGCACATAGGGGCTATACAGCTCGGACTAGGGAGCAGACTACACCAAAAAGAGAAGGAGCCCCAGCCTGGCCAACTCACCCATCCCAAGGGCAATTCACAAATGTCTCACCAGCATCTCACTGCAGGATGGGAGGAATCACTGGAGCCAGGTAAGAGAGGACTCTGCGCCCTGAGCAGACAGCAGCTTATTCTGGGGCTATAAGTCCCCAGCCTGGAAGTTTAGAAATCGCCTGCCTGTTTTTCCAGGAGCCAGAAAGACAATGTAAACTCTGGCTGCTCTGATTCCCCCTCCATGACCTAGAAAACCCAAAGTGTCCCACCCAGAGTGAAATCCTAAGATAGTGGAAATAGCCTCCAGCTTGGGAGTCATTAAGAAGAGGTGTAACTGAGGCAGCAAGGAGTCTGAAGATAAGAGGGGGAGGGGTTCCAACAAGCCCCACCTCACCTCTCTTTAATATTTTTCATTCCATCAAGTACAATCTGCCTTTGTAACCTTGCCTAATGTCTAATGTGAAAGTATTTACAGATCCTATACTGAATTGTATGCTGTCGTGGAGGAGTTGGGGAGGGAGGGAAAGAAAATTTGAAACTCAAGGAATTGTGGAATTGAATCTTGTAAACTAAAAGTAAACAAACAAATTAATAAAGACAAAAAAATTAAAAAATAAAAAAGAATGCTTTAGAAATGTGGTTTAATCCTAGGCTTCCTTGACTCCAAGCCCAGCATTCTTGTCAAATATGCCAAATTTCCTTTTGACTAAATTTTTGAATATACGTAAATTGTTCCATGGGTACATGTTCTTTCACACATAAGCTTCTCAAGGTCTGGATTCTTCCTATACATAACTCTCTTAAGCCCAAACTTAAATATAATAGATGTTCAATAAATTAAAAATGTCATAAGATATACCTTAGAAGAAATTATACCGAACATAGTTTAGGCTTCCTTTGAGTTAGAAGGTATTTGAGGAATTTACATGGGCTTAGAATGATAATTATTATAATTATGAACAGTAAATACTTAATACATGGGTGTTGATTATGCATATAGATTTATAAAAGATAATCTTATTTTTATAAATTCCTCACTGTATTCTGGATACATAAATGTTTATTTTTTTTAGTATAACATACACACTCAAAATAATTGACTCCAGTTTAAAACATATATCTATCAGCTTCCTTCTACGTTTAAACACCTTTGGTGCTTGAATTCATAAGCTCAAATAAGCAGTCTATGAATTGTCATTTTTAAAAGAAATCAACTATTGACATCTTTCTCATTCATCTAAAAATTGAAACATATTAGTTTAAAGTTTCTTTTGAGAGAATTAAATGAATCTCAGCTAAATATAGAGTTTTAGCTCATTGAATTCTACAGAGCCTCATCTATCTTTCTGGAATATGCATCCATTTATTCTTCTTGAAAAAAAATGGCCATGATATGTGTTTCTTGATAGATTTAAATTACTGTGACAAAACATCATACACTCAACATTGTTCAATTAATATGGTAGGAAACAAACCTGATGTAAATGCAAAGGGCTACAGAGATATAAGAATAACTTGAATTCCCAAAATGCAGATTAGAAAATGTAATTTGGAGTATGAAATGGCACATTTTGCCAGCGTTAGAAAAACATACGAAAAGCTGCCTGATTGCATCTATTTTGGTCTCTAGACTACATATTTTATTTATATGCCAATGGCACTAAATTTAGTAATTCTCTCTCCTCTGTTACCAGCTGTAAACCAATACTGTTGGGAGAGAAAATAAGCTGCTTATTGTAGATTGCTTAATATGCATTATTAATTTCAGTTCCATCATGTAGTTTAGATAGGAGTTATTTAACCTCTTCATTCCTGAACTTACTTAAAAATTAGTAGATTAGTGGTTAGTATATTACATTAACTGATGATCTGCTCATGTTGCTTTACCCTTTTTGTTTTGGACTTATAAAAGCCAAACTTGATCCCAAAAAGAGATATAAAAAGATCCTTTCTCTTGCTCACTTGAAGAGGTGGGAGTCAATGGACATAACATAATGCTTCATGTGACATCAGACTTTTTCAATGTGTTGATTAGTTTTGTTAAAATATTTCTTTTTTTTTTCTTTCACTCCTTTAAAAATTGTTTTAAGGGATGGCTCTATAAGAGTGGAGAAAAGAGGAACATAGGGCAATGTAGGTGATGAAAAAAACAAAATATAACAATGAAAGTCTATTTTTAAGAATTGTTTGAGTTGTATTATCTTGGTGACAATGGACACTTCTTTGGCAGAAAACAGAGGAAACCAAGTGAGGAAACGGTATGAGATCAGGAGAAATTTTTTCAATGTCTATGCCCAGATGCTGTCCACCCCAGATTGCTAACCTACAAATAATCTGTCTTCCTGATCACTTTTGAGAAAGCAACTATCCTAGTCTTTACCTAGAAATGACAAAGCAAGGACCAATCAACCCACTATATTCACAAACATATACAAGTACTCATCTATGTTTTTGTGTATGTTTATACACATATATGTATGTATGTATGTATGCATATGAGTTTTACTGATGCCTTTTCTATTTTAAACAATGGTTATTAGCCTACATAATGATCGCATTTTTCTCTCCCCCTCCATGTTATCCTTTGCTATCTCCTTTCTATAGAACAAGGGAAAATAGTTATCCAAAAACTGAAGATTAATGTGTCCATGCCTTAGTGTCATTTTCATCTGTGTCATTGCTATTATGTATCTAATTCTCCTGGTCCTGCTCAGTTCATTTTGCAATAATTTTGCAAGGCTTCCTACTTTTATTCAAATTTATCATATTTGTCTTATAACATAGTGGTATTTCATTATATTCATATACCATAGTCTTTATTCATTCACCAAACAATGGGCTCCTAATTTTGTTTTCCCATATTATTGCAAAAATTAAGTGTCCCTATCAATAAGAGTAGGGACTAAACCTGTGATTACACTGATATGAGGAATTCTTTGTTAAGTAAATTCCTTCTGTTACTATCAGTCAGTACTTTCTCTACTATTCATGAATCTACAGCAGAGTTTCTCAATGTTTTATCTTGGCATGGACCACTTTGGCAGTCTGGGGAAGCCAATGGATCCCTTCTCACAATATTTTCTTAAATAATTTGAAGGAGGGTTAAGTTTCAGATAGAGGTAAAGGAAAATAGGAAGCAAAGCCAAGATGGCATAGTGAAAACAGGAACTTGGTTGAACTCATACCCCAAATGCCTCAAATACCTGTGGCAAATGACTTAAAAATGTTGGAGCTGCAGAAGCTACAAAGTGACAGAGTGAAATATTTCTCCAGCTGAGGAGAACCTGATGGGCTGAAAGGAAGGGTCTCTCACACTAGGCTGGGAGTGGAGAGCAGTCCTGTGTGGGCAATGCTGGCACAGACTTGCAGCACAGACTGGGCCAGAACAGACCTCAGATGACTATATACCTGGCAGCTGTGGTGGTTTCCAGACTTCTCAACCCACAAATGCCAAAGAGAAAATAAAATGTCAGTGGGAAAACCCTGTTGGATCTAGGTGAAATAAGAGCACAGTCTGGTCCCGGCCCCCAAGGAGGCAGATGTGGTGGCAGCTGCATCGTAGCAATGACAGCAGCAGCAGCAGTGGCTGCTTCTGGAGCTCCAGGTTCACAGATGGTGGGGGGATCAAGTGGCTGATCAGAGGGCAATTGCAGGAATCACTTTGCTGGCACTGAAACACGATTCTTATGCTTTGCCCTGATTGGATCTGGGTTGCAGCCTTGGGTGGTGGTCCTGGGATGAGGAGGAGTGCTGGTGTGACAGAGCTTGTGGCAGCTGAGGAGTGGGAGTCATCCTCACAGTTCTGAGACAGATGCTTAGAAGAGCACTGACAACAGCGGCAGAAAATCCCAGAAATGTGGGACACAGCACTCTCTACTCTGGAAACAGAGTTCTATCATATCAAAGAGCTCAAAAGTTAAGTAATTATCTGGGATAATGAGCAAACAAAGGAAAAGAAATCAGACTATAGAATCTTTCCTTGGTGACAAAGAGTTTCAAAACATAGAACCAGAAGAAGACAACAAAGTTGAAACCCCTGCATCAAAAGGTTCCAAGAAAAATATGAATTAGTCACAGGCCATGGAGGAACTCAAAAAGGATTTTGAAAATCAATTAAGAGAAGTAGAGGAAAAAATTGGGAAGAGAAGTGAGAGTGATGCAAGAAAATCATGAAAAGTGAGACAATATCTTGCTAAAGGAGACCCAAAAGAAATGCTAATGAAAATAACACCTTAAAAATATACTAACTATAATGGCAAAGGAGGTCCAAAAAGCCAATGAGGATAAGGATGACTTAAAAAGCCAAATTGCCCAGATGGAAAAGGAAGTTCAAAAACTCACTTAAGAAAATAATTCCTTCAAGATTCGAATGGAGCAAATGGAATCTAATGACTTTATGAGAAATCAAGATATTATAAAACAGATCCAAAAGAATGAGAAATAGAAAATAATGTAAAATATCTCTTTTGAAAAACTACTGGCCTGGAAAATAGATTAAGGAGAGATATTAAAATTATTGGACTACCTGAAAGCCATGATTAAAAAAAAAAAGAGCCTCGACATCATCTTTCAAGAAATTATCAAGGAAATCTGCCCTAATATTCTAGAATGAGATGGTGTAGCAGCAAGCACCTGGACATCCCCAGAGTGGCTGCCAACACAGGTTCTTAGATCTGCTTTTGTATAGGAAAGCAACTCAAAATCGGTTAACAAGCTCACTTTAGGGGAGGCAGAGCCAAGATGGTGGAGTAGAAACAGCACTTCTAAGGCGCTCTACCCCACACTACTTCCAAACAATGTAAAAAGTGGACTCTGAACAACTTCTGAAGCTCCAACACCCACTGAACGACACAGAGAAACTAACCTCCCACTGAGGACAGCCCAGTAGCCCAGCAAGGAACTGCCAGTGCAGCGCCATGGGAGGACCAGCACAATGCTCTGGGAGTGGTCAGTGCAGTACTCTGTGAGCAGAACCCAGGCCTGTGTGAGCCACAGTTTTAGCCCCAGGATGACCTGGCCAGCAGCCGGCTGGAGGGACCCCAGAGCACCAGGAGCTGTGGAGATTCCAGAATTATCAACACAGATATGCCTAGGATAAAGTGAGAAGTTAGTGCCCCATGAACTTTGGGACCAGTATTTGGGGAACACCGTGGCTGCTTCCCCTGGGGGCAAGAAGTGGCTGAGGAGCCGCACCACAGACACCATTTTGCAGCTTCAGTTGCAGCTTCAGCTCCTGTTCTGCAGACTGTAGGGAGATCTGGCAATCAGTCTGGGGGGTAATCACTCTTACTTTAACCTCCCTGGATCTGGATTGAGGTCTGGGGTGGAGGTCTCTGGGTGGGTATCCAGCTTGCCAGAGCACTTGGAGGCTTCACAGAGGCCACCCAACTAACAACCTCCGGAAGTTGTGAAGACCCCAATGTTTGGGACAGAAGCTCCCCTGTCTGGTGGCAGAGTCCTACTGTGGCAACAAGCCAAAAAGTCAAGTAATTTAGTAACAACATGCCAAGGCAAAGGAAACAAAATAAACAGAAAAAGTCAACATTAGACTCCTATTTTGGGGGGAAAGAGGATTGAAACATGGAACACGAGGAGGACTGTGAGGTCAGAAATCCTGCACCAAAAGCCCCAAATGAAAATACAAGTGGGTTAGGGGCCATAGAGGACCTCAACAAGGATTTTAAAAACCAAATAAGAGAAGTGGAGGAAAAATTGGGAAGAGAAATGAGAAGGATGCAGGAAAAGTATGAAATGAGAGTCAACAGCATGACTGAGGAAAATAACACCTTAAAAATAGACTAACTCAAATGGCAAAGGAGGCTCAAAAGGGCAATGAGGAGAAGAATGCCTTAAAAAGCTGAATTTTCCAGATGGAAAAAGAATCTCAAAAGCTCACTGAGGAGATTCATTCCTTCAGAGTTAAACTGGAGCAAATGGAAGCTAGTGATTTTATGAGAAATCAAGATGCTGTTAAACAGACCCAAACAAATGAAAGAATAGAAGGCAATGTGAAATATCTCATGGGAAAAAAAAAAAAAAAACACTGACCTGGAAAATAGATCCAGGAGAGATAATTTAAAAATTATTGGACTACCCGAAGGCCATGATCAAAGAAAGAACCTAGAAATGATCCTTCAAGAAATTCTCAAGGAAAATTGCCCTGATGTTTTAGATCCAGAGGGCAAAATAGAGGTTGAAAGAATCCACCGATCACCTCCTGGAAAAGATCCCAAAAATAAAACTCCTAGGAAAATTATAACCAGTTTCCAGAATTCCCAGATCAAGGAGAAAATACTACTAGCAGCCAGGAAGAAACAATTTCAATATTGTTGAAACAAAATCAGAGTAGCACAGGACCTGGCAGCTTCTACACTGAGGGATCGAAGGGCATGGAATATGATATTCCAGAGGTCAAAACAGCTGGGATTAAAACCAAGAATCACCTATCCAGCAAAACTGAGTATTTTGTTTCAGGGGAAAATATAGTCATTCAGTGGAATAGAGGACTTTCAAGCATTCTTGAGGTAAAAACCAGAGTTGAATAGAAAATTTAACATTCAGACACAAGAAGCAAGAGATGCTTGAGAAGGTAATCAGGGAAAAGAAATCAAAACTGAGTATAATACTTCAGGGGAAAACATGGAAATTTAATGAAATAGAGGACTTTCAAGCATTCTTTATGAAAAGACCAGAGCTGAACAGAAAATTTGACTTTAAAATACAAGAAGAAAGAGAAGCATGAAAAGGTAAACAGGAAAGAAATCATAAAGAACTTATTTTTTATTTTATTTTATTTTTTTAAAGCAATTGGGGTTAAGTAACTTGCTCAAGGTTACATGGCCAGTCGTTCTTTGCGTGTGGGTGCTCATTTTCTGAGGCTGGATTCGATCTCGGGTCATCCCAACTCCGAGGCCGGCACTCTTACTCACTGTGCCACCTAGCCACCCCTGTAAGGAACTTATTAAAGTTCAACTGTGTACATTCCTATATGGAAATATATTTGAAACTCACGAGACTTTTCTCAGTATGAGGATAGTTGAAGGAAATTCATAAATATATATGCATATATATATACATATACTTATACATATATACACATACATACGTGTATATATACATATACACGTATGTATGTGTATATGTGGGTATCTGGGTATGTATATACATATATATTTGTATGTATATATGTATATGTATACCTAAAGGGTACAGGATGAGTTGAATATGAAGGGATGATATCTAAAAAAAAATTTAAAAGTGAGAGGAATATATTGGGAGAAGAAGAAAGGGAGAGATAGAATAGGGTAAATTATCTCTATCTCACATAAAAGTGGAAAGAGGAATCTGTTACAATGGAAGGGAAGAGCAGGAAGAAAGAATGAATCAACCTTACTCTCATTGGATTTGACTTAAGGAGGGAATAACATACACACTCAATTGGTTATCTTACCTACAAGAAATAAGGGTGAAGGGCATAAGAGGAGGAATGATAAATAGGAGGGCAGATTGGTAGTCAGAAGCTAACACTTTTGAAAAGTGTCAGGGTCAAAGGAGAAAATAGAATAAATAAGGGGTAGGGTAGGATGGAGGGAAATATAGTTAGTCTTTCACAATATGACTACTATGAGAATGTTTTGCATAACTATACATGTATAACCTATATTGAATTGCTTGTCTTCTCAATGGCAGTGAGTGAGGAAAGAAAAAGGGGAGAGAATATGGAGCTCAGTGTTTTAAAATAAAATGTTAAAAAAAATTGTTGTTACACGCAACCGGGAAATAAGATGTACAGGCAATGGGGTATAAAATTCCATCTTGCCCTACAAGAAAGGAAGGCGCAAGGGGATAAGGGGATGATAGAAGAGAGGGAAGAAGGGGAGAAAGGGTAATCACTATGCTTGGTAGGGTAGGGGAGGGGGTAGGGGAGAAATGGGAAAATAATTTGGAAATCAAAATCTTGTGGAAATGAATGTTGAAACCTAAAAATAAATAAATATGGGAAAAAAGAAGTAAGGGAAAATAAAGATGAAATTTTTCCCATCCAAGTTCATAGATCTATTGAATCTATCTATCTACAAGCCCACAGTGTCCATGCACCACAGGCTAAGAACATTTATTCTGTGGGAATAAGCCATTAAATGCTTTCCCTAAGGACATAAAACAGCCAGTATTTGTCAAAGGCTGGAGAATCCAGGTCTTCATGGTCCTCAGTTCCACCTCTTTCTTTACTATCCTATGACACCTTTTTCTACTATGTAGTTTGGCCAAAAAGAGAATATTAACTAACGTCTAAATTAAGAGAAAATAATTAGTACATAGTTGAGTGGGCTAATCCTATTCATTTATTTATTTATTAGATGTTCTGGTTTAATTAAGCCTGTTAGCAACCCTAAGAAAATGTAAAGTTTTTTTAACTCATTCAGTCATTTCTAACTCTTTGTTGACCCCATTTGGATTTTTTTTGGCAAAGATGCTGGAGTTGTTTGCCATTTCCTTCTCTCACTTATTTTATGGATAAAGAAACTGAAGTAAACAGGGTTAAGTGATTTGTCCAGGGTCACAAGGCTAGTAAGTATCTGAGGCTAGATTTGAACTCAGGTTTTCCTGACTTTATACCTAGTACTCAATTCACTGTACCACCTTGCTTCACTATTTTATAATTTTGAATTTTTGACTTGTATTTTTTCTTCTCTTTTAAGACTTGATTGCCTTACCTCCCCTAGACTGTAAATACAGTATTTTTTTCTATAAAGAACAGGGAATCACATATTGCTTTTAAGCAGTAGTCAAACCAATGAATTAGGACAGTTATTTTGGCAGTTGTATGAAGGATAGACTGAAGAAGGCAGACATTATAGAGGTAATAAGACAAGCTAAGAGGCTACAATGATAGTCTATATAAGACATAGTAAAGGCCTGACCAGGGTGGCAGCACCAAGTAGTGAAGAAGAATGAATGTTAGAAGTATTGGTGACTGACAGGAAGAGTGAAGTAAAGCAAAGAAAAATCAAAGATTAATTCCTAGATTTTGAGTCTGGGAGACTCAGAAATAGAGTAAAATTAGCAGAAATTCATAGGAGGTTTGAAGAGGAAGCTAGTTTGGTTGTGAAGCTTATCTGTTTAGATTTGGACACTCTGAGTTTGAGATGTCAATTCAACATTCAGGTGAACATGTCTATCGAGGAGTTGGAGGTAATAATAGGACTACGTTGAGATATCTGGGCTGGATATATGGATTTGGAAGTCATCCATAAAAAAGGTGATAATAGTATACAAAGGTCCAATTCAAACTAGCAGCTATTTGCAAGGTGTTCTTCTAGGCATTGGGGCTATAAAACCAAATTTGAAAAAAAAAAAAAGTCCCTACCCTCAAGGCATTTTCTCCTTCTACTGGGGAAAATGACAAGGATGGTAAAAAGGTGTGGAGTTGGTTGACATTGCCAAGAGAGACTATACAGAGCAGAGGTTAGAGGTTAAGAAATTTACCTAGGGCTAAAAATCTATCAGCATAGACAGGAATAGTACTCTTTTTGTTCCTATCATGTATTGGCCAAATGCCTGTGACAGTTTCTCACCATAAGAATAGAAAATTAATCATAAATTCAGTTTGTGGAAGCTTTGAATTTTCAAGTTCCATAAGTAGAATACTATTTTCACAGCATCTGTTCCTTCCCACATCATTTTCTGGTTCTTTCTCTTCTTAAGCACGAGGAAGCGGGTGACTGGAGACATTCAAGCTGTGCTCCTTTGTGCTACCATCCCTCCAGACTCAAAGGTCTTACAGTGAAAATACTATTATACCTTCATTTCCTTTTTAAGGAGACAACTATACATTAAGGGAAAACAGTCCAACACAAGAAAGTTTAATACCAAGTTAGCTAACTTTTCTCTTAGGGGGTTTAAAAATAGAATATTAAATTCAGAAAAAGTATCATGTGTGCTAACATTATATCAGTGTTAATTGGTGCAATGCATACGTTGGTATATTTGTTTTTAATCACCAAGCGTTGCTTGTTTGCCAAATATTCAGACTGCTCATTTCCATGTTTTCCTTTTTACATTTTGCTTATATTTAAATTGTATACACCAGATTGTGTAGCCTTCACACATATTTGCCATCCCTCACTTCAAGAAACAACTCCAAAGACCTTGACTCAAAATAATACCTAATTTATGTACTACAAGACTTCAAGGATCTGTTTTCATTGGTGTTGGTACATCTTTCACCAAAATAAATTACAGACTTCTGACACCTTAGTGTATATTCTTCATAAGTTTTCATAGCCCCCAAAGAAATCATCACTAAATGTCCATCCTTTTTTTTCTTAGTAGTATTTTATTTTTTCCTAATTACATGTAAAGGTAGTTTTCATAATTCATTTTTTGTAAAATTTTCACTTCAAATTTTTTCTCGCTCCCTTCTTTCCCTCCCCCCTCCTGAAGACAGCAGGTAGTCTTATATAGGTTATACATGTGCAGTCATATTAAACATATTTCCACATTAGTCATGTTGTGAAAGAAGAATCAGAACAAAAGGGAAAAAACATGAGAAAGGAAAAAAAACAAGAAAAAAGTGAAAATAGTATGCTTCGATCTACATTCAGACTCCTTACTTCATTCTCTGAATGTGCTTAGCATTTTTCATCATGAGTATTTTGGAATTGTCTTCAATTATTATATTGCTGATAAGAACTAAGTCTGTCATAGTTAATAATCACACAATGTTGCTGTTGCTCTATACAATGTTCTCCTGGTTTTGCTCATTTCACTCAGCATCAGTTCATGGAAGTCTTTCCAGTTTTGTTTTGTTTTGTTTTTTTTCTGAAATCTGCCTGCTTATCATTTCTTATAGAACAATAGTGTTCCATTACATTCATAGATGACAGTTTGTTCAGCTGCTCCCCAATTGATGGGCATCCCCTTACTTTCCAATTCTTGGGCACCACAAAAAAATGCTATAAATATTTTTTTTATATCTGGGTCCTTTTCTCTTTTTTTATAATCTCTCTGGGATACAGACCTAGTAGTGGCATTACTGGTTCAAACAAGATGCACAATTTTTTGACCCTTTGTGCATAGTTGCAAATTACTTTCCAGAATGGTTGAATTAATTCACAACTCCACCAACAATGCATTAGTATTCCAATTTTCCCACATGTCCAAAATTTATCATTTTCCTTTTCTGAATAACCATCCTTATGATGATAATCCTCTTGTGTAGCCTTGTCATCAGGTGATAAAAATAAAGTTGATCTCTAGTCCTTCCTTTGGAACCTTTAAAACCTGACAGGACCTTCCAGAGAATTCAACACAGCCAAGCAGAGACTGAGAGAATAATGTTATCATTTATATAGTGCTTTAAGGTTTGAAAAGTGCTTGGCAAATAGGATATCTTGTCTAATTTTCTTTGTTACTAAAATTTTTCTTTGTTACTAAAATTTTTCTTTGTTACTCCACCTGGAAGGAAAGTGCTATTAATATTCCCACATTACTGATGAATAAACTAAGGCAGGCAGAGGTTAAATGACTGACCAGGGTCACACAGATAGGAAGTGTCTAACAGACCTGGAGTCAGAAGGAATTATCTTCCTGAGTTAAATACAGCTTCATACACTGACTAGCTGTGTTACCCTGGGCAAATCACTTAATCCTGTTTGCCTCAGTTTCATCATCTGTAAAGTAAGATGGAGAAAAAATCGACAAGCCATTTCAGTATCTTTGCTAAGAAAATCTCAAATGAGGTCATGAAGAGTCAGATGTTACTGAAAAGGGTGAACATCTTCACTCCAGATCAAGTTCTTGGTCCATTGCACCAACTAAGTCTCCCAAGAAACTGGGACCACATCACATCACCCCATGTATTAGCTCAATGCTTTCGTGATAGATGATTGACATACACCAGCACCCAGATGCCCTAATGGAACTGTGATGTGAATTTTCACTCCAACAATGCAGAACACAAGCCATTCATGCTTTCTCATCCTATGTAATCATCACCTATGATCTCCTATAAATTCCTTGCAAGGGTTCCACTGAACATGTTGGGGGCTATTTTGGTATTCTCTTGACATTTTATGTACAGCAGTGGACCACACAGCCTATCTATTAGTTGTCCTTGCCTATCGTTTTTTCATTTTGTTTTGTTTCCTGGCCATCTCTTTTTCTGGTGACATTCTTTATACCAGTTCTCCCATGTAATTTCTCATTTATAAAATTCTTCCCCGGGGCGGCTAGGTGGTGCAGTGAGTAGAGTGTCGGCCCTGGAGTCAGAAGGACCTGGGTTCGGATCCGGCCTCAGACACTTAACGCACACACAAATAAAAAACCTAGCCGTGTGACCTTGGGCAAGTTACTTAAACCCAATTGCCCTCGAAAAGGCAAAAAAAAAAAAATTCTTCCCCCTGCCCATGTCCACCATAGTCCTTTCTATTATGATTTGCATGATCTTGGAAATATGCCTATTGTCATTTGGTTAAGTCTGACATTAATCATGGTTTCATAGCCTGATGAGATCATAGAGTTGGAGCTAAAAGGTAACTTAGAGGTCTTCCAGTACAACCTCATTTATTTTACAGATGAAAAAAACCTGATATATCTGGGATGTGTGAACACCCACTTTATTGTATATCCCTCATCATTTGTTATACTTCAATATGATTACTTTCCTTTGTAATTTCATGCAACTTATTTTATGAATTTAAAACTTTTTTTTTATTGAGAAGCAGTTCAGAATCTTCACTAGACTGCCAGAGTCCATGACACAAAAAAAGTTTAAGAACCCCTATGTTATACCATGCTATCCTCACCATTCAGTTGATATCTCTCTCTCAATCTCTCTCTCTCTCTCTCTCTCTCTCTCTCTCTCTCTCTGTCTCTCTCTCTCACACACACACACACACACACACACACACACACACACACACACTCATACCCCAACATTGAATAATTAAAACACACAGCAGGTTTTGGAATAAATATTTGTAAGCTACTTATTTTCTGCCATTCTATGTATGTGTCAAAGGAAGAGAGTGAACTTATTAGAGCCTTGGCCACAGCAAAAGGAAAATATGTGAGACTTACCTATAAAGTCCCATCCTTATGTGCTGCTTATTGTATCTTCCTATCAGTAGAAAGATCATGGAGAGTTTGGGAATTACAGGGTCAGACACAGAAATCTAATTACAACACAGGTGGCAGATGGATGGATTGTTGGGGGAAGGAAGGGACAAGGGACTCAAACTAAAAATGCAGCTAGTCCAGGGCTTAAATCAATATAAATACCTATCAGTGAATGAATGATGGTGACCTGTCCAGGAGCATCTTTTGCATTTTTTTTCCAAAATAAGCATGAAATGAATAAATGTCACACTATCCAACAATTAAGTTTCCTACCCTGTTTCCACTTCATGGGATAAAAGAGAAAGTTGTAATGATTTTTTTTAATGTCAAAAGGAAAAAATATTGTCAATGATAATAGTAGCTAATATTCATACAGCATTTTAAAGTTTCCAAAGTGCTTTATCTCATCTCATTTGATCCTCCCAGCAACCCACTGAGGGAGATACTATTATAATTCCCATTTTATAGATTCAGTATTGACCAATGTCCCACAGCTAAGTAGGTAGATAAGACAGGATTTTAATTTAAGTTTTCTTGACTCCCAGTCCAACACTCTGCTCTCTGGCTACCCCCAGGTTTCCTAAGGTCATCCTGGCAATAAAGAGCCAGAAAAAAAGAACTTCAGGTTTTTAAAATCTATTTAGATGACTTTATCTTTACCTTTTCATTTCAACAACCAACAACTGAACAAATGTTTACTTAGTGTGAGCTAAGTGCAAAGTGGCTGATTAGGGTATTGCTCTTAGAGCAGGGGTAGGGAACCTGTGACTTCCAGGCCACATAAGGCCTTCAATGTCCTCAAGTGGGGTCTTTGACTGAATCCAAACTTCACAGAATAAATCTCCTTAATAAAAGGATATGTTCTGTAAAACTTGAATTCAGTCAAAATAACTAGAAGGCCACATGTGGCCTTGAGGCTACAAGTTCTCCACCCCTGTCTTAGAGTCAGGGAGCACTGGATTCAAATTCTGTTATGGAGCCATAATAGTTGGATGAATTACTTAACTTCTCAGCACTCTCCAAGCAAGTTCTCTAAGGCCCTAATCTGTATCTAAGCTGCTGGTCTATATTCATTTTCTGCAACTAGAGTTCCCCACATTGGCAAAATCACAGTTCTGAACTCCAATCGTTTTCCCCAGAAAGTAATATAAAAACATTGTACAATGAGTTGCCAATGTAAAGATGAAGAATTACATTCATTTGAATGAAGTCAGTTCTCTAACTTCAAAGAACTTGCAACTAAAATAAGAGATATGACACATACACAAATATGTGTGATGTAAGGCAGAGTTTGATAAAAAAAATAATAATCCAGACAAATGTCCTACCAAAATTAAGGAATGAGGGGTCACTTTCAATGGAGAGGATGAAAGTTTTATGAAAGAGTTGGCATCTGAACTGGGCCTGGAAAGAAATGAAAGGTTTTAAAAGAAGGAATAAGCTTCAGGTGGATTCCAGGCATAGGTATGACCTAAATGAATACATAGAGATGGGGACCACAGACAAATTAGGAAACATAAACCTTATTTTGCTAGAATCTAGAGTTTGTAAAAGAGAACAGCATGAAATAAAGTTGGAAAGTTAGATTAGAGAAAGATTAGGTAGAAGGTTTTCAATGCCATACCAAAGCATTTACTTTGTTCCCTAGAGACAACAGAGAGAAGCTAAAGCTTTTTTAAGAAGAGTGACATGGGGGGCGGAGCCAAGATGGCGGAGTAGAAACAGCTCCTCCAAGCCTCTCTGCCCCCAGATTCCCCCCAAACTATGTAAAAGGGGACTCTGAAAAATTTCTGGAGCCCCAGCACCCACAGAACAACACAGAGAAGCTAACCTCCCGCTGAGGACAGCCCAGCAGCCCTGCAGTAAGGACCAGCGCAGAGGTCTGGGACCTGGCAGCGCGCAGAGCACAGAGCGCAGGAGCCCAGCCGAGCCAAGGTACGCCTGAGCCGAGGTTTTAGCCCCAGGGCGGCAGGGCCAGCAGCCGGCTGGAGGAACCCCAGAACACCAGGAGCCCTGGCGACTTCAGAACTATCAACATAGACATGCCTAGGACAAAGTAAGAGGTTAGTGTCCTATGGACTTTGGGACCTGTATTTGGGGAATGCGTCAGCTCCCTCCCCTGGGGGCTAGAAGCACCTGAGGAGACACGCCATTTTGTAGTTTTCAGAGGCAGCTCCCGCTCCCAGCCTGCAAATTTTTAGGGAGATCCAGCAATCAGTCTTGGGGGGGTAATCACTCTTGCTTTAACCTCGCTGGATCTGGATTGTGATCTAGGGTGGAAGTTGTGGGTGGGTTTACAGCTTGCCAGAAACGGAAGTTTCCCCCCACACGTTCGTGAAAAATATTCCTCTAGCTGGGCTTAAAGCCATAGTGTGGCAACAAGCCCAAAATTCAAGCAATTAAGTGGCAACATGCCAAGGCAAAGGAAACAGAAAAATGCAACCCTAGACTCCTATTTTGGGGGCATAGAGCAGGAAAAGGACTGTGAGGTCAGAAGTCCTGCTCCAAAAGCCCCAGGGGAAAACATGAGCGGGTTGTAGGCCATAGAGGACCTTAAGAAGGACTTTAAAAATCAAATAAGAGAAGTGGAGGAAAAATTGGAAAGAGAAATGAGAAGGATGCAGGAAAAGTATGAAATGAGGGTCAACAGCCTGACTGAGGAAAACAATACCTTAAAAAATAGACTAACTCAAATGGCAAAGGAGGCCCAAAAGGGCAATGAGGAGAAGAATGCCTTAAAAAGTCGAATTTGCCAGATGGAAAAAGAATCTCAAAAGTTCACTGAGGAGATTCATTCCTTCAGAGTTAGACTGGAGCAAACGGAAGCTAATGACTTTATGAGAAATCAAGATGCTGTTAAGCAGATCCAAACAAATGAAAGATTAGAAGGCAATGTGAAATATCTCATGGGAAAAACCACTGACCTGGAAAATAGATCCAGGAGAGACAATTTAAAAATTATCGGACTACCTGAAAGCCATGATCAAGGAAAGAACCTAGAAATCACCCTTCAAGAAATTCTCAAGGAAAACTGCCCTGATGTTTTAGATCCAGAGGGCAAAATAGAGGTTGAAAGAATCCACCGATCACCTCCTGAAAAAGATCCCAAAAAGAAAACTCCCAGAAATATTATAGCCAGGTTCCAGAATCCCCAGATCAAGGAGAAAATACTACAAGCAGCCAGGAAGAAACAATTTCAATATTGTGGAAACACAATCAGAATAGTCCAGGACCTGGCAGCTTCTACACTGAGGGATCGAAGGGCATGGAATATGATATTCCAGAGGGCAAAAGAACTGGGAATGAACCCAAGGGTCACCTACCCAGCAAAACTGAGTATTTTGTTTCAGGGGAAAATATGGTCATTCAGTGGAATAGAGGACTTTCAAGCATTCTTGAGGAAAAAACCAGAATTGAATAGAAAATTTGACATCCAGACACAGGAAGGAAGAGATGCCTGAGAAGGTAATCGGGGAAGAGAGATCAAGGGGAACTTATCAAATTTGAACTATTTTCATACCTATATGGAAAAGCAATAACTGTGACTGATGATGTCTTTCTCTCTATGAAAATAATGGAAGAAGGGTCTGTGGTCATATGAATACATATGTGAATGTGTGTGTATATGGTTACAGTTATATATGGATAGAGGGCATAGTTTGAATTTGTTGGGAAGGGAGAATACTCAAGGGATGAAATTATGAGGTGAGAGAGGAAAGTGGCAAGAGGAGATGGGGAGAGACAGAGTAGGGTAAACTATCCCATGTAGAAGAAGCAAGGGGAAGTTGTTGCAAGGGAGGGGGAGAATAGGAAGGCTAAAAAGGCAAAACCACATTCACATTGAATTTGTTTCAGGGAGAGAATGACATACATACTAAATGGGATATCTCAACCTGCAGCATGATAGGGGGAAGGGGGATGAGAGGAGGGATGATGGATGGGAGGCCATCCTTGTGGGGAGGGGAGGTTGGAAGTACCCACTATAGAAGAGGGACAGGATCATGTAGGGAATGGACCAGGCGGGAGGTGGAATGAGTGGGAGGGAATTATAAGCAGTCTTGTACAATATATCTACTATGATAATGTTTTTCATAGCCAGACATGTACAACATGTACTGAATTTCTTGTCACCCAAGAGGGAATGGCTGACAAGGGAGGAAGGAAATGGATCTGAAATTTGAGGTCTTAACATTAAATGTTTCAAATAAATATAAATACTATTATTAATACTCTTTTGCTTGTAATAGGGAGATAATATGTGCAGGCATTGGGACACAAAGATTCACCTTCCTCTAATGGAAAAGTCGATGGGGGTATGGGAGAAGGTATGGGAGAGAGCAGATTGGAGGAAGCGATATCTTGTGGGACTGCTATTCTGGGAGGTTGGGCAGGGGAATAATGGGGGGAAAATGATTATAACTCAAAATCTGGTGGAAATGAATGATGTAAAACAGAAGTTAATAAAGCATGTGTTTAAAAATTAAAAAAAAAGAAAAAAGAAAAATAGACAAGTTGGGAAATGATAAGTTCATGTACAAACATAACGAATTTGTACTGCCACTGAAACATTTGGGAAGAGCTTTTCAACCGAAAATTGTTGATGTGGTAATGGAACTCAAAGGAAATTGTGGCTACATATATAGATTTAAGACCAACCTGCCTACAGGTGATAATTGATGCCCCAGGGGCAAAAGTAAAAGTAATTGTGAACAGAATACCAAGAAAGAATCTCAATATTTATCCTTTGCGGTCACTCACCTATAATGGACAGGAGTAGAACAATGAAACAATGAAGGAAAGGAGGAACACTCAAAGATACAGAAAGAAAACTAGGAGAAATAACTATCATGGAGGTCAAGGGAGGGGTCCTTCAAAGAAAAAGTTGATCAACAATTTCAAATGCCGTCTAAAGGTCAAGAATGAAGAATGATAAATTACATTCAGATTGGGGAATTAATAGGATATTAGTGGCCTTGAAATGAGCAGTTTCAAATTGAGTAGTGGAGTCAAAGGCCAGATTGCAAGGGGTTGAGGTATGATATTCTGAGAATGAGTGGGTTGTGAGGAAGTAAAGCATATATAAACCAGCATGCTTTTTAGATGGGTTAACAGTTTAGGGAAGGGAAAATATTAGATAATAACTTTATAGGAAGGTATTTTTAGTTTAAAGGAGACGTGACTCTCTCTGTAGACTGTGGGAAAAGCAAAATACTGAAGGAGAGATGTAATGTAGTAGGGGAAGAAAGGAGGAATCAATATAACTTGACCTAGGAATTCCATTGATTAGTTTTGGTGTGGAGAAAGACTTTGTCATTAGACTGGGGAAAAGAAAAAAGGATCAGTAAAAGCATAGCAATAGATAGATAGATAGATATAGATATATAGAGATATATACACATATACACATACATATATATGTATATACACACACACATATAAACATATATATGAATATATATGTCTATATAGGAAGGTATATGGGCTTATGAATACATATGTGAGTGTGTATATATGTGTACAGGTATACATAGACAGAGGGTACAGGATCAATTGAATAGGAAGGGATGATACTTACAAGGTGAAATTGAGAGGTGAGAGAGGAATATAATGAGAGGAGATGGGGAGAAACAGGATGGGGTAAATTATCTCATTTAGAAGAGGCAAAGGAAAACTGTTACAATGAAGGGGAAGAACAGGAAGTCAAAAGCAAATAAGCCAACCTTACTATCATTGAATTTGGGTTAGGGATGGAATGACATACACACTAAATAGGGTATTCACCCTATAGAAGAGTAGGGTGGAAGGGGATGAGAGGGGGGATGATGGAGTGGAGAACAGGTTGGGTGGGGGAGGGAAGTTGAAAGCACACACATTTTTTTTGGAGGGCAATTGGGGTTAAGTAACTTGCCCAAGGTCACACGGCTAGGTTTTTGTTTGTGTGCGTTGTGTCTGAGGCCAGAGCCTAACTCAGGTCCTTCTGACTCCAGGGCCAGTGCTCTATTCACTGCACCACCTAGCTGCCCCTGAAGCACACACATTTTAAGGGTCAAAGTAGAGAACAGAACAAGGGGGAAGCAGGATAGGATGGACAGAAATATAGTCAGTTTTTTCACAATATGGAAAGGTTTTTCATATTTATACATGTATAGCCTATATTGAATTGCTTATCTATCCAGTAAGGGTGGGTGAGGAGGTAGGAAGGGAAAGAATCTGGAATTCAAAGTTTTAAAATTAAATGTTTTATATATATAAAATTTTACATGCTAATGGGAAATATGATATACAGGCACTGCAGCGTTGAGATCCATCTTTCCCTACTGGAAAGTCAGAGGGGGGATGGGGGACAATATAGTAGAGAGCAGATTAGGGGAAGGGGTTTTCAGTGTAGTTTTATTGTTGTTTTGGAGTGGTGGGTAGGGGAAAGATAGGGAGAAATTTTGTAACTCAAAATCTTGTGGAAATGAATAATATAAACTAAAAATAAACATAAATTTTAATGAAAAAATGAATTGGTTAGAGAGGAATTTCTATTTGATAAGAAATTCTGTAAAAGTAAAACATTCTGGAAGAAAGTAAGCTTAGACCATCATCTTAGGCCATATTCCATAATAAATTCAAAAGTGATACATAATTTGATTATTAAATATTAAACCACAACTTTTTAGAAGAAAAGCAGGATGCTATGCCTTTAAAAGCTGTGGCTAGAAAATATATCCTTAGAAAAATGAAGGAGAGAGGCCATTTCAAAAATAAGATAGATAATACTGATAATATGAAATTAAAAAGTTTATGCAGAAACAAAAATAGTGCATCAAACAAAGAATGAAAATGGTCAAATGTGGAAATTAACACTTTGCATCAAATTTATCAGATAAGGATTTGGTATATAATAAATAGATAATAGTATAATATTTAGATTGTATAGATAGATAGATACCTATATCTATCTATCTATATATAAACATACACATACATAATATCTATAATACATAGTAACTTCACAAAATTCTCTAAGACCAAAAACTATTATCTAATAGAAAAAAATTATCAAATGATATAAACAGTTCTTAAAAACTTAAAAATGTGGGGGGCGGAGCCAAGATGGCAGAGTAGAAACAGCACTTCCATGGTGCTCCAGCCCACGCCACTTCAAAATTATGTAAAAGGGGACTCTGAACAACCACTGGAGCTCCAGCACCCACAGAACAACACAGAGAAGATAACCTCCTGTTGAGGATAGCCCTGCAGCCCGGGAGGGAGTGGCCAGTGCAGCTCTCTGGGAGCAGAGCCCGGGAGCACATGAGTTGGAGGTTTTAGCCCCAGGGCAGTCAGACCAGCAGCTGGCTGGAGGGACCCCAGAACACCAGCAGCTGTGTATTTTCCAGAATTACCAATACATTGATGCCTAGGACAAAGTGAGAGGTTAGTGCCCTATGGACTTCGGGACCAGTATTTGAGAACATGTCAGCTTCTTCCCCTGGGGGCAAGCAGCCACTGAGGAGCTGTGGCACAGCCTCCATTTTGCAGTTTCAGTTGCAGCTTCAGCTCCTGCCCTGCAGACTGTAGGGGAATCTGGTGATCAGTCTGGGGGGTAATCACTCTTACTTTAACCTCCCTGGATCTGGATGGCAGTCTGGGGTGGAGGTCTTGGGGTGTGTATCCAGCTTGCCAGAGTGTGTGGGGGCTTCAGAGAGGGCACCCAACTAATACCTCCAGCAGTTGAGAAGACTCCAGCATTTGGGACAGAAGCTCCTCTGTCTGGTGGCAGAGTCCTACCGTGGCAACAAGCCCAAAAGTCAAGTAATTAAGTGGCAACATGCCTAGGCAAAGAAAACAAAATAAACAGAAAAATTCAACATTAAACTCCTATTTTGGGGGCAAAGGGGATGGAAGCATGGAACAGGAGGAGGACTGTGAGGTCAGAAATCCTGCACCAAAAGCCCCAAATGAAAATACAAGCAGGTTACAGGCCATAGTGGACCTTAAGAAGGATTTTGAAAACCAAATAAGAGAAGTGGAGGGAAAATTGGGAAGAGAAATGAGAAGGATGCAGGAAAACTATGAAATGAGAGTCAGCAGCATGACTGAGGAAAATAACACCTTAAAAAGTAGACTGACTCAAATGGCAGAAGAGACTACAAAGGGCAAAGAGGAGAAGAAGGCCTTAAAAAGTCAAATTTGCCAGATGGGAAAGAATCTCAAAAGCTCACTGAGGAGATTCATTCCTTCAGAGTTAGACTGGAGCAAATGGAAGCTAATGACTTTATGAGAAATCAAGATGCTGTTAAGGAGATCCAAACAAATGAAAGATTAGAAGGCAATGTGAAATATCTCATGGGAAAAACCACTGACCTGGAAAATAGATCCAGGAGAGATAATTTTAAAATTATTGGACTACTTGAAAACCATGATCAAAGAAAGAACCTAGAAATCATCCTTCAAGAAATTCTCAAGGAAAATTGCCCTGATGTTTTAGAACTGGAGAGTGAAATAGAGATTGAAAGAATCCTCAGATTACCTCCTGAAAAAGATCCCAAAAAGAAAACTCCTAGGAATATCATATCCAGGTTCCAGAATTCCCAGATCAAGGAGAAAATACTACAAGCAGCCAGGAAGAAACAATTTCAACACTGTGGAAACACAATCAGAATAGCCCAGGACCTGGCAGCTTCTACTCTGAGGGACTGAAGGGCATGGAATATGATATTCCAGAGGGCAAAAGAGCTGGGACTGAACCCAAGGGTCACCTACCCAGCAAAACTGAGTATTTTGTTTCAGGGAGAAATATGGTCATTCAGTGGAATAGAGGACTTTCAAGCATTCTTGAGGTAAAAACCAGAGTTGAATAGAAAATTTGACATCCAGACACAAGAGGCAAGAAATGCCTGAGAAGATAATCAGGGAAAAGAAATCAAAAGGAACTTATCAAAGTTGAAGTATTTACATTCCTACATGGAAAAACAATAACTGTGACTGATGAAACCTTTCTCATTATGAAAATAATTGAAGAAGGGTATATGCACATATGAATATATATGTGAATGTGTATATATACATATATATATGTATATATATATATATGTTTACAGGTATACATGGATAGAGGGCACAGGTTGAATTTGGTGGGAAGGGATGATACTTAAGCGGTGAAGTTGAGTTGAGAGAGGAATGTAACAAGAGGAGATGGGGAGAGACAGGGTGGGGTAAACTATCTCCTGTGGAAGAGGCAAGGGGAAGTTATTGTAGGGGATGGGAAGAACAGGAAGGCAAAAAGGCAAAACCATATTCTCATTGAATTTGGCTCAGGGAGAGAATGACATAATACTAAATGGGATATATCACCCTGCATGAGAGTAGGGGAGAGGGCGATGAGAGGGGGATGATGGAGGGGAGGGCATGGTGCAGGGAGGGGAGGTTGGAGGCATCCACTTTTGAAGAGGGGCAGGATCAAAGTAGGGAATGGACCAGGTGTGGGGTGGGATGGGTGGGAGGGAAATATAGCTAGTTTTTTACAATATATCTACTATGTTAATGTTTTGCATAGCTATACATGTACAACATATACTGAATTTCTTATCTTCTCAGAGGAAATGGGTGACAAGGGAGGAAGGGAATGGATCTGGAATTTGAAGTTTTAAAATTAAATGTTTCAAATGTAAAAACAAATTACAAATGTAATAATGCTCCAGATGCATACTAATAAAGAAAAATTCACGTCAAAGAGACCTGAAATTTCAACTCCTACTCAGGAAATTGGCAAAGATGACAAAATATGGGAAATATCAATGATACTAATATGTTGTAGGTAGAATTGTGAAAAGAACTATGAAAATAAAGTGGCCAAAATTCTGATAACTTTGATTCAAAGATTCCACTACATAAGATGGCATTGATAAATTGATAGGCTCCATCCATAGTCATCAAAATATTTGCAGCAGAATTTTTTTTGCTAGCAAAGAATTAGAAACCAAACAAGTTCATAAATATGGATATGTCTAGGCAAATTATGGTATATTAAATATAATTGAAAACTACTATGCTCCAAACCATGGCAAATATAAATACTGAGAAGCCTAGAAAGAATTATATAAATTGATTCTTTTTTTTTTTTTTTTTTTTGGAGAGCAATTGGGGTTAAGTGACTTGCCCAAGTCACACGGCTAGTTTTTTGTCATAAGTTTCTGGGGCCTTATTTGAACTCAGGTCCTCCTGACTCCGGGGCCAATGCTCTATTCACTGCACCACCTAGCTACCCCACATGAATTGATTCTAAATGAAGTAAGTAGAGCCAATGAAAAGAAGTACACAATACCTACAACAATGAAATGGAAACACCAACCACAAAAAAACAATAAAAAATGAGTTTCCAAATCATAATAAATTAGCATGGCTACAAAGAAAAGGCATAAGAAGCCACCTCCATCTACTACTTTTCAGAGATGAGTAATGAATAGGTATGGAAGATGGCATATTTAGAGATTTTTTTCATGTATTGATTTGTTTTGTTGATTTTATTCTTCTTTTAAAAATGTTTTGTTATATGAAATAACTTTGGAGGAGGAGGGAAAGGGTTAGATACAAGGGTTCTTGAGGTGATACAAAAATAAAAGTTATCAATAAAATGTATTTTAAAAATTAATTTTATTAGAATTGATGCAGTATTCTAGCCCGTCAAGATATTTTTGGATCCTGACTGTCATGCAATGTGGTAACTATTACTCCAAGATTTATGTCTTCTAAAATTTTTAAAAGCATGTCTTCTATGCCATTTTCAAAGTGAGAAAAGATTTTAAACAGCACAAAATCAACGAAACAGACCCCTGTGACACTCTACTAAGAAGCCTTTTTTAAAGTTTGTATCAAATCATTAATGAATATTTTGATTCTGACCTTTCAATCAAAAACTGAATCCCGCTAAATCTACATATAATCTCCGTTTTACATCTTTTTCACAAGATTAAAATGAGATATTGTTTTAAATTACATATTAGATATCAGTAAACTTTATCTTCTTCATTGACCTCACTTCCCAGTAACCCTGTCCAAATGAGATTAGTCTGGCCTGATTTGTCTTATTCAAATTATGTTGGCCCTTTGTGCGATGTTTTCTAAATGTCTAATACCTATTCTTTTAATTGTTTTTATATGAATTTAAGTCATTTTTGCTCTATAATTTGCAGAACAAAAACTCTTTTTAAGTTAAGGACAAAATGCATCTTCTTCCAGTCCTGCAGTACTGCCTCATTTTTAGTGATACATTAACTGTCAGTGACAGGAGCCCAGCAATCTTATCTGCATATACTCTTAGTAGACTAAGATACAGTTGATCTGGATCTTGTGACTTGAATTCTTGAATGCCAGGCAGTCTTTTAATATCAATTCCTTTATCTCATGAAACAACTCCCTGTTAGCCATTTTTAATTTTCATTTTGTAGTTCCAAAAGTTATTCTTCCTAGCAGAGAAAAGAAAATCAATGTTAAATTGCTCGTATTATTCCTGTAGTTCATTATCAGGATCCCACCCACCCCAACCAATAGTCCTCTCCCTTCTTAGATCTTCTTCTTTTTATAAATAAAGCTTAAAACTCCTGTATTTTACTCTTTGCTTTTCCCACCAGCTTCAGTTAATTCAGACCCTTTACCTTCCTTACACTTTTTATAAACTGTGCCATGATTTTGTGTCTATCTTCCTTTGGCCACCTTGGCTCCTATTTTCTAAGCTTAAGTTAGGCAATGAATTCACAATGCATCTATATCACTTTCTTTTGATAACTTTCTGCAATAAAACATCCCCTTTCTCTCTTTATAATGTTATTCTTAAGAACCTCCCTCACATCTAGGCTGATTTCTCCTACTGAATTTTATTCTGATGATTTTTTTTTTCTGGATGCTTTTAAATCCATGCTTCTAAAATATAGCACTTCTCTCTCTCTCCACCACAAAGGTTCCTATAATTTTCATACTAGCAAAAAGTTCCTCTTGAAAATCCACTCAAGAAAAACAATTCTAGGATACTTCCCTTCCTTTTGGTAGACACATAGGGGCTTCCTGTCCATAATGCTTTATAAATTGCCAAACATGATCACTATGACAATTGTTTACCTTAAATGGCTTTGTTTATTTTTGTTTTTGTCTTTTTATCAGGCAGAAAGCAGGTCAGTTGGGTTTAAGTGACTTGGCCAAGGTCACACAGCTAGTAAGCGTTAAGTATCTGAGGCTGGATTTTGAATTCAGGTCCTCCTCACTCTGGGCATGTGTTCTATTCGCTGTGCCATCTAGCTGACCCTCCAATGCCTTTGTTTTGAAGTAGAAACCATAGTATTCATGGGAATGGGCAATATGAGAAAAAATTACTGTGTTGTAAAATAATAGATTCAATAAAACGTTCTTTTAAAAAATCAGATTCATAATAGATTCATACTTAGTTCTTATGCCTAGATGAAATTATCTTTAAGGAAAGATTATTAGCTGTTCCATTTTCAACTGAAAGAGATCTCTAGCTGATACTTAGTTAATTGAAGTTTCACATCACTAATACATTCTGTCTCCAAGCTAAACTTATGATCTTTTCTCCAAACTCATCTATTTCTTTTTTTTTTTTTCTGTTCAGGTGGTATGTACTAAAATTCAACGACAATATCAGTTTCAGTTCTGCCTTTGTTGATAACATTGCAAATGTTCTCCATCCCATATCCCCCTTTGACTACATGTGTATATACATGAGTATATTTTCAGTGTTACTGTACTACTATCCACACACATGCGCACACACACCTTCCTAATATAGAATGTGACTTCCCTTTTTATCTATCATCTTTTTTTATCTGTATAAGATTTACCCTTTCAGGGTCATGTTTTATTCCAGTTTTTCATCTCACCAAGTCTTAGTAATGTTAATTTTGCCTCCTTGTATAGAGAGCTATAATTAGCCTTATTTGTTATGATTCTGTCCAGGTTAAAGTTACAAATAAACTAATATCTATAACTCATGGTTTAGCAATATTCTTTTACACTATCCTTTTACTTTACTTCTAAAGCTCAACTTTCTGTCCTTTATGATGAGATAAAACATACCTGTTCTTTTCTATCTTTCTCCAAAGGTAGAAAATTACTTAGAAACTAAACATATAACTCTGGAACATGTATTTGCCACACTTTGGTGATTGGCAATTTATTATTTATTTTTTTAAAATAAAAGATTCCTCCATAAGGTGTTTGGTGATTTGTTGTTGTTGTTGTTCTTTTATCAAAATTCACTGTTAATGATTATACCTCCTATAAGCAAGCCTGCTGAATTTATAAAATTTGATCCACTTCATTGCTCAAAAGCTCAATAGAAATCAAGGGAATGCATAAATGGAAAAAAATAACAATGTTTTCCTTGTAGAACATAGAGAGCTTATTGATAATAATGTTTCTTTTGATTCAGCAATAGATCCTTGCTTTCTTAAATCCTTCAGACTAGATTAGTGACTAGATACCATTTTAAAATAGTTTATGCCTGCTATGTAAAATATAGGGTTGCTGACTCAACTATTGTGAAGGGAAGAAAGGAAAAAAACAATATTTTATTAAAGTACTTATGTGCTAAGTATTATGCTAGGGGATAAAAATACAAGCAAAAAGATAGTCCTTACCCTCAAGGAGCTTACATCCTAATGGGGAAAAAGAACACACAACAGGGATCAAAAAAGGGATGTGTGTGGGAATGAAAAGTAAGTATTAAAATATATCTTATTTCTATATAAATCAAATTTTGCCAGGAGCTTGTTAGAGATCAGCCTTACTCTGGCTGGAAACATGTTCAGGTTCAATGTTAGAAACAAAGGGGATTTACTTAGCCATAGCATAGAAAGGTTACTTTCAACAAGGATATTATGTTACATCTTGTAATGTCACATCACATTATCTTATGTTATCTTATGTTATGTTAATTATATTGTTATCTTAATTATACACTATACAATACTACACTATAGCATGGCATAGCATAGCATATTCAACAACAATACCGTAACAGCTTGATAGAATTCTACCATCCTACCTACACTTTGTCTGAATGTGGAAAGGAATCTAGAATCTATTCATCAGTGAAGGGTGTGGCTACTTGGTAGGTCTGGTGACATCACCCAATACTCTAGGTAAATGGGACATTTTGTTCATTTAGGTGATTAAGAAGACTTGTTCATTAAGCCAGAGGAATGGAGGCACAGCATGAGTCTTAGCCCCTGAGCCAGTCAACTCCCTGAGAGATTTTTCTTGCCTTTCAGAAAAATATTTGCATAGAAGGAGCAAAGTCCCAGGAGAGGAAATTTTAGTATATCTCTTTGTTATTCAGTGGTGGATTATTTAGGGTATGATTATAGGGTATAACCTTTGCTGCTCCTCCATCCTTTTAGCATCTACTTTTTTTTCAGTATGTCTCTTCTCAAGGACATATTTCTTCTACATTTGTAAGAACAGAAAGATAGAATTGAGCACCTGATCATTTTTTCCTTTTCACAGCTTTAATAGAATACTGTACTTAGGGAAGAGATGAAAGCATACTTCTATATTTGAGAGTTTGCATTTTTTTCCATACTGTTCCTAGTCTCTACCATGACAGATAAATGGGTCTGCTACTTTGTCTTTTATTCTAGTATAAAATCAAGAAACAGACTTTAAAAAGGAGAAGAAAACTTAAAGTTCATCAGTCCAGCTCTATTCTTTAAAGATTAGAAAGTAAGGTCACCATCATGACTTTACTCATAAATGGTCATTCATTCTGACTGTCCACTCTAAATGAATGAGTCATCAATGTGGTATGGTACTGCGAAAGAACCTAACTTAATATCAGGGATGTATAAAAAAGACTAAAATCTGTGGCCACCATGAAATCACCTTTGCCTCATAGTCATCATTAGCCAGGCTTTAGCTGGATTGCTTTCTCCAGTTTAAATTTAACCAATTTGAAAGAGATGGAAAATGTGAAGAGGGTCAAATGAAGAACAGTGAACAAAAAGGCTTTAAAGTATTGAAAAGCTGAGTGGAAATGGGTTATTTTGATTAGAAATATAGACTGTTGAAGGATAACCTAAGTCTTTATATGAAACGATATTTATGGAGAAGGGCCAAAAGCTGTTTTATGTTTCCACTAAAATGATACAAAAAGAAAGTGTAATAAATTGCAGCAAGAGGGATTTAGGGATGAAGTTTTAAAAATTACAGAATGAAAGGGTTGTAGTAAAGAGAAATCAATTATTGAGGGAAATTATATAATCTCCTTCCCTAGTGAATTTCAAGTATGTGATAGGATATAATTAATTCATTTATTCAACAAACATTTTTATTACCTATATAACATATAGAGTCCTATAATAGGCACTGGAGGAGATGAAAAGATTAAATAAAATATGGTCCCTGATTTCATGTGCCTTTCCAACTAATAAGGGAAATACTATATAAACATACATAATTGTAATTCATTTAGAATTTAATATTGTGTAAAAATAGTTGCAAAGGAAAATGTTAAATATGATCTATACAGTATGGTTGTTACTATACGAGAGAATCAGGAAAGGGTTCATGGAAGGGTTGGCATTTAAGATGTGATGAATACAAATTAATAAGCAAATGATGAGTGGAGGCCATCACAGGCATGTTGAATAGTGTGAGTAAAAGTATTGAAGCAAAAGACTTTGAGGGACAGAGTATAGCAGTTTGACTGGAGTCCATAATGTATAGCAGGAATAACATAAAATAAGGCTGGATAGGTAGCATGTCACATGACTGTACTAGACCTTAAATGTCAAGTGAAAAGATTATTTGAGAGACAATAGAGATCCTGAAGATACTTGCATAGAGAAGTAGCATAAACAAACTTATGAGTAAAACAATGTTGAAACATAAAGAACAGGTGGGAGAAGGTATAAAAATGTAGAGATGAGAAGACCTATTAAGATATTATTTCAAGAGTTGAAACAACTGGGAGCCCTAGCCATAGCTTAAGACTCAAGAGGAGAATTGAAGTTTAAGCCCCTAGATAGACCTCAGGAAAAAAACAAAACAAAACATTAAAAAGGACCTGATGCTTGGGACGCCATTCCCCATACCTTAGGACTAGAACTTGATTACACTAATACCTGCTAAAAATAATAAATAAATAGAATAAAAACAAAGAAATAAAAGTGAGTAGGCAAAGGAGAAGGAACCCACCATAGATAGTTACTATGGGGATAGAGAAGATGTAGGTTCATCTTCAGAGATAGATAATAGAGCTTAAAAAAAAAGCCACTGGTAGAAACACAGCGTCCAAGCCACTCTCTCCCCAGACTACCTCCAAACTATGTAAAACGGGACTCTGAACAACTTCTGGAGCCCCAGCACCCACAGAAAGACACAGAGAAGCTAACCTCCTACTGAGGACAGCCCAGCAGCCCTGCAGGAAGGACCAGCGCAGCACCGGCAGCACAGTGTGCAGTGCTCCAGGAGCCGAGCACAGGTATGCCTGAGTTGCAGTTTTAGCCCCAGGGCGGCTGGGCCAGAGGCTGGCTTGAGGGACCCCAGAACAGCAGCTGTGGAGATTCCAGAATTATCAACATAGACATGCCTACGACAAAGTGAGAGTTTAGTGTCCTATGGACTTTGGGACCCATATTTGGGAAATGCATCGGCTTCCTCCCCTGGGGGCTACAAGCCACTGAGGAGACACGCCATTTTGTAGTTTTCAGAGGCAGCTCCAGTTCCTGGCCTGCGAACGGTAGGGAGATCCAGCGATCAGTCTTGGGGGATAATGGCTCTTGCTAAAGCAAGACCTCCCTGGATCTGGATTGTGATCTGGGGTGGAGGTCGTGGGTGGGTTTCCAGCTTGCCAAAAATGGAAGTTGCCCCACACACAGACACACATTTGGGACGAAAGTTCCCGTCTGGCGCCAGGCCATACTGTGGCAACAAGCCCAAAAGTCAAGTAATTAAGTGGCAACATGCCAAGGTAAAGGAAACAAATTAAACAGAAAAATGCAACCTTAGACTCCTACTTTGGGGGCAAAGAGGATTGAAGCATAGAACAGGAGGAGGACTGTGAGGTCAGAAATCCTGCTCCAAAAGCCCCAGGGGAAAACATGAGCGGGTTGCAGGCCATAGAAAACCTTAAGAAGGACTTTAAAAGTCAAATAAGAGAAGTGGAGGAAAAAATTGGGAAGAGAAATGAGAAGGATGCAGGAAAAGTATGAAATGAGGGTCAACAGCCTGACTGAAGAAAACAACACCTTAAAAAATAAACTAACTCAAATGGCAAAGGAGGCCCAAAAGAGCAATGAGGAGTAGAATGCCTTAAAAAGTCGAATTTGCCAGATGGAAAAAGAATCTCAAAAGTTCACTGAGGAGATTCATTCCTTCAGAATTAGACTGGAGCAAATGGAAGCTAATGACTTTATGAGAAATCAAGATATTGTTAAGCAGATCCAAACAAATGAAAGATTAGAAGGCAATGTGAAATATCTCATGGGAAAAACCACTGACCTGGAAAATAGATCCAGGAGAGACAATTTAAAAATTATTGGACTACCTGAAAGCCATGATCAAAGAAAGAACCTAGAAATCACCCTTCAAGAAATTCTCAAGGAAAATTGCCCTGATGTTTTAGATCCAGAGGGCAAAATAGAGGTTGAAAGATTCCAGAGATCACCTCCTGAAAAAGATCCCAAAAAGAAAACTCCCAGGAATATTATAGCCAGATTCCAGAATCCCCAGATCAAGAAGAAAATACTACAAGCAGCCAGGAAGAAACAATTTCAACATTGTGGAAACACAATCAGAATAGCACAGGACCTGGCAGCTTCTACACTGAGGGATTGAAGGGCATGGAATATGATATTCCAGAGGGCAAAAGAGCTGAGACTGAACCCAAAGGTCACCTACCCAGCAAAACTGAATATTTTGTTTCAGGGAAAAATATGGTCATTCAATGGAATAGAGGACTGTCAAGCATTCTTGAGGAAAAAACCAGAGTTGAATAGAAAATTTGACATCCAGACACAAGAAGCAAGAGATGCCTGAGAAGGTAATCAGGGAAAAGAAATCAAAAGGAACTATCAAAGTTGAACCATTTACATTCCTATATGGAAAAACAATAACTGTGACTGATGAAACCTTTCTCAGTATGAAAATAATGGAAGAAGGGAGTGTGGTCATATGAATACATATGTGAATGTGTGTATATATGTTTACAGTTATACATGGATAGAGTTCATAGGTTGAATTTGTTGGGAAGGGAGGATACTTAAGCAGTGAAATTATGAGGTGAGAGAGGAAAGTGGCAAGAGGAGATGGGGAGAGATAGGGTAGGGTAAACTATCTCATGTAGAAGAAACAAGGGGAAGTGGTTGCAAGGGAGGGGAAGAATAGGGAGGCAAAAAGGCAAAACCACATTCTCATTGAATTTGGTTCTGGGAAAGAATGACATACATAATAAATCGGATATCTCAACCTGCAGTAGAATAGGGGGAAGGAGGATGAGAGGAGGGATGATGGATGGGAGGGCATCCTTGGGGGAAGGGAGGTTGGAAGTACCCACTATAGAAGAGGGACAGGATCAAGTAGGGAATGGACCAGGCGGGGGGTGGGATGAGTGGGAGGGAATTATAAGCAGCCTTGTACGATATATCTACTATGGTAATGTTTTGCATAGCTAGACATGTACAACATATACTGAATTACTTATCTTCCCCGAGGGAATGGGTGACAAGAGAGGAAGGAAATGGAGCTGAAATTCGAGGTCTTAAGATTAAATGTTTCAAATATATATAAATACTATTTTTAAAAAGCCACTGCTTTTTCAGTGAAAAACATTAGGTAGCCCCAAACATAAAAAGAGTTCTTGGAAGAACCTAAGAAGAAGTTTAAAAATCAAATAAAAGGGATTGATGTAAAATTAGGAAAAAAGGAGCAATCCAAGAAAATAAAAAAAAATAAGAAAAGGAAGTCAACCAACTTAAAATAGAGAATAAAAAAATTAAGAAAACAATTCCTTGAAAACTAGAATTGGGCAAAGGGAAGCTAATGATGTTCTAAGATACCAAGAAATAATAAAATAAAATCAAAAGAATGAAAAAAATAGAAAAGAATGTGCAATATCTCATCAGAAAAACAATTGATCTGGAGAACAGATTGAGGAAAAATAGTATAAGAATAATTACACTATCTGCAAATTATGGTTTAAAAAAAGAATCCTGGGGGCGTCTAGGTGGCTCAGTGAGTAGAGCATTGGCCCTGGAGTCAGAAGGACCTGAGTTCAGATCCAGCCTCAGACACTTAATGCACACACAAACACAAAAACCTAGCCATTTGACCTTGGGCAAGTTACTTAAGCCCAATTGCCCTCCAAAAAGCAAAAAAAAAAAAAAAATCCTGATACATTACAAGAAATAATCAAAGAAAATGTCCCTGAAGTTCTAGAACAAGAAGTCAAAACAGAAATGGGGAAAAGCAACTAATCACCCCCTAAAAGAGACCGAGAAGGAAAATTTACAGGAATACCATAGCCAAGTTTCAAAGTTCCCAGGTTAAGGAGAAAATATTGCAAGGAACAAGAAAATAAATAAATATCATGGTGCTACAATAAGGATTACTCAAGACCTAGCAGCTACTACATTGAAGTACCATAGGTCTTGGAATGTTATATTTCATAGAGCAAAACAGCTGGGGCTATGACCAAGGGTAACTTACCCAGGAAAGTTAAGTATAATCCTGAATGAAAAAACAAATGGGCATTTAACAAACTGAAAGACTTTCAGGAATTTGTGACAAAAATGGCAGAACTTAGAGTAAAATCCAACATATACTATCCAGTAGAAATATAAGGAAAGCATTAAAGACCAATTATTAGGGACTCTATAAGGCCAAATTGTTTAATTCTTATATATGAAAATATTATTGGTACTTTTATGACTGTCAGCATTATTTGGCTAGTTTGAGAAAAAGAGTGGGTGCTGAGTTGAATACAATGGGGTAATTACAAAAAAAACTGTGTAGAGAGAGATAAAAAGGAATAATTATCTCATACAAATTAAGCATAAAAGGAAAACTTGATACAGAAGAAGCTAATGGGAGGAGGGTGGGTAGTGGCAGAACCATACTCTCATTGGGAGTGAGTTAAAGAAGGAACAAAATATACTTGGAAAGATATAAAAGTCTTCTAAATTCAAAAAGAGATAAGAAGGTAAGGGAATAATGTGAGGGGAGAATATAAGGGAGGTACTCTTGGAATAGGGCAAGGTAGTTCAGAGGAGTAAGGAGTGATAGGAATAGGGTGAGAAGGATAGTGAGGAAAAAATAGGATGGAGGAAAGTACACAAAAAGTAATTATAGCTTTAGAGTGTGAATAGGATGACTTTATCCATAAAATGAAAACTGATAGCAGATTAAAACTTTGAATTCACCAATATGTTGCTTTTAGGAAATGCTATAAAAATGAAAGAGACACATAAAGATAAAACAAAGGTGAGGAGTAGAACTTATTATGTAAAAAAGAAGGGATTGTAATGATCTCAGACAAAGTTGAAGCAAAAATATATTTAATAAAAAGAAAAAAATAGGGAAACTACACTATATATCAGCAATATTATTCTATATTGCTTTAGACCTGAGGGCAGAGCCAAGATGGCAGAGTAGGAGCTGAAACTTGCTGAGCTCCTGCTCCAAACACCTCTAATACCTGTAAAATATTACGCTAAACAAATTTTTGAACTACAGAACCCACAAAGTGACAGAGAGAAACAAATCTCCTGCTGAAGGCAGCCTGGCAGGCTGACAGGAAGGGTCTATCATACCAAACTGGGAACCGAGCATAGTCATGCATGTACCCCGGGGTAGCCTGACCAGTGGCACAGACTGGCCTGAGCAGACTTCAGGAGAGTGAAACACTGGCAGGTGTGGCAGTTTCCAGACTTCTCAACCCACAAACACCAAAGAGAAAGTAAAAGGTCAGTAGTGAACTCTGTTGCAACTGGGTGGAGAAGAGTATGGTTCGACCCCTGCCCCAGGGTGAGAGGTGGTGGAAGCAATGCAGCATCTGCTGCTGCATGCCTGCCTCAGGAGTTCCTGGCCTGCAGATCATAGGGGGACCAAGAGACCATTCAGAGTGTAATCACTCTTGCTTTAAAGTTCTGGGGTCTGGGTTGCAGTCTTGGGTGGTGGTCCTGGAGTGAGAAATACCAGTGTGCCAGATCTTGTGCTGGCTGTAGAAAGGGTACCCTCCTCAGAACTCTGACAATAACTGGGAAAACCCCAGCAATTTGGGATATAGCTCTCTCCACTCTGGAAGCAGAGTTCTACCATGGCAAAAAGCCCAAAAGTCAAGTAATTGGCTGGCAAGATGAACAAGCAGAGGAAGCAAATCAGATTATAGAATCCTTTTTTGAGGACAAAAAGGATCAAAACATGGAACCAGAAGAAGACAATGAAGTCAAAATTCATGCATCCAAAGCTTCCAAGAAAAATATGAATTAGTTACAGGCCATGGAGGAGCTCAAGGTGTTTGAAAATCAAGTAAGAGAAGTGGAAGAAAAATTGGGAAGAGAAATGAGAATGATGTAAGAAAATCAGGAAAGTGAATTAATAGCCTGCTTATGAAGACCCAAAAAATAATGAAGAAAATATATTGCTTTAGACCATTTAAAATAACTAGACAGTATAAAATAACTTAGAGCATACTCATCAAGACAGACACATGAAATATCTGAATATAAACACAAGAAGCTTTTTATGAGACAGCTATGTGGTTCAGTGAATAGAGCACCAACCCTGGGGTCAGGGGGACCTGAGTTTAAGTTTGACTTCAGAGACTTGACACTTACTAGCTCTATGACCTTGGGCAAGTCACTTAACCCCAATTGCCTTGCATCCTCCACGTCCAAAAATTAAAAAATAAAATAAAAAGTTTTTTACACAAAGAAAGTAAAATCTAAATAATTGAAATAAAGTTTATTGTTCATGGGTGGGTAAAGCTAATGTTAAAAAAAAATTGCAACTTTACCTAACCTATTTATTTAATCCTATCTCAAATACATTACTAAAAAATTATCTTACTGGGTTAAAAAAATAATGAGTTCTTTTGGAAAAACAAAAGGTCAGGAATTTCAAAGAAACCAGGGGAAAAGGATATAAAGGAAGCAAATTTAGTAGTATCAGACCTTAAACTATATTATAAGGTGAGAGAATTATTGACATGTGAAATGGGTGATTATGATTCCTTTAAATTTTTCTTGTATTAATAAAACCTATACAGCCAAGAATAGAAGGAATACAGAAGATTGGAGAAAAACCCTTCATAGACAATCTCTCAGATTGAATGTGATTGAGTTGGAATTTTTCTGTGGTATAGGAAATTATGAGCTGGTTGATTTAGAGAAAGACTTGGATTTATGAAGGAAGATGCTATCCACCTTCAGAGAAACATATGACAAGTGGAAATAAGCATAGTATTGTCTTACCTATGTATGAATGAATATATATATATATGTGTGTATTTTATGTATATGTTTATAGGTATATTATGAAAAGAAATAAATCTACACTTAACTGTAGCCTTCTTTTGGGGGAAAGGGAAAGATAAAGAAAAAGTACATAGAGAAAAAAAGCAAGGAAGCAAAGAAGGGCAGCTTTGAAAACAATCTGTGGTATTTATTATATAAGGTTACTTGACATGGAAATGTATTGTTTTATATTGAATCTTCTCATGTTTTGCTGTGTACAAGACAATGACATTTTTTCTTTTCTCATTTTCTATTTAAGTTTAAAATAAATTTAAAACATTTGCAGAAAAAAAAGAGTTGAAGCAGTTTTTAAAATGTATACTAGGAGAGTGGCAGCAGGAATGGATAAGGACGTATAGATGAGAAATATACAGAAGGTGGAAATAACAGGACTTGTCAACTAATTGGGTATGAGAGGAGAAAGACAGAGAGAATTGAAAACAACAATGTTATGACTATGAGAATAAGGCATGATGGTGCTGATACAAATATCAAAGTCATATGGGTGAACTTGACTGAGTGAAAGATAATAACCTTAGTTTTCTACATGTTGGGTTTAGATTCTGCCAGGATATCCAGAGGGGTAGGGATATCCTTGGTTCCTGGCTATTTGTGTTTTTTTATTGAGGAAGAGTACAACTAGTACCCAAGAGTACAACTACAAGAGAAGATTTTAGATTCCTTTGAGGAATTATCTCACAATTATAGCCACAAAATAACTCCAAATTGAAATGATTATTCTTCTGTGTGACTTCAATTCATGGGTGATACTTTGCAATCTAATCTGCTGCATAATTCTAGATGCCTGTAGAATGAAAATGTAAGCATTTTTTTTCTTGTGAGCAAAAGGAAAAAACTGGCACAAGAGTGTGACTGAATATACTGCAGCAGTCATTTACCAAAGTATAACCAGGTGGCATGAAACATTAGCTAATCTCCCTCTGTGCCAACCTGATAATCAGGGAGCACTTTACTTATTCACAGTAGTTCATCCTATTGGAGAGATGAGAAAGTTCTTTATTTCACTTAATTTAAAGGTAAAAGTTATATATAGTTTCATCATAAAAATCAAAACCACACATACACATACCCCTGTCTTATACCATACAGAGTTCCCCCTAAATCACTTGAAATGATTTTAGCTTCACAGGATTATTATCACACAAATTTTATGTTTAGATGGGATCTTGGAAGTGTCATATTCCAACCCCACATTTTACTGTTGAAGAAAGTTAGGCTAAGAGGGTGAAATGACCTGACCAAAGTGACCAGGTAGTAAAGGGTAAAGTAAACCAGGTCTTTTGACTCCAAAGTCAGCAAAGTTCTAGCTCATCCACTCATTTGACAGGAGAATTGAAGAAATCGAAACCTAAGAATGTGAAATGACTTGTCCAACATCACAAATTAAGAGAGAGGTTGAACTAGAATTCTACCCCAAGTGCTCTAGCTGAAAAGTAATTTTTTAAAAAATAAAATGAAGGTCTTTTTATCACCTGTTTCAGAGCATGTCACACTGTTATATCTAATATGCATAAACCAGCACTGGTTTCTCTTTTCTAGACTGAGAGCCACTCCTGGAGAGGTGATGGGTAGTTTCAATATCACTACATTTCCGTAAACAAGAAGCCAATGGGGAGTTGTGAAAAGAAGTCTCAGTTAGTTACAACTATACATTCAGCTGTATCTCTCACATTAACCAAAATGAGTAGAAATGCTGGAAAGTATCTAGCAGAAGCAGCTTGTTCCCACCGCTGTCCAAGGTTCTTTTCTGAAAAAAAAAAAAAGGCATGGGGAAGAAAACGACAGCATTAAGAGCTAAAGAGAAGGTGATGGCTTTAGTATTGGGTGCAGTAGTGTAAGTAAGGGCACCTGAGGTTTAACCTCAATTCTGACATTAACTTCTTCTGTGGTTGGGAAAGACCGTAAAACAGAACTAATGGCACTCTTCTTTCAAACTTGTGATGGACGATTAATGTTGGGGCTGTAAAATTGCTAAGTACAGCATTTTCATTAGACTGCCTCCTTACTTGGATTGAAGGGGGAAAAATCATTAGGTTCCAAATGCCTCCAAGTCCTCCATTAGAGCAGCAAAGCCAGAGGTACTGCTATTTAGCAATGTAGGGTTGAAATTAAGATTATGACTTTAGGCTAAACACGAAAATGAGTTGTAGAATCTCTTCGTTCTGGTGCTACTTAAGAAAAATGAAAATAAGAACTTTGAACCTTGCATTGAAGGTAATGATGTATGAAAATTCCTAATTTTAACCCTTAATCAGCCCTCTCTACTCAGGGCTAAACTCAGTATCTAAATTGATATTTATTACATATATGCTTTATTGGGTCATTTTTCCCTAAGAAGAATGTTATCCAGCAAACAAGTTTTTTTTTTATTATTCTATTCACCTAAAAAGGTAATTAAGTAAGACTGAATTTAGATAATCTTAAAGTAACCCGAGATTGGTTCTCTCCATTACAATTAAATAGACACATGTGTGTATGTACATGTACATATACATACATACGCACATCCACCTATCAGCCTGTCTTTATATTGTATCTCCAATACCAAAAGCCAGAAAATTAGAGAATATAATAAATAAGCAAACTCTAAAGATTGTTTAAATTGTAAGAGGTAACACAAAGGATTACTTTGAAAACATTTTCCATTATTATATATACTAAAATAAAAAAGGTGCAATGAGCAGAATCCATTTTAATCCATAATTATTCATGATATATTTTTCTTGACACGGAGAAAGTTTCACAATCAGAAAGATTAAATTTAACCCTGGACTTTGATTGTATGCTGATGTAAATGAGAAGCTCTTTTCAAAAGGGGTAGAAATCTATATTGTTGTTTCTGAAGGTCAGTGCAGTGTTATAGGGAAAGAAGTGGTTTTATTATAGGTAGGAATGTAGAATTAAAAAAGGTGCCATCACCATAGAACCCTCCTTGTCTTATGAAAGAAAGCTGCCACATTAATATACATGGATTCAAGTATTTACCAAGGACATGATGGTAAATAAAAAAGGAGTTTTCTCACCCTAACCCAAAGTGCAGACTAAGTTTAATAACTGGGGTCCCAAGGCAAAAACAAAAATTTTCCATCTAAGTGTGTTGGCTTCTGATGGCTTTTCCTGGCTGACTAGGTGAAACTATAGGTCTGACTCACAAAAAGAGTTGAAATCATCCTTGAGGTTATGGCTAAAGGAGGTGATGCTCCCCCCTGGGATGGGGGGGGGGAGGCAAGCCATAATGCATCTGGAATGCTGCAGAAGGCAAGCAGGGAGCAGCATAGAGTCTAAAGACCTAGAAAAAAATGCAGCCTAGAAAAGAAGCAAGCAGATAAAAAGTTTTTGAGGACCAGCAGGTAGTAGGTAGCACAGCAGAGAAAATAATTCAGTTGTGGAAATAGTATCTTGCATCATAGTGACTCATAGCTTGATGGTATCAGTAGCTCTATAAGGGTGTAGCAGGTATTAATGGTGTAGATGATGATGGTTCCGTTTGTGACACAAGCCTAGGAATGTGAATTTTCCTGGCTATTCATGTGCCTTACATGTATTTCCCCTCTCATGTATATTCCTTGTAGAGGTTTCTTCAGCCACTAATTATAAAATCTATGGGAGACTATATTCTTGTGGATGACAGCTAAGGGTAGAGAAGAATTTTCCTTGTTTATTCTTCCAGGTTGTTTATGAAGTATTTTGCTTTGGTGGGGGATTCCATGAACTGGGATTTTTTAGTGGATAGAGATTACTGGGCTATCTTTTAGGAAGTAACCAAGATAAACTGCAAAGATAAGAATTCTGGTTCATTGAATGCAATCTAAGGAACAAGGAAAGCCCTTTCTAGTAACCATTTTGTCCTACTACAGGTTTACAGACTAAAGCAGGTAAAAGCAATATTTTTCAGTGAATTTCAATATTTTGTGCATTTTTAATTCACACTTTAGTCATATACTATTATCAGAATAACAAATATGCCAATTCATTTCTGTCACATAGACTGTTTGCCAGTGCTATAGAAGCTTTTTAGTACAAAGTCTAAATTAAAGATGGGATCCCTCTGGATAATAAGGTCCTTCAGATTCTTCTGTTCATAAATTACATTGTGCTGAGTACATCAGTTCCCCAACTTTGCAGAGATGCCTAAATGAAATTTATAATCACTAAAAAGCATTCAATCTAAATTCATATAAGGAAAACACAGAAATTGAAGAATGACTATCATCCAGATTATGATATATGTTTGGATGAAAAACCTATATACAACACTATATTTATTTTAACAAACACTGTAAATTATCAATCAGTTAAGATCATTTTTTAAAAAAGAAGATGAATGGATTGCCTTTAGAAAATCAGGTAGTTTTTCTGATTACTCTGTTTCTCTTAAAAACAAAGGCTCATTCTTTTAATGTTACTGTTCTTCTCATGAGGCTGTATTTTTATGAGTCATAGAATACCCAGTCTTTTAAGAATGATAGTTGCAGATTATCTAAAAGATAATGAAGATATACATGTGAGCAGCAACATACTGTAAATAAAAGTTGCACAGAAATGATACAAATGATATAATTCATAAAATATACAGCCCAAAAGGTAGTTATATAGCAAGAGTGAGGCATAACCAATTGATAACGCATTTGTTCCACTGAGATCCAAGTAATGTAATGTATTTGAGAGAAAAATATACAAATAGAAATACCAGTGGGGGATTAATAGGAAGATACAATGAATTGAATGGGATTAGCAAACGTTGATGGGTTGCAGAGTGCAATGCTAGGAAAAAAATACCTGTATCAGTAAGGTCATAGGTCTATGAAAGTTTCAAAGAATTAGGGCAGTGGAACTCAGAAATTCCTTATTTACTCATTAAGTAGAACAAGATATTATTTGAGCAATAATCATGCCCGTTGTCTCTAACATCAATAAATATTTGTGAGTATGAAGTACCTGAAAAATAAAATATGGTGGCCTCTAACTTGGGGATAAACAACAGTGAGTTATAGAAGAGCTGACATGAGAGGAGTATGTTTACCTAGATCTCATGGGACAGACAATCCAAAAGCCAGGGCAGTGAAACATCTATGATTGATTATTGAATGATCAGAGTTAGCATAATATTGTGAACATTTATGTGAATAATTCTCTTGGGATATTAAACAGTCAAAAATGTTAATCAGGCATGTGTAAAAGGTACCTGCTATCTGAGTGCCAGAATATTAATGGACTGTTTCCATTTGAGGGGGAGTGATGTTTATATCTAATATAGTATTTCCAAAATTTCCAGACTTAATTGACATGACATGTCACCCAAAGAAGTTTGTTTTAAAATGGGTTTAGGAAAACATATCCTTGTTTTAAAGTAATGTCTATTTCTGGTCTGACAGCAAGCCACTAAGTATTCAGCCAACCATTCCCAGTGAATAAATTACCTCCTATGAAGAAAAACTCACATACTGTGAGACTAGATAGATATGTGAATGTTTTGATGTATTTTAATTTTTGTTCAAGCTCCTTCCTCTGAATTCAAAATAATTATTGTCTCTACCAGTGATGTCTAAACATTTTTGATCATGTACACCTAAAAATAAATATGTGTATATATACATATATGTATATAGGTATATACATATATATGTGTCTATATACATACATACATCTATGTATGTTTTTCCCTTTTTTAGTTAGCTGGTGGTAAGATGAAGGACAAGGAATTTTCCCCCCTGTGGCACCAGTAAAACAACTGCTGCTCTGAGTGCTTAGATGAGCTTTCAGTTATAAGCATTCTGAGACACCTATGCCTGATTCAGAAAGGGTAAGGTTGATGACTTGTACATCCATGGAAGAAGGTGGAATGAGGCTTCTGGGTTATTAAGGATACAAATAAATAAAGTTGCATTGGAAACAAGCATTGTCTTTCTCAAGAGGGAAGATATAACCCACTTTCCTACACTCTGACTCATTATTTGCTTCCTTGGGGTCAAACCAGACCTTTAGATTTATGCCACTTTGGAACTGTCTGTACAACTAATTTAACAATTAATCATATACTGTCTACCTTGTGATGATTGAAATATTTTTAAAAATAATTTATTTTTAGTTTACAACATTCGCTTCCAGAAGCTTTTGAGTTCCAAAATGTCTCCCTCTCCCTCCCCACAACCCTCACCAAGATAGCATGCAATGTGATATAGATTCTACATATACATTCACATTAAACATATTTTCACATTAGTCATGTTGCAAAAAAGAATTATAACCAATAGAATGAACCACAAGAAAGAAGAAACAAAACAAAAATGAGAGAGAGATGCTTCGATCTGCATTCAAACTAAATTCTTTCTCTGGATGTGAATAGCATTTTCCATCATGAGTCTTGTGGAATTGTCTTAGAACCTTTCATTGTTGAGAAGAGTCAAGTCTGTCAAAGTTAATCTTCATACAAGGTAGCTGTTACTGTGTACATTTTTCTCCTGGTTCTGTTCCCGTCACTCAGCATCAGTTCATATAAGTCTTTCCAGGTTTTTCTGAAGTTCACCTTCTCATCATTTCTTATAGCACAACAGTATTCCATTATATTGAGATACCATAACTTGTTTAGCACTTCCCCAATTGATGGGCATCTCCTCAATTTACAATTCCTTGTCATCACACAAAGAGCTGCTATAAACATTTTTGTACATGTGGGTCATTTTCCCATTTGTATGATCTCTTTGGGATATAGCCCTAGAAGTGATATTGCTGGGTCAAAGGTTATGCACATTTTTATCCCTTTGGGCATAGTTCCAAATTGTTTTCCAAAATAGTTGGATCAGTTCACAACTCTAGCAACAATGCATTGGTGTTCCAGTTTTCCCACATCTTCTCCAGCATTTATAATTTACCTGTTTTGTCATGTTAGCCAGTCTGACAGGTGTAAGACTGTACTCACAACTCTATACTTCAGAGTTGTTTTGATTTGCATTTCTTTAAGCAGTAGTGATATAGAGCATTTTTTTTTCATATGACAATAGATATCTTTAATTTCTGCCTCTGAAAACTGCCTGTTCATATCCACTGACCATATATCAATTAGAGAATGACTTGTAGTCTTATAAATTCGACTCATTTCTCTATATATTTTAGAAATGGGGCCTTTATCAGAGACACTGATTGTAAAATTTCTTTCCCAGCTTTCTGGTTCCCTCATAATCTTGGTTGCATTGGCTGTGTATAAAAACTTTTCAATTTAATGTAATCAAAATCATCCATTTTTTCATAATGTTCTCTATCTCTTGTTTGGTCATAAATTCTTCCCTTCTCCATAAATCTTACAGGAACACTATTTCTTGTTCTCCTAGTTTGTTTATACCATCAGTCTTTTTATCTAAAAATTTTATCAATTCAGATTTTATTTTCCTATGTGGTCTAAGATATTGGCCTATGTCCAGTTTCTACCATAATATTTTCCAGTTTTCCCAGCAGTTTTTGTCAAATAGTGGGCTTTTATCCCAGAAGATGGAATCTTTGGATTTATCAAATAGGAGATTGCTATAGTCATTGACTACTGAGTATTGTGTACCAAACCTATTCCACTGAGCCAGTACCAAGTCATTCTGATGATCACTGTTTTATAATAGAGTTTAAGATCTGGCATGGCTAAGCCACCTTACTTAGCATTTCTTTTCTTTAATTCCCTTGATATTCTGGACCTTTTATTCTTTCAGATGAATTTTGTTATTATTTTTCCTCACTCTATAAAATATTTTTTGATAGTTTGATTGGTATGGCACTGGATAAGTAAATTAATACAGAATTGTCATTTTTATTATATTAGCTTGGCCTACCCATAAGCAAATGATGTTTTTCCATTTATTTAGATCTGATTTTATTTGTATGAAAAAAGTGTTTTGTAATTATGTTAACAAGTTCCTGGGTTCTTGACAGGTAGCCTCCCAAATATTTTATAATGGTAATGGCAAACACAGAAGTAGTTCACACCTTGTTTCAGCTATTGAATGAACACCTTCTTTCAGTTCAAGTTTCTTTTGAGCCTTGTATCAAGTCTGTTAAGAAACAGAACCTGTATTTTCTTCGTAGCCACGCTGAAGTCAAGTATCGAGCCACTGCCACTGATTGAACAAGATGATGCTCAGCACTGAAGGTGGAGAAGGCTTCGTGGTGAAGGTCCGGGGCTTGCCTTGGTCCTGCTCAGCCAATGAAGTCCAATGCTTCTTCTTGGAATGTAAAATTCAAAATGGGGCATCAGGCATTCATTTCATCTATACCCAAGAAGGCAGACCAAGTGGAAAAGCGTTTGTTGAACTTGAATCAGAAGATGAAGTCAAATTGACACTGAAAAAAGACAGAGAAAGTAGGGGACACAGATATGTTGAAGTATTCGAGTCAAACAACGTTGAAATGGATTGGGTGTTAAAGTACACTGGTCCAAATAGTCCTGACACTGCCAATGATGGCTTTGTGCACCTTAGAGGACTCCCATTTGGCTGTAGCAAGGAAGAAATTGTTCAGGGTTGGAAATCATGCCAAATGGGATAACATTGCCGGTGGACTTCCAGGGGAAGAGTACGGGGAGGCCTTAGGGCAGTTTGCTTCACAGGAAATAGCTGAAAAGGCTCTAAAGAAACATAAGGAAAGAATAGGGCACAGGTACATTGAAATCTTCAAGAGCAGTTGGGCAGAAGTTTGTACTCATTATGATCCTCCTCGAAAGCTAATAGCTATGCAGCGGCCAGGTCCTTATGACAGGCCTGGGGCTGGCAGAGGCTATAACAGCATTGGTAGAGGAGCTGGGTTTGAAAGAATGAGGCAAGGTGCCTATGGTGGAGGGTATGGAGGCTATCATGACTACAATGGATATAATGATGGATATGGCTTTGGGTCGGATAGATTTGGAAGAGACTTCAATTACTGTTTTTCAGGAATGTCTGATCATAGATATGGAGGTGGTAGATCCACTTTCCAGAGTACAACAGGCCATTGTGTGCACATGAGAGGATTACCTTACAGAGCTACTGAAAATGATATTTACAATTTTTTCTCACCACTCAACCCTGTTCGAGTACATATTGAAATTGGACCTGATGGCAGAATGACTGGAGAGGCAGATGTTGAATTTGCTACTCATGAAGATGCTGTGGCAGCTATATCAAAAGACAAAGCCAATATGCAGCACAGATATGTAGAACTCTTCTTGAATTCTACAGCAGGATCAAGCAGTAGTGCTTATGGTAGCCAAATGATGGGAGGCATGGGCTTGTCAAACCAGTCCAGTTACGGTGGTCCAGCTAGCCAGCAGCTGAGTGGGGGTTACGGAGGAGGCTATAGTGGTCAAAGCAGCATGAGTGGATATGACCAAGTTTTATAGGAAAACTTCGGGGCGGCTAGGTGGTGCAGTGAGTAAGAGCGCCGGCCTCGGAGTTGGGATGACCTGAGATCAAATCCAGCCTCAGAAAATGAGCACCCACACATAAATAATGACTAGCCGTGTAACCTTGAGCAAGTTACTTAACCCCAATTGCTTTAAAAAAAAAAAAAAAGGAAAACTTCAGTGATTTTCAATCAAACATTGCATAGGGAGCCAAGGAGTGATGAACAGCAGCTACTACAGTAGCAGGAGCTGTGCATCTATGGGAGTGAACGGAATGGGACTGATGTCTGGCATGTCCAGTATGAGTGGTGGATGGGGAATATAATCCTGATCATTGACTCTTGGTCAACTTTTTTTAAAGAAAAAAAAACAAACAAAAACGAAGTTTAAGTTTTGCAATACAAACTTATGATTTATGCTTACTGTAAGTGAAATCAGGATTGTTTTAAAAACTTTCAGGTTCAGTATTTTTGAAAACAGAAACATTCATCTAGGATGTAATAACCAAGTTGAGTAAAGACTATAACTGTTAAACAATTTCAGCTTTTCTCAAGGTAGTTATGTTGTAGGAGTGTACTTAAACAATAAGCATATTTAGGTTAAAGCAGTTTCAATTATGTTAAATGTTGTTCTTATACCACATTACATGGAATACTGTTTGAGATGCATGTTGGGAGACATACTTTTTTGTAAAACAAATATAGGAGCTCTGTCTGCGATTCAAAAGTGAAACATTTGGCATGTTTGTTCTAGTTTATTTCGTTTACTATCCGGTAAGGCATGTATGTTTAAGCTTTTTTTTTTTAAGTTAATGGGGACAATTTTGAGATGCAATATGAATACTTTAGGATTTTGTCTTGGTGTTTGTATTAAATTCTGAGGCCTTGATTTAAATCTTTCATTGTATTGTGATTCCATTTTACATGTATTGCGCTAAGTGAAACTTGTTAAATAAATCTTCCTTTCAAAAACTGAAAAAAAAAAAGAAGCAGAACATGTGAACTCCACCACAACTTGTGAACCTTAAAACTAATGAACTCTTGCAACAGGAAGGGGAGGAGCTTATGACCATATATAAGGAGAATTTCCAGGCTAGAGACAGATGAATTGAGAAGAGGACTCTTGTGGTGGCAGAGTTAAGAGGGACAAAACTTGTGATGTCCTGGCACTGTATGTTTGTCTGCTTTGTCTACCTTGATATTTGTTTTTGATACTTTGTACAGAAATCCTGGGACCTTACTGGAAGCCATGAAAGAGGATTTCCTGGTTGTATGTTTACAGAAGTCCTGGAACAGGGTTTTGGAGGTCCTGGGCTTTTTCTGATGATTTATGCTGATCTCTTGGACCTGGTTTGTGGGTCTGTGTTTACTTCTATGTTGATGATTTGTGATGACCTCTTGGACCTTGTTTGTGGGTCTGTGTTGATTTCTGTGTTGATGACTTGTGTTAAGTTCTCAGACCTTATTGGTGGGTCTGAGTTGATTTCACAGGCAGATAGTGAATTGATGATGGTGCTCGCAATGTGTATGCATATTATTGTGGCTCTGTCAAGCTTTGTCTTCCCAGAAACAGGAACTGTGAAGGACTTTAGGTGGACTGGACACTGTAAACTTCAATATGGAACAGTAACTGGATAAAGAACTGGACAATGAGCTGAACAAGGAACTGGAAACTGCCTGCCTTTGAACCCAAATGACAGTTGGATCTGGGACCATGAAAGAGGAATCAAGGAAACTGAGAGTCAGCCTCTAGTCAAGCTGAAAGAAGACTACTTGGATACTATGTATTGACTGAGAATATTATGATTTACTGTGACCTAGGGGTGGAGAACTTTGACTTTTGTACTTTGTGATTGAATTGAGGATTTTGTGATTGACTAAATTAATGTACTTGGCTTAAAACTATGTGACCACTTTGGTGAAAACTATGTGGCCATTTTAGTGATAAGTTGTTGAGTTGTGACATGGTGAATGCTGTATTTTGATTTTATGTCATAAGCTGTAGTATTGTGAATGCTGCACCTTGATTTTCTGTGAATGTTCTGGGACCATGAAAGAGGAACCATGGAAGCTGAGTCAGCTTCAAGTCAAGCTAAAAGAAGACTACTTGGATACTGTGTACTGACTGAGAATATTATGATTTACTATGACCTAGGGGTGGAGAACTTTGACTTTTTTGTACTTTGATTGAATTGAGGATTTTGTGATTGACTAAATGATGAGTTGTGAATGCTACGCCTTCACTTTCTGTGAATGTTTTGCTCTGATTTGTTATTGGATAAATAGAGAATTCACTCTACTGTGTAATCAGAACCTTGAAAGCTGTTCACAACAGTCCTCTGGAAAGCTGCTTGTGCTTGGCTTTACACATATCTACAATAACTTTAAATGGAATTTCTCTATCTCTTGCTGTTGGGCTTTGTTAGTAACATACAGAAATGCCAAGGATGTATGTAGGTTTATTTTATATTCTACAACCTTGTTAAAGTTATTTATTATTTCAAGCAGTTTTTTACTTGATTCTCTATGATTCTCTAAGTTATATCATTATATTATCTGCAAAGAGTGATAGCTTTGTTTATTCTTTGGCTATTCTAATTCCTTCAATTCCTTTTTCTTCTCTTATATCTAAAGCTAATGTTACTAGTACCATATTAAAATAGATTTGATAATGGAAATCCTTGTTTCACCCACAATCTTATTGGAAATGCTTCTAGTTTATTCTCGTTACTTATAATATTTGCTGATGGCTTTAGTTAAATGCTATTTATCATTTTAAGGAAGACTCCATTTATTCCTATACTCTCTAGTGTTTTCAATAAGAATGAGTGCTGTATTTTGTCAAAACCTTTCTATCTATTGAGATAATCATATGATTTCTGTTCATTTTGTTGTTGATATGATCAATTATGCTGATCATTTTCCTAATATTGAACCAGCTTGCACTTCTGGTATAAATCCTATCTGGTCATAGTATATTATTCTCATGTTAAGTTGTTGTAATCTTTTTGCTAATGTTTTCTTTAAAATTTTTGCATCTATGCTCATTAAGAAAAAAATGGTCTGTAATTTTCTTTCTCTGTTTTGAATCTTCCCTGTTTCGGTACCAGTAACATATTTTTATCATAAAAAGAATTTCATAAGATTCCTTCATCAATTTCCCAAATAGTTATAAAATATTCTAATTAATATTAATTATTATCTAAATGTTGGATAGAATTCACTTATACATCCATCTGACTCTGGAGATGTTTTGCTAGGGAATTCATTGATGGCTTGTCCATATGTTTTTTTCTGAGATAGAATTAAATAAGTATTTTACTTCCTTTTCGGTTAATCTGGGCAATTTATTTTTTTTTATTTTTTTTAAACAAATGCTTTATTAACTTCTGTTTTACATCATTCATTTCCGCCAGATTTTGAGTTACAATCATTTTCCCCCCATTATTCCCCTACCCAACCTCCCAGAATAGTAATTCCACAAGATATCGCTTCCTCCAATCTGCTCTCTCCCATACCCCCATTGACTTTTCCATTAGAGGAAGGTGAGTCTTTGCATCCCAATGCCTGCACATCTTATCTCCCTATTACAAGCAAAAGAGTATTAATAATAGTATTTATATATATTTGAGACATTTAATGTTACGACCTCAAATTTCAGATCCATTTCCTTCCTCCCTTGTCACTCATTCCCTCTTGGGAGATAAGTAATTCAGTATATGTTGTACATGTCTAGCTATGCAAAACATTATCATAGTAGATATATTGTACAAGGCTGCTTATAATTCCCTCCCACTCATCCCACCCCCCACCTGGTCCATTCCCTACATGATCCTGTCCCTCTTTTATAGTGGGTACTTCCAACCTCCCCTCACCCCAAGGATGCCCTCCCATCCATCATCCCTCCTCCCATCCCCCTTCCCCCTATCCTGCTGCAGGTTGAGATATCCCATTTAGTTTGTATGTCATTTTCTCCCTGAACCAAATTCAATGTGAATGTGGTTTTGCCTTTTTAGCCTTCCTTATTCTCCCCCTCTTTTGCAACCACTTCCCCTTGCTTCTTCTGCATGGGATAGTTTACACTACCCTGGCTCTCCCCATCTCCTCTTGCCACTTTCCTCTCTCACCTCATAATTTCATCCCTTGAGTATTCTCCCTTCCCAACAAATTCAACTTATGCTCTCTATCCATATATAACTGTAACTATATACACACACATTCACATATGTATTCATATGACCACACCCCCTTCTTCCATTATTTTCATAGTGAGAAAGATATCATCAGTCACAGTTATTGCTTTTCCATATAGGAATGTAAATAGTTCAACTTTGATAAGTTCCTTTGGATTTCTTTTCCCTGATTACCTTCTCAGGCATCTCTTCCTTCTTGTGTCTGGGTGTCAAAATTTCTATTCAATTCTGTTTTTTTCCTCAAGAATGCTTGAAAGTCCTCTGTTCCACTGAATGACCATATTTTCCCCTGAAACAAAATACTCAGTTTTGCTCGGTAGGTGACCCGTGGGTTCATTCCCAGTTCTTTTGCCCTCTGGAATATCATATTCCATGCCCTTCAATCCCTCAGTGTAGAAGCCGCCAGGTCCTGGACTATTCTGATTGTGTTTCCACAATATTGAAATTGTTTCTTCCTGGCTGCTTGGAGTATTTTCTCCTTGATCTGGGGATTCTGGAACCTGGCTATAATATTCCTGGGAGTTTTCTTTTTGGGATCTTTTTCAGGAGGTGATCTGTGGATTCTTTCAACCTCTATTTTGCCCTCTGGATCTAAAACATCAGGGCAGTTTTCCTTGAGAATTTCTTGAAGGGTAATTTCTAGGTTCTTTCTTTGATCATGGCTTTCAGGTAGTCCAATAATTTTTAAATTGTCTCTCCTGGATCTATTTTCCAGGTCAGTGGTTTTTCCCATGAGATATTTCACATTGCCTTCTAATCTTTCATTTGTTTGGATCTGCTTAACAGCATCGTGATTTCTCATAAAGTCATTAGCTTCCATTTGCTCCAGTCTAACTCTGAAGGAATGAATCTCCTCAGTGAACTTTTGAGATTCTTTTTCCATCTGGCAAATTCGACTTTTTAAGGCATTCTTCTCCTCATTGCCCTTTTGGGCCTCCTTTGCCATTTGAGTTAGTCTATTTTTTAAGGTGTTGTTTTCCTCAGTCAGGCTGTTGACCCTCATTTCATACTTTTCCTGCATCCTTCTCATTTCTCTTTCCAATTTTTCCTCCACTTCTCTTATTTGATTTTTAAAGTCCTTCTTAAGGTCCTCTATGGCCTGCAACCTGCTCATCTTTTCCCCTGGGGCTTTTGGAGCAGGACTTCTGACCTCACAGTCCTTTTCCTGCTCTATGCCCCCAAAATAGGAGTCTAGGGTTACATTTTTCTGTTTCCTTTGCCTTGGCAGGTTGCCACTTAATTACTTGACTTTTGGGCTTGTTGCCACACTATGGCTTTAAGGCCAGATAGAGGAATTTTCGTCCCGAACATGTGGGGGAAACTTCCGTTTCTGGCAAGCTTTAAACCTACCCACAACTTCCACCCTAGATCACAATCCAGATCCAGGGAGGTTAAAGCAAGAGCGATTACCCCCCAAGACTGATCGCTGGATCTCCCTAAAAATTTGCAGGCTGGGAGCGGGAGCTGCCTCTGAAAACTACAAAATGGCGTTTGTCCTCAGCAGCTTCTAGCCCCCAGGGGAGGGAGCCGACGCATTCCCTAATACCAGTCCCAAAGTCCATAGGACACTAACCTCTTACTTTGTCCTAGGCATGACTATGTTGATAATTCTGGAGTCGCCATAGCTCCTGGTGTTCTGGGGTTCCTCCAGCTGGCTGCTGGCCCTGCCGCCCTGGGGCTAAAACCTCGGCTCATGTGGACCGGGGCTTGGCTCGGCTCGGCTCCTGCGCTCTGCGCTGCACGCTGCCAGGTCCCAGACCGCTGTGCTGGTCCTTCCTGCAGGGCCGCTGGGCTGTCCTCAGCGGGAGTTTAGCTTCTCTGTGTTGTTCTGTGGGTGCTGGGGCTCCAGAAGTTGTTCAGAGTCCCCTTTTACATCGTTTGGGGGGAATGTGGGGGCAGAGTGGCTTGGATGAGCTGTTTCTACTCCACCATCTTGGCTCCGTCCCCCCCCCCCCAGTCTGGGCAATTTATATTTTTGTAAATATTAATCCATTTGACTGAGTTTATCAAATTTATGGGCATACATTGGACAAAATCATTCCTAATTATTGTTTTAATTTCCTCTTTATTGTTAGTGAATTCACCCTTTTCATTTTTGATACTGGTAATTTGGTTTTCTTCTTTCTTTTTTTTATCAAATTAACCATTTTATTGCTTTTTTCCCCATAAAACCAGCTCCTAGTTTTATTTGTTAGTTCAATAGTTTCTTATTTCAATTTTATTAATCTCTCCCTTAGTTTACAGTATTTCTAATTTGGTATTTAATTAGATATTTTTAATTTGTTCTTTTTCTAGCTTTTTTACTTGCATGCCCACTTCATTGAACTCCTCTTTCTCTATTTTGTTCATATAAACATTTAGAGATATAAACCTTCCACTAAGAACTACTTTTGCTATATCCCAGTTTTGATATTTTTTCTTTATTGCCATTTTCTTGGATGAAGTTATTGATTGTTTCTGTGATTTGTTGTTTGACCCACTCATTCTTTAGGATTAGATTATTTAGTTTCCAATTGATTTTTAGTCTATCTTTCCATGGCCCTTTATTACATATAATTTTTGTTGCATCATGATCTTCAGCTGAAGCCAAAAAAGCAGGGGTAGCAATCCTTATCTCAGAGAAATTAAAAGAAAAAATAGATTGAATTAAAAGAGATAAGGAAGGAAACCATATCCTGCTAAAAGGCACCAAAGACAATGAAGCAATATCATTACTAAACATTTTGCCTTTCTGCACTGTATTATGAGGTTTTTATGCCTCAGTAAGTGTTCAGATTTTGTGTAGGTGCTATGTACCACTGAGAAAAAGGTATATTCCTTTCTATGCCCATTCAATTTTCTCCAGGGGTCTACCATATCTAACTTTTCTAAAATTCTATTTACCTCCTTAGGTTCTTTTTTATTTTGTGCTTAGATTTATCTAGTACAGAGACAAGGATTTTGAGGTCCCCTACTAGTATAGATTTACTGTCAGTTTATTCCTGAAACTCCCTTAACTTCTCCTCTAAAAATCTGAATGCTGTGCCACTTGGTGCATATGTGTTTAGTGATGATATTGCTTCATTGTCTATGGTGCCTTTTAGCAAGATATAGTTTCCTTCCTTATCTCTTTTAATTAGATCTACTTTTGCTTTTGCTTTTAGATCAGGATTTCTACCCCTGCTTTTTTGGCTTTGTCTGAAGCATAATGTATTCTACTCCAGCTTTTTACCTTTACCCTGTGTGTAACCCTCTGTTTCAAATGTGTTTCTTTATGACAACAATTGTAGGATTATGATTTTTAATCCATTCTGCCCTCCATTTCTGCTTTATGGGAGAGTTCATCCCATTCACATTCATAGTTATGATTGCTGTCTGCGTATCTCTGTCCATCCTACCCCCCCCCATTTATGTTTTTCTTCCCCCTTTCTCACTTTCCCTCCTCAGTAGAGTTTTTCTTTTCAGTGCTACCTCCCTCAATCTGACTTTCCTTCTATCAGCCCCCACTCCCTTTTCTTTTCTTTTCTTTTCCCTTACTTCTTCTTTGCTCCTTTCTCTCCCTCAATTCCTTTTCTTTCCCTTCTCCCCTACAACTGCCTATAGGACAAATTAGGTTTCTATACCTCACTAAGTATGTTATTTCCACCTTGAGCCAAATCCAATGAGAGTTAAGTTCAAACAATGCTAATTTCCCTCCCTTCTTTCCCTCTACTGTAATATCTCTTTGTGCCTCTTCATGTGATGAAATTTACCCTTTCTACCTTCTTTTCTGCCATTGCAATATTTTTTCAGTACTTAATTAGGTTTTTTACATCACATCAAAATTGACTTAAACCCATCCCTTCTATCTATGCATTTCCCTTCTGTATGATGTAATAAAGATATAGTTCTCAAGAGTTGTAAATATCATCTTCCCACATAGGGATGTAAACAGTTTGTCCTTATGCTGTGCGTCCATGGTGTTTTAATTATTTCTTTCTGTCTGCTTTTCTCCTTGATCTGACAATTCTAGAATATGGCTACAATATCTCTTGGCATTTTCAATTTGGATTCTCTTTCAGGAGGTGATTGGTGAATTCTTTCAATGACTATTATACTCTCTGGTTCTGTGACTTCAGGGCAGTTTTCCTTGATGATTTCTTGAAAGATGCTATCGGGCTCTTTTTTTGTCATGGTTCTCCATTAGACCAATAATTCTTAAATTATCTCTCGGATTTATTTTCCAGGTCACTTGTTTTTCCAATGAGGTATTTTATGTTTTCTCCTATTTTTTTCATTCTTTTGATTTTGTTTGACTGATACTTGATGTCTCATAGAGTCATTAGATTCCATTTGCCTAATTCTAATTTTTAACAAATTATTTTCTTCATTTAACTTGTGTACCTCTTTTCCCATTTAACCAATTCTACTTTTTAAAGAGTTGTTTTCTTCAGTGTACTTTTCCCCCCATTCTGTCAATTGTATTTTTAAATTTTTCTTCTGCTTCTCTTATTTGGCTTTTAAAATCATTTTTGAGCTCTTCTAAGAAAAATTTTTGGGCTTGAGACCAATTCGTATTCTCCTTTAAAGTTTCAGATGTGGGTATATTGACTATGTTGTCCTCTCCTGAATTTGTGTTCTGATCTTCCCTGTTACCAAGATATTTCTCTATGGTTATCAATTTTTTTTATTTTTCTTGCTCATGTTGTTTGGGTTTTTTCTGGCTTTTAAATTTGATCTCTTCTTCTGGGGGCCCAGCTGGCACTGTCTCAAACTTCTTGTTCTGGAGGCTAGGGACCTAGTTACTGATTTTCTGTGCTAGGGCCTGAGAGCTGGCAACTGGTTGTTTTAGTGGTCTGGTGGTTTACTTGGTGTTGAGCTAGAGCTGGTGGTGGTGACTGGTACATGCCTAGTGTTGGCACTTACCTGCTCCTCTACTCTGGAGCTCAGAATCTCCTGTTGGACCACTGAGGTGGAGCTTACTGCTGGATTACTGGGATGCCTACCTGCCTGTACTGGCCCCCTTCAGCCACAGAAAGACAAACCTTTCCTGTTAATCCCCCTAGACTCCCTAGCTAAAAGACTGATTTTTCTGCTGGCTCCACTATTACAGAATTTTTTCTGGGACAATATTCTCTGGGTTTTTCAAGGTGAGCAAGGGAGAGTGAGAACCACTTACTGCTTACTCCTCCATCTTGGCTTTTGAAAAGATTAAATAGGTGACTTTCAAACATTCAATCTGTGGGCTGATAGCCCCAGGAGCAGTTGCTGCTGCTGCTACAAGTCATGCACAGGACTACACTTATCTCTCACCCTGTTCCAACAAACCCCTCCCTGATGCACTGACAGTTCTGGGGATCACCACTGCTGCCAGTGATTCAGTCAGCAGGGGTCTGCACCAGCTTTCCTATGATGGAGTCTGAGCTGGTACAGCCTGTGTGCTGTACTGTGCTCCTGTCCCAGCCTGGTGCCACAGATGCTTCCTGTTGACTTTCCAGGTTGTTTTGAGCTGGAAATCTGCCACAATCTGTCTATTTGTGGATTCTGCTGCTCTAGAATTTGTTCAGATTCACTTTTTAGAAGTATGTAAAAGAGTTTGTGGGAGAGCTCAGGTGAGTCCCTGTTTTCACTCCACCATATTGATTCTGCCACCATATTTTTTTCTTAAATGGTAATATTTTCATGTGTATGCCCAACTTCACCTACCAGATTGTAGAAACTTTGAGGTCAAAGGTCACATCTCATTACCGTATCATATAAAAGCATTGATGGCAAAAGCAGCAGGACAGATCTGGTCAGATTTGGAGACTTTGGTGTGAGAACAAGGAGAAAGTTAAGAAGATATCAGTCTAATACAAGCCCCAATACAAACCAAGACACTGAAGCAGAACCCTAGGAATCTATGGATTAGTATGTGAACAGGATCAGATTTTGAACTCAGATAATCTGACTTGAAATTTGAAGTTATTTGATAGTAATTAATGCTGTTGTGAATTAAGCACTCTAGATTTTTTAACACTGACTTTATAAGGACTAAATTTGGAAATTAAAACTAAACTTGACAGGACACTATTTTTTTTTTCTCAACCACTGTCTAGTTGCACTCATGCTAATAGACTAGCATTACCTATATCTGTTAACCATTGCTTTAATAACTTTGCCCATATACAAGGAAGCAATTAAAAATTTTAAACCATATATTTATATGAAATGGAAAATTGGGTAGAAGATTTGACCTGGAGGCAAGAAGTCCTGAGTTCATATCCTGCTTTTGATACTTAATAACTGATTAATCATGGACAAGTTACTGAAGCTCTCTGACTCTCAGGAGGCTATCTAATAAATTACAATTAATAAAGTAATCAACTAATGAATTATAGATGGATTAAAACCTGTTTTGTGCTCTACCAATGAAATCATGCATGCTGGATGCATTTATAAATTCATTTTATTTATTTATTTTTCTCATTTACTTGTAAACATTTTTCACATTCACGTTTTTTGTTTGCTTGTTTGTTTGTTTGTTTGTTTTGCTTTTTGGAGGGCAATTGGGGTTAAGTAACTTGCCCAAGGTCACACAGCTAAGTTTTTGTTTGTGTGTGTTAAGTGTGTGAGGCCAGATCTGAACCCAGGTCCTTCTGACTCCAGAGCTGGCGCTCTACTCACTGTGCCACCTAGCCACCCCCACATTCACTTTTAAAAATATTGAGTTCTAAATTTTCTTTCTTACTCCCCACATTGAGAAGGCAATTTGATATAGATGACACATATACATTCATGCAAAACTTTTCATATTAGCCATGTTTCAAAAGAAAATGCAGACAAAAAAGAAATAATAAAGTTAATATTATTACTTTTATAATAATAATAATATTAAAGAATAATAAAGTTTTAAAAAAGAATGCCTTGAGGCAGCTAGGTGGCACAGTAAATAGAGCACTGGCCCTGGAGTCAGGAGGACCTGAGTTCAAATCCAGCCTCAGGCACTTCACACACACACACACACACACACACACACACACACACACACACACAAACTAGCTGTCCAACCTTGGGCAAGTCACAACCCCAATTGCCCTCCACAACAAAAGGCAAAAAATAAAGAATGCCTAAATCTCTCCATTCAGAATCCATCAGTTCTTTCTCTAGAGATAGATAGCATTTTTTTTTTTTGTAAATCCCTCAGAACAGTCTTCGATCATTGTATTGATGAGAATAACATGCCGTTCGGTGTTGCTCATCATACAACATTATTATTGTGTATAATTATTGTGTACAGTGTTCCTCTGTTGTTCTCACTTCACTTTGCATCAGTTCCTCTAGATCCTGCCATATTTTTTCTGAAAACATCCCACTTGTCATTTCTTATAGAACAATAGTACTCCTTCAAAATCATATACCAGGGACATGTAGGTGGCACAATGAATAGAGCATTGGTCCTGGAGTCAGGAGGACCTGAGTTCAAATCTGACCTCAGACACTTAATACTGACTAGCTGTGTGACCTTGGGCAAGTCACTTCACCCCAACTGCCCTACCTTCTCCTTTCCAAAAAGCAAAATAAGAAAAAATTATATACCACAACTTGTTCAGCCATTCCCCGGTTTGTGGACATCTCATCAATTTCCAATTCTTTGCCACCACAAAAAGAAAAGTTATAAATATTTTATGCAAATATGCCCTTTTCACTTGTCTTTGATCTCTTTGAGATACAGACCTATTAGTGGCATTGATGGGTCAAAGAAGATATACAGTTTTATAGCTTTCTAGGTCATAGTTCCACATTGCTCTCCAGAATGGTTGACTCAGTTTACAATTCTACCAACTTTAGATTAATGGTCCTATTTTTTTCATATTCCCTCCCACATTTGTCTTTTTTTTTCTGTCATACTAGACAATGTGATCAATCTGAGGTGACACATCAGATTTATTTTATTTTGCATTTATCTAGTCAATAGTGATTTAGAGAATTTTTATAGGACTACAGATAGCTTTGATTTCTTCTTCTGAAACCTGCCTATTCATATCCTTTGACCATTTATCCAATTGGAGAATGACTTGTATGCTGAAGTTGACTCAGTTCTCTATGTATTTGAGAAATGGGACCTCTATCAGAGAAACTTGTTGTAAAAACAAATCTTCCAGTTTCCTGCTTTCCTTCTAATCTTGACTTCATTGGTTTTGTTTGTGCAAAACCTTTTTAACTTGCTGTAATCAAAATTTTCCCATGATGTTCTTTATCTTTTGTTCACAAATTCTTCCATTATCCATAAATCAGGCAAATATTCCATGCTCCCCTCATTTGATCATTATATCATCCTTTATGTCTAAATCATGCACCAATTTTGACCCATATCTCAATATATCATTGTTCTATATCTATTTTCTGCTAAACTGCTTTCCAGTTTTCTCAGCAATTTTTATCAAATAGTGATGTCTTGTCTAAAATCTTGAATCTTGAATATGTCGAGCACTAGATTATTATGGGCTTATACTCTTGTGTATACTGGGTACATATGGGTGTGTGTCTAGAACTGTAATTCATTAATCTTGGGAGTTCTCTGATGCAAAGTGATGTAAATACTAGTGACTATTGCTATCTGCCATGCAATTTATAATCTTAGAGAGTTACCAGGGGTCACTGAGGAGTTAAATGATTTACCAAGCATCACACAAGAATACACTAAAAGCTCAGCTCAGAACTTGAAGCCAGGTCATTCTGACTTTGAAGTCAACTCTTTATTATCAATAAGTATTATTGGCTAGACTCAAGTTTGAATATAGTTTGCATACATGTATATATTATGTAGCTTTTTCCTCTTGGGTGTCATTTGTAGATTCTTTTTCTTCAATGATTATTTTTGTGTTAACTTCCACCCCACTACTGCCCATAAAGTATAGAGTATTTCAATATATTTAGCACTATCTGCATTGCTCTAATGATCAGTTCATCACAGGACAAATTATGTAAGTGTAGGAGTTGTAGACTAATAGCATTAGGTATTGTCTTTGACATATGCAAATACTTTGAAGTGTTTTATCTAGACTTCCAAGATGTCTCAACAGATCCTCAATCTAAGAAAATCATGATAAAATAACCTAGCACCATGTGTGTATAATATGTTTATGCTATAATTCCTCATCAAATTGTTTTTCAAATAACCTTATAAGTGAAATAGCTAGGATGTGCTTTCTTAAAAGTAAAACTAAGCATGGTAATTTGTTTGCTCTTTTCAAATTGCAAAGAGTAAATTATTAGTAATTGTGCATAACTACTAAATTTTCCATATATATACAAAAGAGTTTACTGCAGGAGAAAATAAGTGATTATTGGCTGACTGCTTGCTAGATAGCTCGGGGTAAATATTATTATCATCATCATTATTAATTTTTCCTGTAGCACAGAACATGTTTCCTTTGCACTCAGACCATTAGCAATGTTCAAATTCTAAGGCAGTTGACTATGTCTAGCAGGAACCTTGCAGTGATGAGGAACCTGCAGCTCCAAGACTACATGTGGCCTTCTAGGTCCTTGGGTGTGGCCTTTTGACTGAGTCCAAGTTTTATAGAACAAATCCTTTTATTAAGGACATTTGTTCTGTGAAGCTGCACTGTGAAGGGCTGCACTTAAGGACCCAAAGGGTCACATGTGGTCTCAAGGCTGCAGGTTCCCCACCCCTGAATACATTCATCATCTACAGTGAATCAGCTATTAAGGCCAAGAAATCAGCGTGAAAGGGATGGAATTCAGGAAGAGCCACAAGGGGTAGTAACACAAAGCCATACAGTTCGATTCTAAACTAAGGGCTGGTAGCCCCCTATTTCAACCATTTTCTTTAAACTACTACTCAAATAAGGAATGAATTGAGTTGATAAATAGATCAAAAGGAACTAGCAGGCCTAGATAAATAGTAGCAGACAAGAAGGGTTTTTCCTCCTATCATTTTTTGGCACAGGGTACTCTGAAAGTTCAACATTAATGATAAGGCAAATAGAAAAATTAGGCAACTGTCCAGAAAAGTGAAGCAAAATGGGTCAATTTTATAGATAATTGACAAAGTGAAGTAGTTAATTTGAATTATCATGTATTTGATGAAATTACCTATTTATTCTTGCCAATGTAGGCATAACACAAATTTGCCCTGATTGTATGAAAACTGAAAAAAAGACAAAGGGGATAACATTGGGCAGACTGAAATGATGAAATAAAAATTTCTTTGAGTTTGTCACTGATTTAATCACCATAGTGGTATTTGAAAGAAGACTAGACATGCAGTCTGAAAACCACGGTTCCAATCCCAGTTTTGATACTTAGTAGCTGTTGAGGTTTAATGTTAAGGGGTACTAGAAACCCCAAAACACCAACATGCCAGGTTTGCCAAATGAATTCAATTCAAGTCTTCTCTCAGACAAAGTAAAGCAAAGTTTATTAAAAATTTGCCATAATGGGTAGACTCTTAAGGAACCTAAGTATCTGTGATGCTAGTACTGGACAAGCAGGCCAGAATAATCTGACACAGAGTGAGTCTGGGCTAGATAATTCTTGGCTAAGGTAAAATGGAGCTTATATACAGAAAGATTGTGGGAAGTTTCTAGGGGTGGTATAGAGGAGGAGTTTGGGGAGGGTCTTCAGGAGGACTCAAATGATGTCAGACTGCAATAATGAGAGATTAAGGGTGGGAAATAGCTGGAGGCTACCTAGAAATGACAGAAAATGTAGGTCTAGGCTAGTTTAAGAGTAACAGATTTGGGTACAGATATTTTGGAAGGATAAAGGTGTCTGATTAAGGAGGTTCAGGATTCACATGAATGGAACACTTGGCACTTCAAAAGTTCCAATATAGTTTATTTAGAACATAGGTGAATGGGAAGGAAACTGAAGATAACAGAGTAAAAGGCTTAGGAATAGTAAAATAAGAGCAACTATAATTAACATATATACATATATATATACATACATACATGTATATATGTGTATGTGTATATGTGTGTGTGTGTGTGTGTGTGTGTGTATACATTTACAATCATCACCAATGTGGGTAAGAATCAACACCTGACTACATAAGCTGGGGAATCCTGGTACAACTCTTAGGGTCCTGTTCGGGAGGGTCCCAGGCAGAAAGTCTCCTCCATGGGTGAGATTCCAATTTGGGGTCTGAATCTTACAATTTAAGTAGTGCTGAGAACATAGAAGGCATACTGCCAGGTGTTTTTAGCAAGCATCGTATCTTGTGTGATGCCTGGGACAGAGGCCAATCCCTCCAAGGCACCCCTAAGAGTGATGTTACCTTGGAATGGCTAGTTCCAGGAGTTGGGCAGTTATCATATATCTTCTCAAGGACATGGCCAGGGTCTCAGGAGAAGAGCAGCCCTCATGTTCTCAGGATCCTTTGTTCCCAAACATCCTGTGGTAATGAAAAGGTCATGTTGAGTTGGGGCCTTGGTTTGTATAATCTTATTCCTCACAGAGGGGCTTACCTTGCCCCTTCACAAGGGTGAGGAGTAGCTGGACAATGGAGGATTAGTCTAGTAACATAGATTTGGATCTAGTGATAATGAAAGGCTTATGGCCTCAGACAAATGCCTCACCAAGGGGAAGATTCAAGGAAAGTTCAAGGGGGTTTCCAGAGCCTGTACCCTATCATTTCCGCCTCAAACAAATGGGACACAAATTCCTCTGGGGTAAAGGGCAAAGATCTTAGCTTCTGGAAGTGCTTCTTGCTGGCAAGGGGTGTAGAGCTGTCCCTGCCTCTCTGGGTTCTGTTCAAGGGGTCAGACTTCACTTAACTTTTCTGAGCTTCTGATTCTGTTTCCTCACCTTCACATTTGTACTGTTCCATAGGATTATTGTGAGGAAAGCATATTTTTACCTTAAATGCTATCTGTAAGTGTGAGTTTTATTTCTTCAATTTCTATTTTTCATTGTTTTTGTTTTTGTCTAGACCTGTGATTTAATCAATGTAGGAAATTCTGCTTATGGCAATTCTCTTCACCAATACAGATTAGCCACACACTTCTAATTTGTCTGTAAAATAGTTGCCTGGACCATTGACAGTTATTTTCTCATGGTCATATCAATTGTTGTCCTTCATGTTTGAAGAGGACCAAAATGACGTTATTATGCTAGCGTCAAGGTACAGTGTGTATGACTGTGGTTGATCTAACCAATACAGTCCCGTGAACATTTGGAAACATCTCTAAACTTGTACATCTTGCATTTCTCTTAAACTACTCCAATTCTGCTTTGCTCATACACTATGCAGCTTTGCTAAGTCCCTGGGATGGTTTAAAATCGACTTAAGTTATTGACCCAGGGGAAAAATAGGAATTAAAAGAATTTCAAAGCACAAGTCAGATAAAAGTTTAGACTGAGGCAGCAGATAAAATGGCAGTAAGTAAAAAAGCATTCATAAAGAAGATTTTAAAATGCCGATCACGTCTCAAGCTAGATGCTTGAGTACAGGGCCATGTGGAGCCTTCTTTTACTAGTTCATGATAGACAGTTATTCACTTTTCATCGTCAGCATTTAAATCCCAGAAGTTGTGAAATACTACAAATTGGAACTTGATTTATTACTTTGTTGATTGTCTACATTTAAGAAGGTGATAGAGAAAAGGTTAAAAATGTAAATCCAACTTTAAAATATGTTGTATATACATTTTTAAATGAGTCAGTTAGTAAACACTTAGCAGTATACCATTGGCTGGGTGCATCTGGCTAAAATGGGCATCACTAGAGATCTAATGATAGATCCTCTGGCTGTCAGTCTAAAGAGATGATGAACAGATCATTCCTATACTGAAGAAGTTTCAGCAGGAGACCACAAAGAGCAGATCAGCAGAGACACCCAGTAAAGAGAGTAGCATAAAGCAGAGACATGAGTTGCTAAAACCATGTTTGTTCCCTAGCCACACATGTTCCCTATAAATGTCTGTTTTGTATGATCCTTGTTCCCTATGTGTTCCCTTCCACATATGTTCTCAGATTATGTGTATGTTTCCTGTATGTTTCTCCCCTACCCTACTGGCAGTATGATCAACTATGGAATAGTGTTTCCCAATGTGATTTTTTCTTGGAACAAATGTGTCTTCTCATTGACCTAATACATGTAAAAATATCTAAAGGAGCTTTTAAGATAAAATTTTGAATATGTACTCACCTTCAAAGTACCAGAAATTTTGGAGCATTTTATAGTGGCTTACTGGACACTTTATTAGTGAGTTGGATTAGTTGGATTTTCACTGTTCCTGACAAACACTGTTTTCATTCTATGGCTTTGCCTATGGTATAGCTCTCTGGTTTTCTCACATCTAGTCACATCCTAGTCATCTTGGCGTTTTTGTGGTGGTTTAATGTCATGTCAGTCATGTCCAAATATTTAGGACCCTTTGGGAGTATTTCTTGGCAGTGGTGTTGGTGTGGCTTGCTCTTTCCTTCTTTGGATCATTTTATAGATAATGAAATTGAAGCAAACAGGGTTAAGTGACTTGCCCAGGATCAAACAGCTAGTAAGTGTCTGAGGTCAGATTTGAACTGAGGTCTTCCTGACTCCAGGCCTAGCACGCTATCCACTGTGCCACCTAGCTTCCCTGATTGTCTTGGGTAATCCAGTTCAAATATTGCCTTTTCCTTTTCATATGTCTCTGATTCACATTGATCTTTCCTTTCTCTGATTCCTACTATACTTATTGTCCAAATTGAATAATTTAGAATTTTACATATTGTTATCTATTTGGGTTTAGTTTATATATTACCTTCCAAAATACATCTTAAGGTCCTTTGAATGAAACCATTATTTATACATTTCTTGCAATCCTCACAGTATCTGGTATTGTGCAATATACATAGTAAATATTCAATCCTTATTTCTTCCTAAAATATGTGAGTTCTCCCATTTTGGAGGCAAGGTGTTTTAACTCAGGGTAGAATCTTCATATTAATATAAATTGTATCTTTGGTGAAGAAGACAGAATTGTTTTCTATTTCAACACTTCAAGGATTCAATTCACCAGACAAGGAAACTCGATGTCATTCATGTGGTAGCCCACCCTTATTTAAATTACAGTCCCTCTGTACCTTAGTAAATGACCTTGATGATTGGTGTAGCTAATAAAGCTCATCACATGGTGGCTAACTTTCTGTTGATATTACATCCCTCTGGACTTAATTAGACATTAGATGGTTCCTTTAATGACAGACTTGCAATCTATCACCAATCAATTAAAAGATGGAGCTCATTAGGGGCCAAGCACTGTGCTAAGCACTGGGGAGACAAAGCAAGTAAAACACATGATTTCTGTCCTCAAGGAGTTCATGGAGAAGGTGACATGCAAACAGCTATGTACATACACAATATATGTCAATAGATTAGATAGATAATCCATAAGTAGACAGGTAGATAAATATATGTATACACAGGGTAAATGGAAGGTAATCCCAATGGGAAGGTACTAGCAATGTGTTTTAAGAATGTTAATTTTTAAGATCTTCCCAGCCCCTAGGTTAAGTGCACCTGGAGTCTTGTAGTGGGAGGCTTGTTTTTCAGGAATGCCCACACCTTGGTGCTTTGTGATTGGGCAGTGAGTAAAGAGGGTGGTTACATTCTCTGAACCAGGAAAACGCTATATAATCCCTGATGTGAGACTCTGTTTGGGGGCTCACTTTGGGAAGTGTTATGTGATTTGACCAGACTTTGGGCAGCCTTTGAGAGCCCTGCCCCCCCAATCCCCCAGATGTTGATGCTTCCTTCTCTAGTAACTGACTAGGTATGGATGTAATGTTTGGACAGTTGGAGGCCTATCTGCTTGAAATGTTTCTGTCTTTATACTCTGAAGTTTGGAGTGCTGACCTTTTTCCCCTAAACTAGGTAAATGATATGTTTGATTGATTAAAGCAAGATTGTTAACCCATTTTGAGTTGTTTTCCTTTAGAAAAGCAAATCTAAGAACCTATGTTGGCAGCCACCCTGGGGATGCTGGGGTACTTGCAGCTACACAGTGGCAAGGATTGAGAGATGACAAGATGAGGAAAGGCCTCTTGCAGAAAATGACCTCTAATCAAAACATTTCCAGTTTGGTAGAATCAGACAGAGTTTTAGTTCCACTTATTTAGATTTAGAAAATCCAGGATCAATTCCAAAATAAGGCAATACAATAGGGCTTTAGTGAAATAAATTTGTCTTTAAAAAAATTGCTGTGGTTGATCTATGGTAGTTTAAGCCCTCCCAAACCCATTCTTAGCTTATTTTACTACCTGAAGGGAGAATATGAATTTCTTGGACTTCACTACAAAGAACTAGTCTAGGAATTACAGTGGGCATTATAAATCACCCACACAAGAAAAGAATGGTTTTGTTTTTACTTGTTGACTAAGTTGTAATTTATACTTGAAAAAAAACTAAATCTGAACTTTCCCCTGAGCTTCAACTGTCTCTAAACCAATGCCATGTGTATCATAAACTTCAAGGGATTTAAATTTATTTTAATGGTCTAGTTGGTAAGGAAAAAGCCCTAAAAATGATTTTATCACTGGTGTCAAAACTGTTTTGGCTTATCAGTGTTAGAGAATAGTATTGATGAGCGGTCTTCAGTTCAATTATGGACTGATGGAATTTAGTAGAAAGAACACCAAACTAATATGCGTGGTTCAAATCCCATCTCTGATACTCTCTAGCTGTGTGACTCCAAGTAAATCACATAATATTTATAATCCTTAATTTTTTTATAATTCATAAAGCCTTCTTTCAACAGCTCTGATTCTCAATTAACAAGGGAGGAAAAGGTGAAAACAAACAAACCAATAAGAAATCAATGGTCTGTAGTATCAAGGTATGAAGGAGAATAAATGTATAAAGAGTAAACTGAATTAAGTAAAACGTTTCTATTTAACTTAATAATCTTCAAGCCATATTAACTGAACAATCTTTTCAAAATGTTGGATATTATGCAATTTGTTGCACTGTCCTTCTTCTTGAAAATGGATGTGTTATTTTTTACAGGTATGTCAAGACAAGTCGAGTCAACAAGCACTTGCTTTGTGCCAGGTACTGTGTTAAGTATTAGGCATAACAAAAACAAAACAAAAAATTGTCCTTGCTCTAAAGGAGTTCAAAGTGTAATAAGGGAAACAACCTGAAAGAAATTAAGAACAAATAAAACATATGCAGGATCAATTGGAGATGATATCACAGGGAAGGCAGTAACATTAAGGAATATTAGAAAATTATCCTCTTGCAAATGGTGGGATTTAGCCATGACTATAAAGGAAGCCAGGAAGTGGAGAGGAGACAGGAGAGGCTTCCAGGCATGGAGGATAGTCTATGAAAAGGCATTGAATCTAGAGAGTTAGAACATCCTGTGTGAAGAACACCAAGAAGGCCAGTGTCACTGGTAAGCTGAGTACATGAAAGGTGGGCAAGGTTTAAGAAGACTGGAAAAATAGAAAGGGTCCAGGTTACGAAAAGCAAAATCAAAGGATTTTATATATTTGATATTGGAGTCAATATGGAGCCCCTGGAGTTTACTGAATGGTGGGAAGGGGCTAAAGATATGGTTAGATCTGCACTTTAAGAGGATCAATTTGATAGCTGAGTGGAAGATGGGTTAGTACCATGAGCGAGGAGTCAGGGAAAGCTACCCAAAAGCTGTTGAAATAGTCTAAGCATGAGGTAATGAGGGCCTGTACAAAGGAGATGGCAATGTCAGAGAAGAAAAGGTGTCATTTATAAGAGAGTAAAATAGACAGGCCTTGGCAATTGATTGGACATGATTGTGAAAAATGAGAAATCGAAGATGAAACCTAGATTGCAAGCCTGGGTGACTAGGACAACGGTGGTATGTTCAACAGTAATAAGAAAGTTAGGAACTAGGGAACTTTCTAAGCAAAGGAAAGATGGTGAATAGTTTTGGATGCATTGAATTTAAGATGTCCCTGGGATTTCTAATTAGAGATATCAGTAGTGCATTAGTGAGACTAGGAGAGTGGTAGGGGCTAAACAAAGAGATTGGATTGAGGCTATAATTAAATACAAAGGAGTTGATGAGATTACTAAGTGAGAGTATATAAGGAGAATAAAGGAGGACCCAAGACAGAACCTTAGAAGACACTCTTGGTTAGAAGACACAATCTGGATTAAGATCCAGCAAAAGAAAATGAAGAACAATCTGACAGGAGAGAGTAGTGTTGTGAAATGTAGAGTGAAGAGAATATCTAAGAGAAGAGTTGGATCAACAGTGTCTAAAGCTGGAAAGAAGGTAAGACCAAGGAAGACCAAGAAAAGGCAATTAAGACATCATTAAAAATTTTGGAGAGACTATTTTCAGTTGAATTATGAAGCTGAAAACCAGACTACAGAGAGTTAAAGAAAGTGTGAGCAGAAAGGAAGTGGTACCACTGTTTGTATATGACTTTTTCATGGAGTTTAGCCATGAAAGGGAGGAAAAATGTAGGATGTATACCTAGTAAGAGTGGGTGGAGCAAATTAGGGCTTTTTCAGGCTGGGAGAGACATGGGCATATTTGGGAAAGTAACCAGTAGACAGGGAGAAAATTTAAGATTAATGAGAGAGCAGGGATGATAGAAGAGCCAATTTGCTGAAAAAGAAAGGAGGGAATGGGGTCACTTGGACAAATAAAGGGTTTTGCCTTGGCAAGAAAAGTCACCTCTCTATGTAAGATGGGGTGAAGGAGTAGATAGTTGTAGAAGGCATCTAAGTCTGAGTGATGTGAGATGAAGACTCTCATCTCATATGAGATAAGAAATTCTCAGTAAATATTGTTTATTGCAGTAAATATAAATTAAAAAATACTCAGTAAATATAAAAATTATTCTCAGATAAGAAATTCTTAGTAAATGGTCTCAATTTTTTAGTGAGATATGAAGCAAGATTATCAGATGACAGCATGAAAGGGTAGCTATGGAAAGTTAGATGAAGGATAAAATAGTTGGGAAAAACCCTTGTGTTGAATGGGATAGTGAGTCAATGATGGGGATGTAATTGACATAGTGAAGGCTCAGATAAGATTATGTGATGTATACTAGAACAAATTTGCAGTGGAATCAATCTTCAGATTTTCATGATTTTCTCTAGCTCAGAGCATTCAGTGACAGGTGAAGAGGAATGAACACGGGGGGCTGTGGTAGTAATCTAAGACTGAGGTTCAGCAGGGTAAGAGCAGTATTAAGAAGGTGTGTGTTTGGGAGGGGAGAGGGAGGTGCAAAAACTATAAAAGAATAAAGCAGTATAGATCAGCCAGTATACAAATTGCCAATGAAATTAACCTGTTGATCAAAGGAATTCAGGAATAGGATTAGACCAGATAATTTGAAAGATCTGGGTTGCTGGTGTTGCAACTGTTTTGAGAGTAGAGCTAAAAGGGTTCTTAGAAGTCATCTTCTCCAATACACTCATCCTACCTGTAAAGAAGCTGAACCCCAGAAATGTTAAGAGACTTACCAAACACAATACAGGTATTAATTGGGAAAAAATATAGGCCTCAATTCAGATTCCCTGACTCCATAACCCCTGCTATTTTACCTTACCATACCGTCTGTGATTTTGGCTTTCAACTTGGAGAATTTTGGAGCTGCAAACTCCAAAACAATTGAACATTTTGATAACTCCTAGAATAAATGTCATGGTAGGGAGCCAACTGCAAAGGTGTCAAACTGTTCACCTCCAGTATCTGTTCAAGGTAGGGGAGAATCATTATAGTCGGTGACATTTCTGACAATGTCACAGGTACAATTGAATATAATATAACACTTGCAAAGAAAATATCACAGAACTATGAAACTGTAAAGGTTCTCAGCTTATTTTAGTAAGTGAGGCAAAAGTTACTAGTGAAGCCCTGAATAGATGACAGAAAGAAAAGCAAAGGGATATGATCAACAAGTTCATATTTTAGTAATATCAGAACTGAGCACTTAAAGTGGTGTCCTATGGGCTTCCTTACTGTTTTCAGAAAACTGATTTCATTTTTTTGAGGGGAAAATATCAGGCAGTTCAGGTCAAAAAAGCAAAATGCAACCAGTCCCTGAAATTCAGGGGAATAGAGATTATTTTTTTCATTCTATATTAAAATCTAAATTTTACCTGGATATGAAGAAATTTTCCATTGGCATGCAAATGACTTCAAAGGTGGTTTGAATAATATACCACTTTTAAATGTTTTATCAGAATTCCATGGTAACAAGGTTCTTTTTCTTGAAACTAGTAGGAAAATAATTTTATGAGCAAGCAAATGCTTGGCGGCAATCCAATGTATGCAAATTCATTGGCAAAGCACTTACCAGACCAGAAAATGTTGAGGCAATATTAGTTATTGATGCCTGTAGAGTTAATCACTCCATTATACCCATTTCTTATTGTCCCTCGCCTCCATCTCCAAGCAGTACAAAATGCTGATGATATTGTACGTTTACAAAGCTCATTTATTAACAATGGTCTCATGAGGTGCCTCGTGCAAGTATTATTATTCTCATTTTGTAGATAAGGGTACTAAGACTCTTGACTTGCCTAAGGTCACACAGTTAGTAAGTAGAAGAACCCTGCACTGAATCCAAGTCTTAAGACTTCAAGGTCAGCATGACAACCACTGCACTACAATGCTTCCTTTAATATTAACTGACATTTATATAATCATTAGGCTTTCCAAAGTTCTTTGTAAGCAAAGATTAATCAAGAAAGCAGGAAACATTCATGACTTACCTACTATGGCCCAGGTACTGTGCTAGGCCCTGAAGATACAGAAACATAAAAGAAACGACCCCAAAAAAGAACTCATGTTTTATTAGGGGAGACAACATATATATGTACATATTCATAGACATACATATATGTGTCTATGAATATATGTATAATTACATATCTTTATATATGTTATATATCATATTATATATTACTATATATTATATATTAGTATATATATTCAAAATAAATATCAAATAATTTGTAGGGGAAGACATCAGTATCTAGGGTTCCAGAATGACAATGTAGGAAGTGGCTCTTGACATAAATTTGGAGAAAAAATAGGTAGTGAGCTAATCAGGGGAATCATCACTGTCAGACTTTTGACTACATTTCCTATAAAGGATCTGCATTTATAAGTCGGCCTTCTAGGAGGATAAGTTTAAATGCCTTTGGGCTGTCCCTAAGCTTGATGGACTTGTTTGAACTAAAGGAGACATATGTACTTTCCTATAAAGATAGTCTTTTTTTAATTATGGTGCTTTTTCACCTTTTCCTTTTTTCACTTTTCTTTTAAAGTGACCTTAAGCATATAGGAGGTAGTGAGAAAAAGAGAAAGATTACAAGTATTCCCCTACATCTGCAAGGAGGAACTGCTAGTGACTTCTTTTCACTAGAAGTATAAAGCAAGCTACCTGTGCTTGCCCATGTGGCCTGAGAATAGAGCTCCAGAATAGACAAGATCTCAGCATTTCATTTTTCAGGAAGAGAAGGGAGATTTCTTTGGCCACAGTACAATCAGGAGTTGTCTTGTACATAACTCCAAGTTCAATAGTTCTGAGATTCAACATCCTCTAAGGGTGTGTGTGTATGTGTGTGTGTGTGTGTGTGTGTGTGTGTGTGTGCGCATGTGCGCGTATGTGTGTACATGCATGGGAGAGCAAATTTCCTATGCAGTATTCTTTGGTCCTAAATTCTAATGGTCCTAAATAATTGAAAGTGTAAGAAGAAGGGAAGGGAATAAAAAGAATAAGAATGTATATAGAACCTACTATTTGACAAATACATAAGTACTTTTTTACAAATATTATTTCAGGGCCTATTACAATAATGTCGTAAAGGAAAAGACCCAGACATCTCTCCTTGCTATTACTTCAAATTATTCAAATAGTGCTAACTTGATGGGAAGGAGTTTCTTTCTCCAGCAGCCTCCCTCGGGGAAGTCACATCCCACAGAGAGGTTGTGTGGAATAAAAACTCGTGGGAAAATTAGCTTTTTGCCTAGCTTTATGGGTTGCAGTTTGTCTTTCTCTAAGAGGACCATGACATCAGGGAGATGATGACATGACTTGCAATTGAATTCTATTTGAGGGAGAGAAGGCTGTGCAAAGTCACCAGTATCACTTTCCCCTCCTGGGTCCAGAGGCCAAATATTGATCAGGATGAGTGGCAGTGGCCCAGAATGCATTGGGAGGCCTTGGCCTTTTTAAGCTAAGGTCTTTTCAACTTCTCACTTTGAGTGAGGCAATGCTCATTCATTGAACAGGCCTCTTTAAGAAGTGAATCAAGGGATGGCCCCTTTAATAAAAAATAAAATAAAAAACTCAAACTGGGAGGTGAGATTGCTGACCAAAAAAGAAAGGTACTATTTATATTCACTCTGAGACAGGAAGACCCCCCAAATAACTATTAATTGGTGCCTGGGCAGGGCAGGGTCCTGTTGTTGCTCAATCAATGAGATCCTGAGTGAATAGGATGTCTTGGTCTTTGAGAAAGAAATTTAGTCAAGTAAACCCCAAAGTAACTAGTAGGTTTCAGGCATTAAAATTTACCTTACCTTACAGAATACCCTCAGGTAAGGGCATGATGCAAAAGGAGAGGGAGGAGGAAGGGAGGAGAGGAGAAGGGATACAGGAGTGGAGGGGAGTAGAGAGGAACAGAAGGGAGGGGTAGGGAGGAGTTGCCCCAGTGATCTTTATGAGTCTGTATGGGAAAGAGGAACCTACTGGATAGTTGGTTGTTACAAGTCTTAAGTTCAGTTCCTTCTAAATATGGTATTAACTATGGGGTCTGGAGTATCTTGGTACCTTGGGGGAAACTGAGGCAGGAAAGAAAATTATATTAATTTTGTATGACTCTTGTGTGTGTTTTTTGCATAGTTTGTGGCAACCTCTACCTTTTCAATGAGATAAAATTAAAGCTGTCCCATATCTGAAAATGCATCTGTTTTCCTTAGTGTTTATAAAATGCCTGGGAACGCTGTTACCTAGAGTTCTAGAAACTTTGACATAAAGGGTAGTCAGAAATGTTCTCAAGTAAGCTATGGGTGGAAATAAGTTACATTTGCAATTCAATTTTGCCTAAGGAGTCATTTAATAAATTAGTGTTTTGAGAATACCTGGTTGCATTTGGTTGAAAACACTACTATAATCTCAGGAAATCCTTTTAACCCCATGTAGAATTGCAGCAAGAAAAACTGTATGCTTATTTTAGACATCCCTCTAACATCCCAGCAAAATGAATTAAATGCAAAGTAATTATGTTAAAAGAATGCAAAGGAAGCATGTCAGCCAAAACATTGAATTTCCCTACTTTGCTCACTTTGTTCCATGTATTTTATGTTATATAAGTATGGTCCCTTTGTAGTTTATCCCTCCCTTTCTTTTTGTGTTGGTAAGTAAATGGAAAGGCTGCCTCTGGGAGGATTATAAAATTATTGTCTGGGAAAATACTTTTCCATAATTAAGCGTTTCCTTTAAAGATAAACACCATGTATTATGTACACAATTATACTCCCTTAAGCTCCTACACTCCATTGGGTAAATCTGTATTCATACATAAAAAACCCCACACCATTATTTGCTAAGTAGACCAGAAATATTATCCAATTCAACATATCAGGGAAATATGTATTTAAATGCACATTGGCTGCATGAAAGAGAAGTCAACTCTAGCTATCAGCTATGATATATAGATATAGATATACATATATAGCATATTATATATTTTAAAATTTCATTCACACTAGACCATTTTTAAAGATTATTCTTTTAAATACTTAGAGATTAATTAAAATTGGTCCACTTTGAGAGATTATACACTAATTGCCTTAGTCTATATGTGTGTTTATTGATGTGTTATAGCCAATCCACAAATATTAGCTAGAAATGAAAGTAGCTAGGAATTTTCACCTTTGGCCAAAGTGATCTCTAGCATGAATGCTATATGTATGCATGTATAAATATATAATGATATATAGTAAAGTAATTTAATGAAGAAATATGGCTAAATGCAGAGAGATGGTGATGGGAGAGCAAATCAAATGTGCCTCTCCCCTCCATAATCTGAATGATGGCAGTACTCCATTAACCCCTGTCTTCACTATCGGTAAAGCTTACAGCCTGGATATCAGCTCTACTCCTCTTCTCACTACATACTGTCCATCAGGCTTTGAACAAAAAGTCTCCTCGGGCCTTCCAACCCAGCAGAGATAATCTATTCAACAATGGAGCTGAGCATAACTGAACCAAGTAAAGGTGAATACCACAAATGCAGTTTCATCCTCTATAAACAGACTGGCCACTAGATTCCATAGACCTCTCACTTGACTATCCACCAGGATGAACAAGTGAGCATTTACTGGGTCTAATTTTAAGAAATTACATGGTGTAGTAATTTTAAATTCAAAGAATTAATATAAATTCTAAACCTTTCTCTCTACCTATGTGACCTTTAGCAAGTTACTTAACCTTTCTGAGTCTTATTCTCCTCATTTATAAAATGAGAGAGCTAAACCAAATTAATTCTAAATTTCTTTTATATTTTTAAATCTATAATTCTACATTTACTATCATATAGGAGAAAAAATCCCACAATTGACTTTTTTTTTCCATTTTCAATAAGTTTTGAAGCTGTGTGTATATGACAATGAATGATGAACTGAAGTTTTAAACTGTAAACCAGTTTCTATTTCCTCCTTGCATAAGAGATGATAGTTTGGCCATTTGAAGAGCTTAAAGAATGCTTTAGGATTACTGCTTATAATAGAGTTTGAAATCTGGTAATGTTATGTCCTGTTATTTTTGCTTTTCTCACACCTGTTATTTCCCTTAAATTTCTAGACCTTTTGTTCCTCTAAATGAAGATATATTATTTTTCCTAGTTCTACAAAGAATGCTTTTTACTTGTGCAGGAAGATGGATGCCCTACCATTAGCAATTTTAAAAAAAATTGGATATAAGAAAAGGAATGAGCTGAACAATAAAAATGTAGTAGAGATTGACACTGAACATATATTAAAATATCTTCTTTTGTACTGGTCCTCTGAGATTTCATTCAAATATACCATGAAGATGTGTTGTCTTTTCACCTAACCCATTATATCTAGAAAAAAATAATTTATTTATCTCATTTTCATTCTTTATAAGCATGTCAAAACTTCTGAAATTAATGTAATATGTAGAAGTATGATGTAATGGGCTGTTTAGTATTATTAGAGCTTGGTCTAGGAATTCAGATTTAACGTTGGACAAATTCTCTAAATATTAATTTAGGAAGAATATAGTAAATATCTGAAGTTTTTAAAGATATTAGTGATAAATACTGAGAGGAACTATAGAATTTTACCCAGACTAGAAAAGTAACAAAAAAGTCTTCTAGTGATGAGTCAGACTAGCCAGCCTACCTACTCCCAACCTAATTGAGGACTTTCATCTACAACATACCTCAAAAATAATAATTCAACATGGGGATATAAATATTTAGTTACATAGAGTTCCCTGTTTCATGTACTAAGGCCCCAGGGGTGGAGAACCTGCAGTCTCCAAACCACTTGTGGCCCTCTAAGTCTTAAAAGTGCAGCCCTTTGACTGAATCCAAACTTCACAGAACAAATCCCCTTAATAAAAAGAACTGTTCTATAAAATGTGGACTTAGCCTAAAGGCCACACTCAAGGTCCTAGAGGACCACATGTGACCTAGAGGCTACACATTCCCACCCCTATACTAAGCTATTCTGTTCTTGGAGAGTTTTCTAATTATTATTGATCTGAAATTAATATTGATCTGAAAACTATCTCCCTGTAAATTCTGTCCATTCATCCATTGAAAACTAAAACCCATATCAATATTATAAATTGGCAAATTTAGACTAATATAATCCTTGACTCATAACTGCAACATTGGGATCTTGAATCTTGATTCCAACTCTTTTGGGAAACTGGTTAACTCCCTTGGGATATTCCTGCATATACTGAATACCAAAATGATGGTTCTTGGCACAGAATTATACTCTCTGAGATCTTGAACACATCTCCATGGTAACCTAATAAGACTATTTGTGCTCCAACCAAGGAATCCCAGGGAATATCTGAACTTGGCTTTTTACTAGTTTTAGGGTAGAGATTTGTAGCTCACCTAAAAACATCAGAATGTCAACAATTATGTAAATACAGAGCTAGCTTATTAAAAAGCATCAGAAAAGGGGACTCATGTCCAAGAATAAGTAGCAATAGAAAAGCTATAGCCTATCTTCCAATGAGTTATATTTCCTTCCTCATTCAGCCTCTAGTTTAGACATCACAGCCCATATAAAATCCACAGCACCAATTATTCAAGTTCTTGCCTTGTGCATTATAATAGACCCTAGGGTTGGTCCATTTTCAACTATCCTCCTCTTCTCTACTGCCTTTATCCCAACTCTGACCCACCACTGTGAGTTCTTTAAGGACAGATACCATATTTTTGCCTTGTTTTGTATTCCCAATTTTAGCCCACTATCTGGTGCAAAATAAATACTTAATAAATGCTTTTTGATGGACTTATCAATATCAATATAATATAAAATGGTTACATTACCTGTACATAGATTTCCTGCCATACTAATTCAGATACTAAGAAGTTACTCTGTAGAACTAGGGAAAATAATATATCTTCATTTAGAGGAAGAAAAGATCTAGAAATTGACCAATGGAATAGATTAGGTGCAGGAGACCCAGCAGTTAATGAATATAGTGATCTATTGTTCGATAAACCCAAAGACCCCAGTTTTGGGGATAAGAATGCACTGTTTGGCAAAAACTGCTGGGAAAACTGGAATACAGTATGGCAGAAAGTGGGCATAGATCACTATCTAACACCATATACCAAAATCAAGTCTAAATGGGTGCATGATCTAGGTGTAAAGGATGATACTGTAAGCAATTTGGGAAAGCAAGGAATAGTTTACCTGACAGACTTGTGGAGAGGTGAAGATTTTAGGCCCAACCAAGAATTAGAGTGCATTATAAAATGCAAAATGGATAACTTTGATTACATTAAATTGAAAAGCTTCTGTACAAACAAAACCAATGTAACCAAGATCAAGAGGGAGGTGGGAAATTGGGAAAGAATTTTTACAACTTGTGTCTCTGATAAAGGACTCATTTCTAAAATTTATAGAGAATTGAGACAAATCTATATGAATACAAGTCATTCCCCAATTGATAAATGGTAAAAGGATATGAACAGGCAGTTTTCAGAGAAAGAAATTAAAGATATCTATAAGCATATGAAGAAATGCTCTAAATCACTGTTAATTAGAGAAATGCAAATCAAAACAACTCTGAGATACCACATCTCTCCAGTCAGATTGGCTAAGATGACAAAACAAGAAAGTGACAAATGCTGGAGAGGATGTGGACAAATTGGAACACTAATACATTGCTGGTGGAGTTGTGAACTTATCCAACCATTCTGGAGAGTAATCTGGAATTATGCCCAAAGGATTATAAATAATTTCATACCCTTTGACCCAACCATACCACTTCTAGGGTTATATCCCAAAGAGATCATAGAAGTGGGAGGAAGACCCATATGTACAAAAATATTTTTAGCAGCCCTTTTTGTGGTTGCAAAGAATTGGAAACTAAAGGGGTGCCCATCAATTGGGGAATGGCTAAACAAGTTGTGGTATATGAATGTAATGGAATATTATTGTGCTATAAGAAACGAGGAGGTGATGGATTTCACAATTACCTGGAGAGACTTCTACAAACTGATGCTGAGCGAGAAGAGTAGAATCAGAAGAAATTTGTATACAATCACAGACATACCATATCTGTGATGACCAACTATGACAGACTGGACTCTTTTCAGCAATGCAGTGATATAAATCAATCCCGAAAGACTCAAGAAAGTGAGAAAAGTGCCATCCAGAGATATAACTAGAAAGAACTGAGCCTGAATCCTGATGGAAGCAAACTAAATGATCTTTTTCTTTTCATTGTTTGTTTTTTTTTCTTCCTTGCCATCTTTCATCCCACCTAGTACAATATGCCTTTGTAATTGGAATAATGTCTAATATGAATGCATTTACAGATCTTATACTGGCTGTGGTGGGGGGAGGGGGGAGGGAAGGAAAGGAAATTTGAAAATCAAGGAACTATGGAATTGAATCTTGTTAACTGAAACTAAACTAATAAATTAATTTTAAAAAAAAGATCTAGAAATTTAAGGGAAATAACAGGTGTGAGAAAAGCAAAAATAACAGGACACAACATTATCAGATTTCAAACTCTATTATAAAGTAGTAATCCTAAAACATTTTGTATTGGTTACAAGACAGAAAAAAAAAAGAAATATATGTAATGGAATAATGAAGCAAAACTTAGAAAGTAATTGAATATAGGAGTTCAGTTCAGGATTTCATAAATCTAGATATACAAGCTCCTGAGGAAAGGACTTACTATTTGTTTAGACTTACTAGGAAGATTGGAAGGCAGTTTGGAAGAAATTAACATTACACCAATATGTTGAAGTAGTATGGTATTGTAGAAAGAGCACTGATTCTGAAGTCTAGAGAATCTGGGTTCAAATTTTATCTATGGTGCTTAATTTACTATCCTTATAACCTAGAGCAAATCATTTAATTTCTTTTGACCTCAGTTTCCTCATCAATAAAATGGTAGCTTGTACTAGTATGGTGAGGGCTGGCCTCCCATTAGACAAGGGGGTATAATTGTTTGACTCCAAGAGAAGCAAGACAGATGCCTCTTGCTTCTTCTTCTCTCACCCTTCTTCAAGGAAGACTTTAATTCCTGCTATGAGGGGAAGCAGGAAGTTGAGGCCAGGGCTACTTTTCTTTCCTCATAGAGAAAATACAAGGCTAGAATTAATTCTATCTGCTCCCTTAAATATTATTAGTCTGGAAGATGTGTTTTCAGGTTCAAGCAAACTTCTGATTACTGTTTCCATATGGGTGGAGGGGATGGGGCCACAAGCTTTATATTCAAGGCTTATTAACCCTTTTCCTCAATAGCATGTAACCAAGAAAACTCATTTATCCATACTGGTAGAAAAAAAATAAAAAACTCAGAAATCAGAGAAGGTGTACATTGGAGAATATATGCCAGACAATACAGAGTGAAGGAGCTTTCCCATTGGGAGCAAGGTAACAGCTCAATCGAGAGAGAAAATCCTAGTTTTCATCCAAGGGGAAGTTCCCTAAGGTCTCTCGTGTAGCTAGCAGGGGATAGGGATATGATGAACACTGCCAGCTCCTCTGATGTCTTCCCAGGGTCTTTTCCTTTAGCAATCTGAGTGAGGTTGGTGTCATTAATTTTCCCTCTCAAAGGTGAAAACCAGAAGTGCCCAGAAAAATTGCAGGGTCCCAGGGGACTCAAAGCTTGACAAGTCCCAAAGAAAACTGAAGACAGTGAAGCTCTCTCCCTCTAGACAACTGCCCAACCCCTCCTAAAGAGCAGAGCCTTTATCTCCACCATTAAATAGAGAGTCTCATACCTATGGGTCTTGGGACTGGGGTTATATTGAAAAACTTCTGAGGTATCTCTCAGCTCAATATCTGTGACTCAATGATCCTACACACATGTACCACCAGAAGTTCCCAATGTAAAATGGAGTATTAAAAAAAAATTAAGAGGGAAATAGTTTTATATGTTTGGTAGTAAAAGCAAATTTTAAAGCATTATAGAAAGATCAGACATTTTTATTGACATCTTTTGTTTTTTATCTTCTATATTTCCCATTGTATCTCTCCTCTCCTCCCCCACAGAGAGTCATGCCTTTAACAATGAATAATTTTTAAAGAGAAAACAAAGAGAAAGAAGAGAAAAATATTTAGAGAAACAAATCGATATATTGAGAAAAACATGACATTATATTATATTCTACATCTGTCAATCCCTCACCTCTGCAAAGGAAGAAGGGGAAGAGTCTTCTGTCTCTTCTTTGGGGACAAGCTTGTGTTTCCTAATTTTGTGACAATTTGTTTTTTTCTTTTTATTTTTGGTGGTTTTTTTCCATTTACATTATCTTAGTCATTGTGTATATAGTTTTCTTGGCTCTACAGGGAAAGAAAAAAATAAAAATATATATTCTTTAACAAACAAGGGATAGATGAGATAGATAATTCACCTGATTTCAACAAGCATTAAGTGTGTACAGTATGTGAGGATTTCTTAAATGCTGCTGAATGGAGGTGGAGGAAGTCATGCATTCCTGCTGACTTAGTCTGTAAGAAATTTATGTTATCTAATCTTAAATAGGTTCTCCTAGAAAAGAGGCAATCTTTTTACTCCTGCCTAATTGATTGTCTATCTCACTCCTCACAGTATGCTACAAATTTTTTCTCTCCTTTGAGACTCCCACAGCACCTCCACCCTCCATTTCCTCATTCTCTCAGCTGAAGAACTTGCCTCATAATTTACTAACAAAATTGAAGGTTTTTCTCCTGAACTCTTTTTTCCCCTTTTGTCCCCCTCTAACAGCTCCTTGACCTCATCCTCTACTATCTTCTCCTTTATTCCAGACTCTAATGAAAAGGTGAATTATTCTTTTTTTTTCTCTTTTATGTGACCTCTATCCCATCTTCTTCCATCTTTTCCAGCAGATTTATTTCTCCTTCTTCAAATTCATTTTGTATCTAATAGCTTCTTCTCTGATGCTTATGAGCACACAAAGTTTTCCAATGCTTAAAAATAAAAACCCTCATCAGATATTTCCGTCCCATCTAGCTATGGTGTTACAGTTCTCTCTTTCTCAACCAAACTTTTTTGGAGGAAAAACTGTTTGTACTCAGTATTCATACTTTTTCTCTTTTAACTTCTCAAATGTTTGCAATTTGGCTCCTGACTTCATCAGTCAACTGAAGCTGTTCTCTCCAATGTTATGATTGCTCAACTATAAAATATTGTGGCTTTACCTTTGATTTCTTTTTTTTTTTTAAGCAATTGGGGTTAAGTAACTTGCTCAAGGTTACACGGCTAGTCATTATTTGTGTGTGGGTGCTCATTTTCTGAGGTCAGATTCGATCTCGGGTCATCCCAACTCTGAGGCCTGCGCTCTTACTCACTGTGCCACCTAGCCACCCCAATTACCTTTGATTTCTGCATAGCTGGTTTAATCTTCTGTTTTTCTGGTCAGTCCTTTTAAGTATCCTTTGATCTCATTAGATTCCAAGGATGTAATTACCATTTCTATGCAGAATATAATTTGCATATATAATACATATGTATGTGTATGGAAATATGCATGTATTCACATATATGTTGGAATGGATGTATTTATATATATATGTGTGTGTATATATATATATATATATATATATATATATATATATGTATGTATCCAGTCCTCTCTCTCCTAAGTTCCAGTCCCCTAGCCCTGCATTATCAATCTAATTTTTTGAACCTTCACACTGGATCTCAAGTAGTAATCTCAAACTCAACATACCCCAAACAGAACCCATTATCTTTCCTCCCAAACCTATTCCTCTTCCAAATTTCTGTCAAGGATGCCACCATCCCTACAGTCATCTAGTTCATAATCTGACTCATTTTCACTAACTCCAGATGCAATTAATTTTCTTGTTTACCTTAATTATTAAACATGAAGTCCTATTTTTGACATTTAAAACTTGTTACAACTTGGCCCTGAACTACCTTTTTAGTCTTATTAACCATTACTATCCTCCACACTCTATGGTGCAGCCATACTGTTTTTCTTAATATTCTTCACACACAACATTCTCTCTCATGTTTTTCTTTACCTTTGCACTGACTATGGTTATAATATCCTCTCTCTTCACTCCTGTACCTTGGAATCCTTACTTTCCTAAAAAATTTAACTAAAATGAGGTCTTCTGAATGAGGCCTTTGCTGGTTCCCTGTGTTAGTGCCTTCTCCTAATGTTATTTATCTGCTTTCTATGTGTTTTGCATATAGCTTGTAAAAAATTATTTTTCTTAGTAATCATTATTTTAGAAACTCAGAGCTTCCCCATCCACTTTTCTTTCAAAGTTCACTCCTTCTTCAAAAGGAAATTAAGATTTAATCCAAACGGGTCTATTCTGCTCATTGTGTTGCCCAGATAGGTCTGGGAAAATATAGATTCCTTCCTATTATTCATACAGGTGATATGAAAATTGAGGCCTCCTAGATCAGGGTTGAGTGGGATACTCAAGACCTTATTTTAATATAGCCCGCCTCCCAACATGTTGACCAATCAGAGTTGATTGGCACCTTGGGAACACCTCCTCTTCAAAGGGCATATAACCTGTATTCCCAAATCAAGCCAGTTTTGAACTGTACCCCTTGGGATGGGGTCAGTTTTGCACAGTAACTCTTATGTAATGCATGTCAAGCCAGCTTGAGAGAAATTAACTATGGACACATGCACCTTAATTTCATTTGTCTCTTAGAACAGACTCTATTTACAATTGAGGTTTTAGGGATTTCACAAGCTATATATAAACATGTTGTTTCTTCTGATAGAATGTAAGCCCCTTGAGGGAAGGAACTATTTTCTTTTCATCTTTATGTCTTCAGTGCGAAGCACAGTGATTGGCACACCAGGAAACAATAAATATTGGTTAATTGTTGCAAGGACAAATTTTGAGTAATTAAAAGTAGGAAGAGTACTAATGATTTTGAGAATTACTGCGTGCCTTATGTAGAAGATGGCATTTGAACTAAGCCTTAGTGTAGAGGTTGGGGGTTTAGGGGTGCATGAGACCCCAAAATACCAACTTGCTAGGTCCTGCTGAATGAATTTGACTCGAGTCTTCTCTCAGCCAAAGAAATGCAAAGTTTATTAAAGGTTTGTCATAATTGGTAGACTCTTAAGGAGCCTCAGTATCTGTGATATTTGTATTGGAAAAGGTGGCCAGAATCATCTGACACAGAGTATGAATGCAAGATGGGGTCTTATATATAGAAAGGTTGTGGGAGGAATCTAGGGGTGGTCTAGAGGAGGAGTTTGGGGAGGGTGTTCAGGAGAAATCAAATGAGGTCAAACTCCAATAATGAGATTGAGGGAGAGAAGAAGCTGGAGGCTACCTGCACATGAGATACAATGGAACAGACTTAGGCATAGATATTTTGACAATGGAGGGCTAGGCTAGTAACAGAGATTTGGGAGGAGCTATAAAAGGCTTATGGTTTCAGGCAAATGCCTCATCAAATGGGAAGGTTCAATCAGAGCTCAAGGGGGTTCCCAGAGCCTGTACCTCATCATTAGGGAGGATAAGTCTTATAAGATGTAAATATGAAGAGGGAAAACATTTCAGAGGCAATACCTATGGTAGAATTGACTATCTAGTACTACTAGATCCTTTGTGCTCCCACCTTTTTCCTGGAAGGGGTGGGCTAAACACTTTCCAGGTCTTTTCTACCTCCTTCCTGGGGTGGAGAAGGAGGAAGATTGTTTAGGGTATTTTATCTTGTTATTATCATCTTCTCCACCCCCTTTATCTCTGGAAACTTAATCATCATAATCAGCAAGAGTATGCTCTTATTAAAAATAGCTTTCTTTTTAAACTTAGGGATAGGCAAAATAATTGCCCTTAGGTTCCTTTCTCTATTGACAGGAGGTTAATAATAAACTTACTAGAACTCATAGCCCCCAGTGGGGAAAGGCAGAGTTTTGACTCTGTATTTTTACTTCCCCATACTCTAATTTAAATTTAAGGCAAAGATTAGGAAATGGGGAACATTTGTGTAAAAGAAGCAAGTCATGTGTTTTGCAGTATCTGTTAATAAACAGACATAAGTAGGTGACTGTGGGGGGCGAGAAGAATTACTATTTTTTGGAATTTTCCTAAGTTCTTGAGGAGGTGGACACAACTACTGTCTTCAACCTGAGTCCTATGTTCCCAAGATGGATTTAGGTTTCTTATGGCCCTCCTCAATCTCTCCTTTCTCTATTGTAATTTATTCTTCCTTTTACTTCCACCTTTCACTTTTTCTCTTCATCTGCCATCTTTTAGCTTCTAATTCTTTCCAACTTTTATTAAGTTCTGAGCAGGGCTATGCTACTCCTATGGCTCAGTTCTTGCCATTTCTACTTCTACTCATTTTATTTCTCACAAACTGTGTGTATGACTAAGAATTCCCAGATACTATTCATATCTATCCACTGGCTTAAAAATCATGATTGCTAACTATTGCTTTTTTGCTTCAACTGACACCAAATAAATCTTACTTTAGCCTTTTATTTTAACTCTGTGTAAATTTTTATGTTTCAAGTGCATTTCTTGCAACAACAAAATGTTGGAGTCTGTTTTCTAATACAGTCCCCATGACCTTCTTCCATTTTATGAAGGAAATTATCTTATTCACATTTTTATCTTTAATAATATATTTTCCTCTACTCTATTCACTTAATCTTTCCCCTCTCTTTCCTTCCCATATTATTTTTACAAAAAAAAAAAAAGTAGTGAGAGGAGTATGTTCAATAATAATGTTCTGTGCTTGATTCAAGCTGCTTCTGTTCCTGCCCCTGTCTATCTGTCTGTCTCTCTAAATCAAAGATTTGTTCCTTCCTTTCTAAAACTTCACTGTACTAGCCACATATCATGATTAAAACACGAAACAGAAAGATACACATGGAGTTAAAATAAGGGCCCAAAGCAGAATCTATTATGTTCCAACTAAACTTTTTTTTTAAAATGCAGAGGTAGGAATCATGACCTCAGACAAAGCAAAAACAAAAAATAGTCATAATTAAAAGAGATAAACAGAGAAATTACATTTTACTAAAAGATATCATTGATGAGGTGCAGGCTCTGGGAATCCCCTTGAGTTCTCCTTGAATCTTTGAGATATAGGCTCTGGGAACCCCCTTTGATCTTTGATTAACTCATCCCATTTGATGAGGCATTTGCATGAGGCCATAAGCCTTACATTGTGGCTGGGCCCAGACCTCTATTACTAGCCTAGACCTCCATTGTTCATCTACTTGCCACCCTTAAGCCTATCCAAATATGTCCTGAACTGGCCTAGGCCATCATTGTCTGTAGTTTCCAGGTAGCCTCCAGCAACTTCCCACCCTTAATCACTCATTGATCTCATCTGACTTCTCCTGAAGACCCTTTCCAAACTACTCCTCTAGACCACCCCTAGATTCCTCCCACAACCTTTCTGTATATAAGTTCCCATCTTCCCTCCATGTGAGGTGAGAGTGCCATAGAATGACCTACCACAGACTTACTCTGTGTCTAATACAAGTGAACTTTTAATAAACTTTACTTTTCTTTGGCTTGAGAAGACTTGAGTAGAATTCATTCAGCAGGACTGATGTTTTGGTATTTTGGGGCCTCCAGAGCAACCCTAACCCTCTTTATGGGTAACCTCTTCAATCATAGATGGATTAATATCAATGCTGCCAATATGAGGAAGCAATGGGAGCACAAACAGACGATAGAATACTTTTTTAGGGAAAAAAGGATCAAGGCATGGAGGACTTTCAAGCATTCTTGATGAAAAAAAGCAGAGCTGAACAGAAAATTTGACTTTCAAATACAAGAAGCAAGAGAAGCATGAGAAGGTAAACAGGAAAAAGAAATCATAAGGAAGTTATCAAAGTAGAACTATTTACATTCCTACATGGAAAAATGATAATTGTAACTCATAAGACTTCTCAGTATGAGGATACCTGAAGTTAATATATACGTGTGTGTGTGTGTGTGTGTGTGTGTGTGTGTATATATGCATACATATATGTATAAATAAGAAGATATATGTGTATATAAATATATATGTGAGTGTGGGCATTTGTATGTTCATGTATACATAGAGGGCACAGGATGAGTTGAATATGAAGGGATGATATCTAAAAAATTAAGAGGTGAGAGGGGAATTTATTGGGAGAAGAAGAAAGGGAGAGATAGATTAGGGTAAATTATCTCCTATAAAAGAGTCAAGAGGAAGAGCAGGAAGGTGAAAGGGAATGGGACAATCTTATTCTCATTGAATTTGGCCTAAGGAGGAAATAACATACACACTCAGTTGGGTATCTCACCCTATAAGAAAATAGGGGGGTAGGGGTTAAGAGGGAGGAGGATAGAAAGGAGGGCAGATTGGAGGAGAAGGTAGTTAGAAGCAAACATTTTTGAAAAGGGATAGGGTCAAAGGAAAAAAATAGAATAAGTGGAGGGTGAGATAGGATGGAGGGAAATATAGTTAGTCTTCCACAATATAACTACTATGGAAATTATTTGGGTAACTACACATGTACAATCTATATTGAATTGCTTATCTTCCCAATGGGGGTAGGTGAGGAGGGAAGAAGGGGAAAAAATCTGGAACTCAAAGTTTTAAGAGCAAATGTTTAAAAATTGGTTTCTTACCTGCAACTGAGAAATAAGAGATACAGGTACTGGGGTATAGAAACCCATCTTGCCCTACTAGAAAGCTAGGGGGGGTGAAGGGGGAGAATATAAGAGAAAACAGATTAGGAGAAGGGGTATTCAGTAGGCTTGCTATTTTGGGGCAGGATAGGGGAAAGAAGGGGAGAGAGAAAATTGTAACTCAAAATCTGGTGGAAATGAATGTTGAAAACTAAAACTAAATAAATTTTCAAATAAATAAATTTTAAAAAATTTAAAAAAAACCCATAATGGTTACTAAATCTTGTCTTTCCTGATTGTCACTCCTCAGTACTTATTATCTTCATCACCTTTCTCTTCAACTTTTATTCTACACTGGATTACCTAAATTACAGTGTTAAATGACTTGAATAAACATATTAATCTCCATTTTATGACACCTAATAATAATTAAAGGGTGATTAAAAAGATTATTTTTCATTACTAAATCTTCCAAGGAATCTTGAAGAATTTATCATCTCCAATTTGTTTTTTCAATCACTCAACAAGAATTTATTAAATGCCTACTCTTTGGCAGATACTATGTTAAGGGGATATAGGAAGAAAAAAGAAAGAAAGAAAGAAAGAAAGAAAGAAAGAAAGAAAGAAAGAAAGAAAGAAAGAAAGAAAGAAAGAAAGAAAGAAAGAAAGAAAGAAAGAAAGAGAAAGAAAGAAAAAGAAAGGAAGGAAGGAAGAACAAACTGTCCCTGCTCTAAAAAAAACACACAGTCTAAATGGAGGAGATAACAGGCAGATAACTACATATAGAAACAAATTATATACAGGATAAATTGGAGATAATCAACAGCAGAAAAACATTAGCATTAAGGGGATCAGGAAAGGCTGCTTGTAGAAAGTTAGATTTTAGCTAACAAATAACAAAAGCTAGGGAATCCAAGTAGATAAATGTGAGGGGGAAGACAATGAGGAAAAGCTATTGGAAATGCATGGAGTAAGGAAATAGAGAGTCTTATGTGAAGAATAGCAAGGAGGATAGAGTACATAGGAGTGGAGGGAAGTAAGTGGTTTAAAAAAAAAAGACTAGAAAAGTATGAGGGGAGCAGTTTGTGAAAAGCATTGATTGCCCAACAGAGAATTTTACATGTGATTTCAAATGTGATAAGTAGACACTGGAATTTATTGAATGAAAGTTTGTGTGTGTGTGTGTGTGTGTGTGTGTGTGTGTGTGTGTGTGTGTGTGTGTGTATGTGTGTATGTGTGTGTGTGTGTGTGTGAGAGAGAGAGAGAGAGAGAGAGACAGAGAGAGACAGAGAGACAGAGACAGAGAGACAGATACAGAGACACAGAGAGAGAAAGAGAGATCTGTGCCATAGGAAGACTAATTCGACAGTCCAATGAAGGATGGATTGGAACAAGGAGAGATTCAAGGCAGGGAGACCAATCAGAATATTATTGCAGTATTGCCAGTATGTGGTTATAATAGCTTGCATCAGCTTAGCAGTATCAGAGGACAGAAGGGGGAATAGATGAGATATGTTATAAAGGCAGAATTGATTGGATTTGGAAACTGATTAAATATGAGGGTAAGAAATAATGAGAAATTGAGGAAGATGCCTAGGGTATGGTATCACCAAGGCTATATACACAGTAGCTATGGATATGCCAGTGTAATTTTGAATCACAAAATGAAACAGACCCTCTACATGGAAGACAGAACAAAACATTTATTCAAACACCAGAAAGTTATATCCCAACACCAGAAAGCCATATCAATCACAGCAACAAAGAAATCTATACACAATAACAATGCAGAGGGCACTGCCATCCCCAAGCCTTGCCCCTGCTAGGGCCTTCCCACAAAGGAATACTCACAGCTCACTTCCTGCTTCTTCTTTTTCCCTCAGCTATAACTGCTCTGCCCAACTTCTTCTGGGCTCTGCTCTACCCTTCCTGCTCCACCCATTCAGCTAACTCCTCCCACCAGGGATTCATGTGACTCAGGTTCCCATGTGACTCAAGCAAGTCACATGGGCCTATTAATGGATGGGAAGAATCTTCCCATTAAGCAAAAATACATTAACAATACAGGTATGAACCTGGGTGTCTGGGAAGATGTTATTGGCTTTAACAGTAATAGGAAAGTTAGGAATGGGTCAGGTTTAGAGGAGAAAGAAAAGTTCAGTTTTAAAGATGTTAGGTTTAAGATGTCTATGAAACAACCAGTTCAATATGTCCAGTAGTCAGGTGGGTATGCAAGTCTGGGTGTTGGGAAAGAGCTTAGTGCTAAATAAGTAGATCTGAAAATCATCAGCATATAGATAATAATTGAACTCCTGGGAGCCCATGAGATAACCAAGCATAATAACATAGAGGGAAAGAAAGCCAAGAAAAGAGTGACACCCCACACCTAATGAATATTACACGAATGAATATCCAACAAAGAAAATGGAGAAGGAGGGGTCAGACATGCAGAAGGGGAACCAGGGGAAAGCTGAATCATGAAAAATTAATATCCAAATATGAAGGAGAAAAAGGGTGATCAACATATCAGAAGCTGCAAATATGTTATGGGTGAGGATTGAGAAAAAAAACCCTTATATTTAAGTATGAAGAGATCATTTTTTATATCTCATGTTATATGATTGTTTGAATATTCTGTGAGCCCCTTGAGATAAGGGCCTGTGTACATTTGTCTTTCAAGGCACTTAGCAAAGTGACTGGAACATATTAGGTACTTGCTTACTCTCTTGAGGAGGTTTGATGTATATATGAGATACTCCTCATAGCAGTAGAGTTTTTACATTGGCATATTACACTATTGAATATTTTTTTTAAATATTCAACCAACACAGTGGGATCTTGCATTCTCTACAAATTTAACTAAATTCTTTAATGGTGAATATGTGATCTCTTATATAATAACATGTATAAAACCCTGCCTATTATTTTATTGAGAATTCCCTTAATTGTGTGAGTTATTTTCCTAAAAATTTATATAGATAAGAAAATAGATATATTGGTTAGTTGTTATTTATATTATTTCAGTAGCCTTTTGTGCTAAATTCATTCCTAGAATATTGAAATAATGGCGTAGATATAAGGCAATTTGCTTTATAATGGTGTTTAATTTAAATAAGATAGAAAATTAAAGCAAGGCTATATGTGATAAGGATAGTTTAGGAGACTAGCCAGAATCTGAGGTACAACTGGGGTTTTTCCATGAGGTAGAATCATGTAAAGTCTGGGCAGTTATTGGTGGCTTCTTGAAAGGGTCTTTTTTTGCTTTATGTTCTTCATCCACAAGCCAAGACAGATGACCTGGATATAGGTGTAAGGTGATTATTAGGAAAAACAATATTTTTGCTATGTGAAAAATTCTGGTAAACTTCCTAGAATGTGTAAATAAAAGAAAACAATGCCAAAAGAAGAGGGTTAGATAAAAAAGTCATACAGTACATATCTTCACAAGTACTGTCAAATCCTTTCTCTCCACATGTTTTGGAGGGAGAATACTAACAAGAATTCCTCTGTTCATGCTTTTGGTATATACCCCTTCTTTAGAAACTATGAAAATATATACCTCAACATAATAAATTGTGTTTCCTCACATCCCTCGAATTAACAAAAGTGAAAAAAATTCATAAAAAATAAATATGAAGTCTTATAAGCAAAAAAAAAAAACTATTAATAACAGTACTCTTTGGAGTAGCAAAAATTGAAAATGATATGACTGCTTCTCTTGCATGAATGGCTAAACAAATTGTGGTAGATTAAAGTAATGAAATATTTTTATACACTAAGAAATATGAAATGTAAAGAATTCAGAAAGACATGGGAAGTCTTGTATGAAGCAATACAGAATTAAGAAAGCAACCAGCAGGGCAGAGTCAAGATGGCGGAGTAGAAACAACACCTCTGTGGAGCTCCAACCCACACCACTTAAAAAGTATGTAAAAGGGGAACTCTGAATGACCTCTGAAGCTCTGGAACCCACAAAATGACACAGAGACGCTAACCTCTCACTGAGGACAACCTGGCTGCACAGCAGGGAGCCAATAGCATAGCACTCTGGGAGACACCAGCACAGTGCTCTGGGAGCCACCAGCACAGTGTTCTGGCCAGGCCCACATGAGTCGAGATTTTAGCCCAAGGGAGGCCAGACCAGCAGCCAGCTGGAAGGACCCCAGAACACCAGCAGCTGTGGCATTTCCAGAATTATTAACACATAGATGTCTGGAACAAAGTAAGAGGTTAGTGACTTATGGACTTTGGGACTGGTTGGGAGAATGCATCATCTTCTTCCCCTGGGGGCGAGAAGCTGCTGAGAAGCCTGCACAGCTTGTGCCACTTTACATTGCAGCTTTAGCACTTGGCATGTGAACTGAAGGGGGATTGGGTGACCAGTCTGCCAGGGAAGTGCTCTTGCCTTACCCTTTTTGGATCTGGATTGTGGTCTGGGGTGGAGGTCTTGGGGTGTGTGACCAGCTTGCCAGAGTGTGTGGAGGCATCACAGAGGCCACCCAACTAATACCTCCAGAAGTTGAGAAAACCCCAAAGTTTGGGATAGAAGTTCCCCTGGCTGGTTGCAAAGTCCTACTGTGGCAACAACCCCAAAAGTCAAGTAATTGAGTGGCAACATGCCTTGGCAAAGGAAAAAAAATAAACAGAAAAATGCAACATTAGACTCCTATTTGGGGGGCAAACAGGATCAAAGCATGGAACAGGAGGAGGACTGTGAGGTTAGAAATCCTGCACCAAAAGCCCCAAATGAAAATATGATCTGGCTACAGGCCATAGAGGACCTTAAGAAGCATATAAGAGGAATGGAGGAAAAATTGGGAAGAGAAATGAGAAAGATGCAAGAAAAGTATGAAATGAGAGTCAACAGGTTGACTGAGGAAAATAACACCTTAAAAAATTGACTGACTGAAATGGCAAAAGAGGCTCAGAAAGGCAATGAGGAAAAGAATGCCTTAAAAAGACAAATTAGCCAGATGGAAAAAGAATCTCAAAAGCTCACTGAGAAGATTCATTCTTTCAGAATTAGACTGGAGCAAGTAGAATCTAGGTACTTTATGAGAAATCAAGATGCTGTTAAAGAGATCTAAACAAATGAAAGAATAGAAGACAATGCGAAATACCCCATGGGAAAAACCACTGACCTGGAAAATAGATCCAGAAGAGAAAATCTAAAAATTATTGGACTACCTGAAAACCATGATCAAAGAAAGAATCTAGAAATCATCCTTCAAGAAATTCTCAAGGAAAATTTCCCTAATGTTTTACAACCAGAGGGAAAAATAGAGATTGAAAGAATCCACAGATCACTTCCTGAAAAAAGATCCCCAAAAGAAAACTCCTAGGAATATTGTAACCAGGTTCCAGAATTCCCAGATCAAGGAGAGAATATTACAAGCAGCCAGGAAGAAACAATTTCAACATTGTGGAAACACAATCAGGTTAACATAGGATCTGGCAGCTTCTACACTGAGGGACTGAAGGGCTTGGAATATGATGTTCCACTGAGCAAAAGACTTGGGATTAAAACCAAGAATCACATACCCAGCAAAACTGAGTATTTTGTTTCAGGGGAAATTATGGTCATTCAGTGGCATAGAGGACTTTCAAGCATTCTTGAGGAAAAAACTAGAGTTGAATAGAAAATTTGACATCCAGGCACAAGAAGCAAGAGATTCCTGAGAAGGTAATCAGGGAAAAGAAATCAAAAGGAACTTATCAAAGCTGAACTATTTACATTCCTACATGGAAAAACAATAACTGTGACTGATGAAACCCCTGTCAGTATGAAAATAATGGAAGAAGGGTGTATGGCCATGTGAATACATATGTGAATGAGTGTATATATGTTTACAGTTATACATGGATAGAGGGCATAGGTTGAATTTGTTGGGAAGGGATGATACTTAAGGGGTGAAATTATGAGGTGAGAGAGGAAAGTGGCAAGAGATGATGGGGAGAGAGAGGGTAGGGTAAACTATCTCATGTAGAAGAAGCAAGGGGAAGTGGCTGCAGGGGAGTGGAAGAATAGGAATGCAAAAAGGCAAAACCACATTCTCATTGAATTTGGTTCAGGGAGAGAATGACATACATACTAAATGGGATATCTCAACCTGCAGCAGAATAGGAGGAAGGGGGATGAGAGGAGGGATGATGGATGGGAGGGCATCCTTGGGGGGAGGGGAGGTTGGAAGTACCCACCATAGAAGATGGACAGGATCAAGTAGGGAATGGATCAGGTGCGGGGTGGGATGGGTGGGAGGGAATTATAGCCAGCCTTGTACAATATTTCTACTATGGTAATGTTTTGCATAGCTAGACATGTACAACATATACTGAATTACTTATCTTCCCAGAGGGAATGGGTGACAAGGGAGGAAGGGAATGGACCTGAAATTAGAGGTCTTAAAATTAAATGTTTCAAATATATATACTATTATTAATACTCTTCTGCTTGTAATTGGGAGATAAGATGTGCAGGCATTGAGGCACAGAGATTCACCTTGCTCTAATGGAAAAGTCGAAGGGGGTATGGGAGGAGATATGGGAGAGAGCAGATTGGAGGAAGCAATGTCTTGTGGGACTGCTATTCTGGGATGGTGGGTAGGGGAAAAACGGGGGGAAAATGATTGTAACTCAAAATCTGGCGGAAATGAATGATGTAAAACAGAAGTTAATAAAGTATTTGTTTAATACCAAAAAAATGAAATGAAATAAAATAACAAACAACAGCAACAACAACAACAAAAAAAAACAATAACTGACTAATGAAACCTTTCTCAGTATGAAAATAATTGAAGAAAGGTATATGGGCATATGAATACATATGTGAATATGTGTATATATCTTTACAGGTATAGATGCATAGAGGGCACAGGTTGAATTTGGTGGGAAGGGATGATACTTAAGGGGTAAAGTTAAGAGGGAGGGAGGAATGTGGCAAGCGGAGATGGGGAGAGACAGGGTGGGGTAAACTATCTCATGTAGAAGAGACAAGGGGAAGTGGTTGCAGGGGAGAGGAAGAACAGGAAGGCAAAAAGGCAAAACCATATTCTCATTGAATTTGGCTCAGGGAGAGAATGACATACATACTAAATGAGATATCTCACCCTGCAGGAGAGTAGGGGGAAAGGGGATGAGAAGGGGGATGATGGAGGGGAGGGCATTCTTGCGGGGAGGGGAGGTTAGAAGTACCCACTTTCGAAGAGGGACAGGATCAAAGTAGGGAATGTACCAGGTCGGGGGTGGGATGGGTGGGAGGGAAATATAAGCAGTCTTTTACAATATATCTACTATGGTAATGTTTTGCATAGTTATACATGTACAACACGTACTGAATTGCTTATCTTCCCAGAGGGAGTGGGTGACAAAAGAGGAAGGGAATAGATCTGAAATTTGAAGTCTTAAAATTAAATGTTTCAAATGTATATAAATCCTATTATTAATACTTTTCTGCATGTAATTGGGAGATAAGATGTGCAGGCATTGGGGCACAGAGATTCACCTTGCTCTAATGGTAAATTCGAAGGGAGTATGGGAGAAGATATGGGAGAGAGCAGATTGGATGAGGGGATATCTTATGGGACTGCTGTTCTGGGGTGGTGGGTAGGGGAAAAATGGGGAAAAATTGTAACTCAAAATCTGGTGGAAATGAATGATGTAAACCAGAAGTTAATAAAGCATTCATTTAATTAATTATAAAAAAGGGTAATTTACCTTTTATAATCTGTTTTCTAATTGATATTGTGATTCAGTGACAATTTACTTGATGTGCTTACATTCTTCAAGGTAATACACTTCTTCTGCTACATATTTAGCGGTGAGCTTGGGGCAGGGATGGAGCTGTCTCTATGGTGTTCATTGTATATTATAAATTATCCTTTAGCAATAGCCTGGCATTCAAACATGACAGTGGCATTTCAAATATACTGGCTCACTGACTTGGGTGGGGGATGCCCATTTCCTTTGTTAACTAGAGGGTAACCTGACTGGATTGGAATTATATTTGTGTATATTCTTTGATTCCTTTGTATTTTTATGAGTCCATTATCTCATCTTCCTCCTGGCTTCTTCTTCCTTCAGGAAGATAATCCACCCCTCTAGGCCTTTTCTTCCTATTTGATTCATAGACACATGTTTAACAAAGAACACTTGGGAGGCACTAGAGTTTTCAGACTCCAGCCTCTAATAGGTTCACTCTTGATCTGGTCAGACATGGAAGGACAGGAAGAGAGCTTTGGAGGGCTAATAATCTTACTTTAGTCTTCTCACAAGGGTTGCTAATAATGGAATCACCAACTCCTATAGGATTCCCAAATCACCCTTCTCCCAAGTGCTGGTGAGAAGGGTGGGAGGCAACTACCCTGACATCACAGTGAGATCAATCAAGACAGGCACAACTTGTGCATCCCCCTAAATCTCCTCAAGCCTCAGTGGGAGTCAGTTGAGGCACACACAGCAATACACTGTCATATTCCCCTATGGGTTGCCCTTAAGCTTTGATGAGGGCCTTTTTTTTTTTTTTTGCTTTTTGGAGGGCAATTGGGGTTAAGTAACTTGCCCAAGGTCACACGGCTAGCTTTATGTTTGTGTGTGCATTAAGTGTCTGAGGTTGGATCTCAGGTCCTTCTGACTCCAGGGCTGACGCTCTACTCACTGCGCCACCTAGCTGCCCGATGAGGGCCTTTTCAAGGAACACACAGATTCCCTACTCACTGACTAGTGCTCACTTGCTTTATAGGGCAACAGACAAAGAAGGCATCTTGCCAACATTAAGCTCACAGGTTAACTTTAGCAATATTGTCATTCTGCACAAGTATAGTAAGTATCAATTATGTCACCCCCATATCTCAAGGTGCAGTCACAATAGGACTGTCTGTCACTATGATTCTAAGAATTACTATCTAGGATCCCTGGGACTCTTCAAGGAGTTACTATCTAGCACCTAGAAATTCGACATTGCCATGGCCATGGAACCTGAGAAACTAAACTAAAAAAGGGTAACAAAATCCTCCTTATATACATTGCATCCTTTCATAAATCCTCCATAAAAGATCTACATTTAGAAATAAACCTCATAAAATCTACTACCCAGTTTTGTCCTTATTTGTTACCCACCAATATGTAGGTTTCATATATCATTTCTCATCACAAATGTAATTAAACTGATGTCCATAGCCACTGTGTGGTGTGATTTGAGGCAGCTAGGTGACATAGTAGAAGCAGGAAACTTAGAGACAGGAAAACTGAGTTCAAATCATTATACATCTACTAGTTGTTTGGCCCGGAGCAAATCATTCAACCTCCTTTAATCTCAGTTTCCTTGCATGTAAAATGAGAATAATAATAGCTCCTCTTTCAGAGGAATATGATGATCAAAGGAGAGGCACATAAAGTACTGTGTGTCCCTTAAAAACCCATATAAGTTCTATTATTATCAATTGTTATTGTTGTTATTATTACAAGAAGAAGGTTTTAATGACACACACACACACACACACACACACACAATTTTCCACTCACTAGCTGTCATAGTACCTGAAATTCTACCATTATTGTATTCATTGCACTGAGTCTTAAAACTTTTAAGATTCCAGAGATTCACTACTCAGTCAATCAGTCAACAAACATTTATTAAACTTGACAGTGACTAGGGGTTTCAAAGACAAAAATAAAGTAGTTCCCTACCTTCAAAGAACTTGCCTTCTACTGAGAGAGACAACATAAATGTATGAAATAAAAACAATGAAGTTGGGAAGGAGGCATATTTGAAATCTGTATATCCTTTATAGGGTATTACTAGAAGCAGTTAATATATATCAGGTGCAAAGTGGGGGATATTGGGGTACCAGAAAAGAGAATTAAAGAGAAGTCAAGGATATGTGAGAAGAGGCAAAAGACAAAACAACCTCCGTTATATTTTTGCCAGTCGACAACCACAGTACAATTACTCACACTTACAGCCAAAAACCACACAATTTCCACTTGTCCTAACAACTAGGCAAGCAAGATATGACAAGTAGAGGACAGGACAAGAAAGGCAAGTCACAAGAAGAGAAAGAGATACATTATTGACAGGAATAGAGTAGGAGAATACAAGACATTAGGATCAGGGTAAATATCAATGCTATCGAAAATGAACAAAAAAGGACATGATCATAAAACATTATGAAGTTTCTTTGGGACATTTGTTAAAGCTGGTAGGGCATAGACTTACATATAACTTAGAAAGAGAAGTGACAAAATAGAGCATTGTTCTTCACCCATTGCCATTTTAGAGCCCAGGGAGATTATGCTTAAGATTCACAGGGAGTCATACTTTGAATTTGAAAATTGATTGCTTTCATTTAAAATAGATTTCTATTCCCAAATGTACTATTGAAGAGCTTTAAAAGTAGCATCTTTTGTGTAGGCCAAAATAGTTTTCTGTTTCTTTAAAAGAAGACTAATTTTCATAATTTATAATTCCATGTCCTTGATACTTCCATGTCCTTCCAAGACAAATGAAAAGTCAGATGTCCTAAGACAAAGAACATATTTCATTTAGTATGTGTTGTAAGTCTTAAAAAAATACTGTGGTTTTTAAAAATATGAGTATTTCAGAGAAAATACATTATCCATCTCACTCATTAAAGCTTAATACAGTACAAAATGTCTAAATCAATAAGCATTTTCAGAAAAAAAATGTTCAGTGTTGCCTAAATTAGGAGAAAATGTCCTAATGTTCAAAATACTTATTAAAAAATTTGTCTATGATTAGTGAGAGGGACACCTGATGGTCACCAATAATTGGGTTTCTGTCCTATCACTGTGGTATAATCTAAATTTCTAAGCTATTTTGTCAGCAATTACCTTTGTAACATATCCTTATACTTGATGATTATGCTCTTTTTTTGTATTTTATTTTTTTCCCTACCCACCACCCCAGAATAACAGTCCCACTATATATCCCCTCATCCAATCTGCTCTCTCCCATATCTTCTCCCATATCCCCTTCGACTTTGCCATTAGGGCAAGGTGAATCTCTGAGCCCCAATGCCTGGACATCTTATGAAACATTTAATTTTAAACTTCGATTTTCAGATCCATTCCCTTCCTTGCTTGTCACCCACTCCCTCTGAGAAGATAAGCAATTCAGTATGTGTTGTACATGTATAGCTATGCAAAACATTACCATAGTAGATATATTGTAAAAGACTGCTTATATTTCCCTCCCACCCATCTCACCTCCCACCTGGTCCATTCCCTACTTTGATCCTGTCCCTCTTCAAAAGTGGGTACTTCCAACCTCCTCTCCCCGCAAGAATGCCCTCCCCTCCATCATCCCCCTTCTCATCCCCTTCCCCCTACTCTCCTGCAGGGTGAGATAGCCCATTTAGTATGTATGTGATTCTCTCCTTGAGCCAACTTCAATAAGAATATGATTTTGCCTTTTTGCTTTTGTGTTCTTCCCCTCCCCTGCAACTACTTCCCCTTGCCTCTTCTACATGGGAGAGTTTACCCTACCCTGTCTCTCCCCATCTCCTCTTGCGACTTGCCTCTCTCACCTCTTAACTTCGCCCCTTAAGTATCATCCCTTCCCATCAAATTCAACCTGTGCCCTCTATCCATGTATAACTGTAAACATATATACACACATTCACATATGTATTCATATGACCATATACCATTCTTCAATTATTTTCATAATGTCTGTTTCATTAGACACATTTATTGTTTTTCCATGTAGGAATGTAAATAGTTCAACTTCGATAAGTTCCTTTTGATTTCTTTTCCTTGGTTACCTTCTCAAGCATCTCTTGCTTCTTGTGTCTGAATGTCAAATTTTCTATTCAACTCTAGTTGTTTTCTCAAGAATGCTTGAAAGTCCTCTATTCCACTGAATGACCATATTTTCCCCTGAAACAAGATACTCAGTTTTGCTGGGTAGGTGACCCTTGGCTTCAATCCAAGCTCTTTTGCCCTCTGGAATATCATATTCCATGCCCTTCGATCCCTCAGTGTAGAAGCTGCCAGGTCCTGTGCTATTCTGATTGTGTTTCCACAATATCGAAATTTCTTCCTGGCTGCTTGTAGTATTTTCTCCTTGATCTGGGAGTTCTGGAACCTGGCTATAATATTCCTAGGGGTTTTCTTTTGGGGATCTTTTTCAGGAGGCAATTGGTGGATTCTTTCAACCTCTATTTCCCCCTCTGGGTCTAAAACATCAAGGCAATTTTCTTTGAGAATTTCTTGAAGGATGATTTCTAGGTTCTTTCTTTGATCATGGCTTTCAGGTAGTCCAATAATTTTAAAATTGTCTCCTGGATATATTTTCCAGATCAGTGGTTTTTCCCATGAGGTATTTCACATTGCCTTCTATTCTTTCATTTGTTTGGATCTGTTTAATAGTATCTTGATTTCTCATAAAGTCACTAGCTTCCATTTGCTCCAGTCTAACACTGAAGGAATGAATCTCCTCAGTGAGGTTTTGAGATTCTTTTTCCATCTGGCTAATTCGGCTTTTTAAGGCATTCCTCTCCTCATTGCCTTTCTGAGCCTCTTTTGCCATTTGAGTTAGTCTATTTTTTTAAGGTGTTATTTTCCTCAGTCAACCTGTTGACTCTCATTTCATACTTTTCTTGCATCTTTCTCATTTCTCTTCCCAATTTTTCCTCCATTCCTCTTATATGCTTCTTAAGGTCCTCTATGGCCTGTAGCCAGATCATATTTTCATTTGGGGCTTTTGGTGCAGGATTTCTAACCTCACAGTCCTCCTCCTGTTCCATGCTTTGATCCTGTTTGCCCCCCAAATAGGAGTCTAATGTTGCATTTTTCTGTTTATTTTTTTTTCCTTTGCCAAGGCATGTTGCCACTCAATTACTTGACTTTTGGGCTTGTTGCCACAGTAGAACTCTGCCACCAGATAAGCGAGCTTCCACCCCAAATGTGGGGTGTTCACAACTTCCACAGGTTGGGTGGCCTCCGTAAAGCCTCCAACTGCTCTGGCAAATTGGATACCTACCCCAAACTCCCCTCCCCCCCAGACCACAATCCACATCCAGGCAGTTTAAAGTAAGAGTGATTAACCCCCAGACTGATTGCTGGGTCTCCCTACAGTTCGCAGACCAGGAGCTAGAGCCACCACTGACACTGCAAAATGGCTTCTCTGCCGTGTTTCTTCAGCAGCTTTTGGCCCCCAAGGGAGGAAGGTGATGCTTTCCCCAAATACTAGTCCCAAAGTCCATAGGGCACTAACCTCTCACTTTGTCCTGGGAATATCTGTGCTCATAATTCTGGAATCACCACAGCTGCTGGTGTTCTGGGGTCTGTCAAGCTGGCTGCTGGCCCAGTCGCCCTAGGGCTAAAACCATGGCTCATGCGGGCCTGGGCTCAGCTCCCAGAGTGCTGCGCTGTTGGTTCCCAGCACACTGTGCTGCCTGCTCTCAGAGCTCTGCTCTGGCCACTCCCTACAGGGCTGCTGGGCTGTCCTCAGCAGGAGGTTAGCTTCTCTGTGTAGTTCTGTGGGTGCCAGAGCTCCAGAAGTTGTTCAGAGTCCCCTTTTACATTTTGTGGAAGTTGTGTTGAGCAGGGCACCTTGGAAGTGCTGTTTCTATTCTGCCATCTTGGCTCCGCCCCCCAGACTCTTTTCTTTATGAACGGAGTGTGTCTTTGGGATTTCAGTTCTGCTCATGACAAGGTACAACAGCCTATTTTCACTGAGTAGTCCTCCAAAAGACATGGAATACATTCTCAAACCAAAGGCTAAAGGTGATTTCAAAGTTTATTTTCCTGAATTATAGGTCTAGATGGCCTACCTCCTACAAAGTACCTTATCCCATAAGGGGATAAATATTGAAACTAGAAAACAAAAAAGTGATAATGTGCACATTGACTTTGCTTGGAAGTTCATAATATTTACCACAGTACCTCAAAATGAACACTTTACCTAATTACCTATTACTGATATAGAAGAATATTTTTCTTTCTATCCGTAAATCATTCTTAATCACATATATCATTAGTATTAGGTACATTTTTCTAATTTTCCTTCCCTTCTTTTTAGGCAGAGATTATTCATAAAATGCTACTAACTTTGATCAAGAGGTTCTGCCATTATCCATTGGCCCAAACAAGGTCAAGGTTGAGAGAGAGAGAGAGAGAGAGAGAGAGAGAGAGAGAGAGAGAGAGAGAATATTTGTAGCAGCACTTTGGTAGTAGCAAAGAATTGTAAACAAAGTAGAAGACCATCAGCTGGGGACAAATGTCACACATGAATCTTAAGGAATACCACTGAAAATGACAAATATATTTTAATAGGGCTTTGATTATGTGTACCTAGATCTCTGAACATGGAGGCACCTTGCTTCTAGGAGGGATTTTTCTGCCAGTCTGCATTCTGCTACCATATAGGTAGAAGTAGACCCCTTTGGTTGCAACAGGATACATCTATAACAATGTAAGTCATGGGCAGTCTCACTCTTTCTTGCTCATTTTTCTTCCTGATCCTAGAGGTTAAAGCTTACACACAGTTCACCCACAGTTCCCAGTATAATTGAACCCAAAGATGGTCTACCTCCTCCTCTTCTTTCCCTTTAGGCCACATGGACTGGGGTGTTTGTCTTGATCTATTTAAATTGTCCTCAGTTTCTGGTGGTACTGGTGCTGGTGGTACCAAACTGAAGTCTGGGCCATGATAATCTTGGAGTCAGGTTTCTTGTTGGGATAGTTCAACCAAACCAATGTGGAAGCATTGACAAGTCAGGGGGTGTAAAAATAAAAACATAAAGTAAAACATAAAAATAAACATTAAAAATATTTTTAAATGCTCTAAATCATTATTGATTAAAGCAGTGCAAATTACAAAAAAAAAAAAAAAAACTTTGGGACAGGTAGGTGGCCCTAGAGTTAGGAGGCCCTGAGTTTAAATCCAAGCTCAGACACTTAATACTTACTAGCTGTGTGAACTTGCACAAGTCACTTAACCCCAATTGCCCTGCCATTCCCCCTCTAAAAATAAAAAAAAATTGCAAATTAAAACAAACTTGAGATATCATTTTAGACCTACCAGATTGGCTAAAATGATAGAAGGTGGAAGTGACAAATGTTGGAGGTAAAAAAAAAAATTGGGACACTAATTCATTGTTGATGGAATTTTGAACTGATCCAACCATTTTGGAGAAAAATCGGGAATTATTCCCAAAGAATTATTAAACTACCTATAACCTTTGAATAAGCAATAGCACTACTTGGTCTATTTCCAAAGATGGTAGGGAAAAAGGAAAAGAACCTATATGTTCTAAAATGTTTATAGAAGCTCTCTTTAAGGTGGCAAAGAACTGGAAATCACAGGGAAGTCCATGAATTGGGGAATCTCTCAACAGCTGGTGGTATATGATTGTGATCAAATATTACTGTGTTTTAAGAAATGGTGATCTCTACACCACTTCAAAATCATGTACAAGGGGACTCTGAACAACTTCTGGAGCTCCAGCACCCACAGAACAACACAGAGAAGCTAACCTCCCACTGAGGACAGCCTGGCAGCCCTGTAGGGAGTGGTCAGCACATAGATTTTTGGGAGCCAAGCCCAGGCCCACATGTGGTTTTAGCCCCAGGGCGGCTGGGCCAGCAGACAGCTGAAGGGACCCCAGAAGACCAGCGGCTGTGTAGATTCCAGAATTATCAACACAGATATGCCTAGCACAAAATGAGAGGTTAGTGCCCTATGGACTTTGGGACCATTATTTGGGAATGTGTTGGCTTCTTCCCCTGGGGGCAAGAAGCCACTGAGGAGACACTGCACAGCCACCATTTTGAAGCTTCAGTTGCAGCTTCAGCTCCTGGCCTGCAAACTGTAGGGGGATCCTTCGATCAGTCTTGGGGGTTAATCACTCTTGATTTAATTTCCCTAGATCTGGATTGTAGTCTGGGTTGGAGGTCTTGGGGTGTGTGTCCAGCTTGCCAGAGTGTATAGGGGCTTCAGGGAGGGCACCCAACCAATACCTCCAGCATTTGAGAAGACCCCAGTGTTTGGGACAGAAGCTCCCCTGTCTGGTGGCAGAGTCCTACTGTGGCAACAAGCCCAAAAGTCAAGTAATTAAGTGGCAACATGCCTAGGCAAAGGAAATGAAATAAATAGAAACATTCAACATTAGACTCCTATTTGGGGGGCAAAGAGGATCAAAGCATGGAACAGGAGGAGGACTATGAGGTCAGAAATCCCACACCAAAAGCCCCAAATGAAAATTTGAGCATGTTACAGGCCATAGAGAACCTAAAGAAGGATTTTAAAAACCAAATAAGAGAAGTGGAGGAAAAATTGGAAAGAGAAATGAGAAGGACTCCTTCAGAGTTGGACTGGAGCAAATGGAAGCTAGTGACTTTATGAGAAATCAAGATGCTGTTAAACAGATCCAAATAAATGAAAGAATAGAAGGCAATGTGAAATATCTCATGGGAAAAACCACTGACCTGGAAAATAGATCCAGGAGAGATAATTTAAAAATTATTGGACTACCTAAAAGCCATGATCAAAGAAAGAACCTAGAAATCATCCTTCAAGTAATTCTCAAGGAAAATCGCGCTGATGTTTTAGACCCAGAGGGGGAAATAGAGGTTGAAAGAATCCACAGATCACCCCCTGAAAAAGATTCCAAAAAGAAAACTCCTAGGAATATTGTAGCCAGGTTTCAGAATTCCCAGATCAAGGAGAAAATGCTACAAGTAGCCAGGAAGAAACAATTTTGATATTGTGGAAACAGAATCAGAATAGCACAGGACTTGGCAGCTTTTACACTGAGGGATCAAAGGGCATGGAATATGGGCAAAGGGCAAAGGACCTGAGATTAAAACCAAGAAGCACATACCCAGCAAAACTGAGTATTTCATTTCAGGGGAAAATATGGTCATTCAGTGGAATAGAGGACTTTCAAGCATTCTTGAGGAAAAAAACAGAGTTGAATAGAGAATTTGACATTCAGACACAAGAAGCAAGAGATGCTTGAGAAGGAAATCAGGAAAAGAAATCAAAAGGAACTTACCAAAGTTGAACTATTTACATACCTACATGGAAAAACAATAAATGTGATGGATGAAACCTTTCTCAGTATGAAAATAAATGAAGAAGGGTATATGAGCATATGAATACATATGTGAATGTGTGTATATAAGTTTACAGGTATAGATGGATAGAAGGCACAGGTTGAATTTGATGGGAAGGGATGATACTTAAGGGGCGAAATTAAAAAGTGAGAGAGGAATGTGGCAAGAGGAGATGGGGAGAGACAGGGTGGGATAAACTATCTCATGTAGAAGAGACAAGGGGAAATGGTTGCAGGGGAGAGGAAGAACAGGAAGGCAAAAAGGCAAAACCATATTCTCATTGAATTTGGCTCAGGGAGAGAATGACATACATATTAAATGGGCTATCTCACCCTGCAGGAGAGTAGGGGGAAGGGGTATGAGAGGGGGAATGTTGGAGGGGAGGGCATTCTTGGGGGGAGGGGATGTTGGAAGTACCCACTTTTGAAGAGGGACAGGATCAAAGTAGGGAATGGACCAGGTGCGGTGTGCAATGGGTGGGAGGGAAATATAAGCAGTCTTTTATAAAATATTTACTATGGTAATGTTTTGTATAGCTATACATGTACAACACATACTGAATTGCTTATCTTCCCAGAGGGAGTGGGTGACAAGGGAGGAAGGGAATGAATCTGGAATTTGAAGTTTTAAAATTAAATGTTTCAAATGTATATAAATCCTATTATTAATACTATTTTTCATGTAATTGGGAGATAAGATGTGCAGGCATTGGGGCACAGAGACTCACCTTGCCCTAATGGTAAAGTCAAAGGGGGTATGGGAGAAGATATGGGAGAGAGCAGATTGGATGAGGGGATATATAGTGGGACTGTTATTCTGGGGTGGTGGGTAGGGGAAAAATGGGGAACAAATTGTAACTCAAAATCTGGTGGAAATTAATGATATAAACCAGAAGTTAATAAAGCATTTGTTAAAAAAAAGAAAGAAAGAAATGGTGATCTCAAGGATTTTAGAAAAAAAATGGGAAGACTTACACAAAAAAATCAAGAACAAAATTAGCTTAACCAAGAGAACATTGCAGTCAGTAATAGAAATACTGTTTTAAGAATGATTTTGAGTGACTGAGTTATCTTGTCTCTTATAAATAACCAAATTAACTACAAGACACATATAAAGGAAGATGCTATCTGCATCCAGAGAAAGTAGTGATAAATAGAATTATGTGTAAAATAATTTTACACACACACACACACACACACACATATGTTCGTGTGTCTGATAGCAGCCATCTCTAGGGCAAGAGGGAGGGGTAAAAAAGAAAAAAAATCTATTATAATTTTGTTGTGTACTTAAAAGGAATAGCAAGTTGTACATAGTAGTTTGTAGTTTCATGTACAATCTTTTTTTTTCTTTTAAATTTATTTGCTTTTGGTTTATAACATTCAGTTCCCCATGTTTTTGAGTTCCAAATTTTCTCCTCCTTCCTCCCCCCACTCAAGGAGGCATGCAATCTCATATAGGTTCTACATATACCTTCGCATTAAACATTAGTCAAGTTACAAAGAAGAATTTTAAGCAATGGAATAAATGAGAAAGTAGAAACACAACAAAACAGAAAAGAGAGCAAGTAGTTTGCTTCAATATGCATTCAGACTCCATAATTATTTCTCTGGATGTGGATAACCTTTTCCAACATGATTGTTTTGGACTTGTCTTATAACCTTGCATTGCTGAGAAGAGCCCAGTCTACCAATGTTCTCCTGGTTCTGCTCCCCTCACTTAGTATTAGTTGATAAAAGTCTCTCCAGGATATTATGAAGTCTGTCTGTTTCTCATTTCTTATAGCAAAATAGTATTCCATTACATTCATATACCACAACTTGTTTAACCTACAATCTTTTTTTACTACAGTATTATGAAATTATTTGTTTTATTCCATAAAGTAAAAATTAAAAAAAAAAGTCAGAGTGTCTGTGTCTCAAGCTCAAGGTGGGTTGTGTGTGAACTAGGAAAAGGGAATTATACTATATAGGAACTTAGCTAAAGCATCAACTTAATCCTCTCCTCCCAGAGACTGAGATGGTATGAGATAGGATGGGAAAGGAGGATTAGGAGGGTAAGTTGCAAGGGTTGGGTAATGTGATACATGTGATTATAAATTTGAATTAAATCTTTCTAAAAGATAATCTAACTGTTAATGGTTAAATGGAGCTGAGGACCATTCCCTTTACCTGAGGGAAAACTGCTGGCAGAGAGCCTAAACACCCTCAGTTCTGGTGAAATGTAACTAACATACCTTGTCTATAGGCAATGGTGGCCCAGAGTAGTCTGTTTCATGATGAATATAGAGACGTATGAGGAGACATATATAAATTTATGCAAAATGAAGTAAGTGAAACCAGGAATACCATATACACAACCACAGACAACAAAACAGTCAAAATAGAATGCTGGTAGAATTACAGTGATCAAGCTTGGCTCTGAAAAAGCAGTATGAAAAAGTATCTCCTACCATTTCTTTGCAGAGATAGGGAAATGTGAATACAGAACACTATATTTAAGGTCAAATATATTTTCTGTTCATTTTGGGGGAATGAATTTTCTCCTGTTTGTTGTAGATTCACTGAGTTGGCAGAAATGTCAGGGCTAAGTCCCTAGTTTATCTTGCTATCCTTTACTGCTTTAGTTGTTTTCTCATGTGAAAAATAAGACAAAAATGATCTAATCTACTTCCCAGAGTTTCAGTAAGAAATGTATAATCAAAATTGTCAAAATAAAAACTTTAAAATATTTTGTCATGTTGTCATTTAATGTACCACTAATGATAATATGCTATCAGGTTATAAATATTAACCTTTCTACCTTAAAATGTTGTTTGTTCACTTAAAGAAACATTATCAAGCAATTTTGTCATTCTATATTTGTAATCATTGAATTACCTCTCACATCTATTGGCTTTTTACAAATCTAAACATCTGTCTGCAGTATTCATTATTTGCTGTTCTCTCCATATATAGTATCATCCATCTGTGACAATCTCAGTTTTTCTTTGCTGCTGGGTTTTTTCCCCTCCTGAGCCAGTTTTCCTCTTTTTATGAAGTTGTAAAGCTTCTGCTAAAATATATTCCAGAAGCAAAGTTTGGGTCATGCTTTAAGGTTCAACCTTATGAGGTCATCATTTGTGGTATAGGGCTCATGCTCTCTCATTTGTGGCTTCTTTGCCTTTTACAGAACAACATTTGCAGCGAAATATGATAAATCTCTTTTTTTAATTTAAGTTTTCTGTTTAAATCTAGTCAAAATGTAATATTCTGTAAGAAAGGGCATAAACACTTTTAGGGAACAGTTTTGCAAGATAATGTATGTAACTTGAGCCACTCAGAAAAGTACTATTTTATATAAGATGCAAGTAACACCCAGAAAACAGCCAACCACTAGAAACAGCTGTTGAAAAAGGGAAGATTGCTTTCTTCTTCAAGAGAAAAAGAATTTTATGATTGGAAACCCTACTGTGGCTCAACAAGCATCTGTCAGTTCTTCTACTGCCATCTGGCCATGGCTTTCCCTAATTACAAACCAGGAAACTGAAGAGAAAAAAAAGTCTTTTGATCATTCAACAAAATATTAAGTATTGAATGTGTGTAACACCCTATGCTAGGCATTGTAGGAAATATGTTTGAATGCTAAAATTTTACAGATGACACATGATGCAATGCTAATAACATACTTGTAGAGGGGTGAGGTGATTCTATAAAATTTTGTTGAATGCCTACAACGTTTATTGGGTACACTAGGAGATACAAATAAATACAATAATATTTCTGCCTTCAAAGATCTTAGCTAAACAAGGATACAAAGCATATACATGTAGAACAGTTATATGTGTTTTTGATTAAGAGGAAAGTGTAAAAGCTGCCTTGGATGCTTTACATTAAAAAAAAAAAGAACTAAGATCTTGGCAACTGGTCCCATCACTTTCTGGCAAATAAAGGGAGAAGAAATGGAAGCAGTATCAGATTTCATATTATTGGGCTCAAAGACCACTGCAGACAATGACTTAGGTAATCAAATTTTTAAAAAGTTTACTCCTTGGAAGGAAAGTTTTGGCAAATCTGGACAGCATACTAAAAAGCAGAGATGTTACCTCTCTGACAAAAGTCCATTTATTCAAAGCTATGGCTTTTCCAGTAGAAGTATTATGACTGTGAGAGTTGGACCATAAGGAAAGCTGAGTACTGAAGAATCAATGCTTTCAAATTGTGGTACTGGGGGGCGGAGCCAAGATGGCGGAAAGGAAGCAGGATCTGAGTGGATTCCGGAGTGACAGAGCCTACTGGAAGACAGAGGGTGGCAGAATCCAGCCCAAGAGGTTGCCCAGTGTGTCCAGACAGGTCCAGCACAGAGCATGTGGGGTCTGCACAGCTCAGACCTAAGAGCAGACAAGCAGACTACACCAGAGAGAGAAAAAGCCTGCAGACTTACCAAGGATGAATCACAGTCATCTCGCAGAGGGAAAGGATCATTGGAGCCAGGTAGGAGAGTCGAGACCCCAGTGGAGAGAGTGGCTTCTCCGGCTGCATTCGGCCCCCAGCCTGGAAGTTTAGAAACTGCATGCCTGTATAATACAGGGGATGGAATGGCAAAGTAAATTATAGCTGCTCTGATCCTCCCATCCCTCCTTCATGAAGCATAAAACCCAAAGATAACTCTCTCACCCAGATTGAAATCCCAAGTTAATGGAAATAGCCTCAGGCTTGAGAATCTCCAAGAAGGGGTGTAACTGAGACAGCCAGGAGTCTGAAGAGAAGAGAGGGAGGGGTCACAACAAGCCCTACCTCACCTCACCAACAAAAGCCTACTTATAGCCCAGGGGTATAGAGGCAGAAATCTGAAGTGGTCAGACTCATCCCCACCTACACATCTACATTCCTCACTGACTTCCCTGACTTAGCCATAAACTAGCCATCCAGAGGTATTCAAAGTCAAGGATCAGGCCCTAAACTCATAGCATGAGAAACTAAGAAACAGGAAGTCACAATGGGAAGGAAGGAAGCTGAAAAGGAGAAGGAAGAAAGTCTATTCGAGCATACTATGCAGGGCAAGAACAAAATACACAGGACAATATAGACTCTCTACCCACACCAGAGACCACAGAAGGAAACATGATCTGGTCTCAAGCCCAAATAGCATGCCTGGAGGAGCTTAAGAAAAATTTTAAAGACCAAATCAAGGAGGCAGTGACCAACTTGGAAAAAGAAAATACCTCCCTAAAAAAGGAACTTCAAAAACTAACTGAAGACCATAATTCACTAAAAATTAGATACAATCAAACTGAAACTCAGAACTCTATGATGCAGCAGGAGTCAATCAAAAAAAACAAAACTATCAAAAAATTGGAAGAAAATGTAAAATATCTCACTGGAAAAATAACTGACCTAGAGAACAGATCCAGGAGAGACAACTTGATAATTATTGGTCTACCAGAAAGTCATGATGAAAAAAGCAGTCTAGACAACATCCTCCAAGAGATTGTCAAAGAAAACTGTCCTGAGGTCCTGGAATCAGAAGATAAAATAGCTATCAATAGAATTCACTGGACTCCTCCTGAAAGAGATCCCAAACTGAAAACTCCAAGAAATATAGTAGCCAAATTCCAGAATTACAAGATTAAAGAAAAAATTCTACAAGCAGCCAAAAAGAAACAATTCAAATATTGAGGAACTACATTTAGGATCACACAGGACCTAGCAGCTTCTACATTAAAAGAGAGGAGGGAATGGAATTTGATATTTCATAGGGCAAGAGAGCTAGGACTACAACCAAGGATTAACTACCCAGCAAAACTGAGCATAATCTTTCAGGCAAGGAGATGGATGTTTAATGAAGTAAGGGACTTCCAGACTTTCCTGATGAAAAAGCCAGAGCTCAATGGAAAATCCAATCTCTAAATACAAGACTCCAGAAGGACATAAAAAGGTAAACAAGGGTAACATAGACTCACACATGCAGAAGTGCACACACACACACCCACAAACACATGCTCATTATTTGGGATGCAACAAGAGCAAAATGTTCACATCCCTATATGTGGAGCTGATAACTGTCAATATTTGAAATCGTTATGATTATCATGACCTTCAAAAGGGTTATACTTAGATAGAGGGTGTGGGTATGAATGCACTAACATGAAGTCTAAAAAAAAAGACTATTAAGGGGATCAAAGGGACTGTAATGAGAAAAAGGAAAGGATGAACTAAGAAAAGGTAAAATGTGCCATCTGAAGAGGCATCAAAACACACTATAGAAGAGGGGAAAGAAAGAGGGAGAAGAACATCATTTAAACACTATTCTCACTGGTTCTGGTTCAAAGAGGGATCAAATTAATCAGTGAAGTTTAAGACTCTAACGTGAATAGACACATAAATTCATTAAATAGAGGAAAAGGAGGGAGGGAGAGGAGAACTGTTTGAAATTTACTCTCATTGGTTTGGAATCAAATGGGGAGTAATTTACTCTGATAAGTATAAAAATTTATTGTTTCCTATAGATAGTGGGAGGGTAAGGGGGGGGGGTTAAAAGGAGGAGACTAAAGGGAGGGATTAGAAGGGAGGGAAATAGTAGTAAGGGAAGAGGATAGGTTAAGAAGGGGGGTCACTGGGTGGGAACACTGATGGAGGGGGCGGTCAAAAGGGAAAACTTTGAGGAGGGGAAGGGAGAAGGAAGAAACAAAAACATAAACAGGGGAGGGAATAGGATGGAGGGGAAGAGACAGATAGTCATCATTACTGTGAATGTGAATGGGGTGAACTCTCCCATAAAACAGAGGTGGATAGCAGAATGGATTAAAAACCATAATCCTACAATATGCTGTCTACAAGAAACACATTTGGCTCTTGATTTGGAGAATTGCTCTAGGAAGAGACCAGTCTACAAGATGCCTCACATGGATCAAAGGTTCTAATTTATGATGTTTGAATCTATATAAAAAAACCCATCTGGAATCATACTTTGTGACTTTTAGCTCCAGATGCAACATGGATTCGTGGTGTTTACCTTGGGTTCTGCTCTGTGAGGCTCTTCTTGTGGTCTCTGGCACGATATATCACATCTCCTTTTCACTGAGCCATTATTCCACCCTACGAAAGTGCCAATTCATCCATTGAAATCTCACTGTGAAAACTATACCTGTGAGAATGATGGCATTTGTGTTACACAAAATGAGAAAGCAGAATGCAGATGTCAATCAGGTAATGCCCGGTGGTACATGGGAGAAAGATGTGAGATAATGGGCTCCATCATGGACATCATAATTACCACAGCTTTATTATCTACAGCAGCATTTATTTCTATGCTGATAGTGATTTTCATAAATGTCTTCTGTGCTGTGAATAGATATAGTAAAAGGAGCAATGCCAATACATTTGATATGATTTAGAAAATGTAAGTAGCAGTAAGGTAATTGAATTAAAATGTTAAAAGGAAAAAAAAAGAAACACATTTGAAACAAAGGGATACCCACAGGGTAAAGGTAAAAGGTTGGAGTAAAATTTATTATGCCTCAGCTAAAGTAAAAAAAGCAGGGGTAGCAATACTTATCTCAGATAAAGCAAATGCAAAAATAGATCTAATTAAAAGAGATAAGGAAGGAAACTATGTCCTACTAGAAGGCACCATTGAGAATGAAGCAATATCACTACTTAATATATATGCACCAAGTGGTATAGCATCCAAATTCTTAGAGGAGAAGTTAAAGGAATTAGAGGAAGAAATAGATAGCAAAACTATACTAGTGGGGGACCTTAATCTCCCCCTCTCTGAACTCAATAAATCTAACCTCAAAATAAAGAAGAAAGAAGTTAAGGAGGTGAATAGAATCTTAGAGAGACTAGATATGATGGATCTCTGGAGAAATCTGAATGGGGATAAAAAGGAATTTACTTTCTTCTCAGCAGTGCATGGTACATACTCAAAAATAGACCATGTACTAGGGCATAAAAACCTCACTATCCAGTGCAGAAAGGCAGAAATATTAAGCGCATCATTCTCAGATCATGATGCAATAAAAATTATATGCAATAAAGGGCCATGGAAAGATAGACTAAAAACTAATTGGAAATTAAACAAGTTAATCCTAAAAAATTGGTGGGTCAAACAAGAAATTATAGAAACAATCAATAATTTCATTCAAGAGAATGACAATAATGAGGCAACATACCAGAATTTGTGAGATGCACTAAAGGCAGTTCTCAGGGGAAGTTTTATATCCCTGAGTGCATACTTAATTAAAGCAGAGAGAAGGGAGGTCAATGAATTGGACATGCAATTGAAAAAGCTAGAAAAAGAACAAATTGAAAACCCCCAATTTAGTACTAAATTAGAAATATTGAAAACCAAGGGAGAGATTAATAAAACTGAAATTAAGAAAACTATTGAATTAATAAATAAAACTAAGAGCTGGTTTTATGAAAAAATCAACAAAATTGATAGACCCTTAGTCAATATGATAAAAAAAAGAAAGAAGAAAACCAAATTATGAGTATCAAAAATAAAAAGGGTGAATCGACCTCTAATGAGGAAATCAAAAAAATAATGAGGAATTATTTTCCCAACTGTATGCACATAAATATGACAATCTTAGTGAAAAGGATGAATATTTACAAAATCACAAGTTGCCCAGATTAACTGAAGAGGAAGTGAATTACCTAAATAACCCCATCTCAGAAAAAGAAGCCATTAATGAACTCCCTAGGAAAAAATCTCCAGGGTCAGATGGGTTCACTACTGAATTCTATCAAATATTTAAAGAACAATTGATTCCAATACTTTACAAAGTGGGAAAAATAGTGAAGGAGTCCTACCAAACTCTTTGTATGACACAAATATGGTACTGATTCCTAAATCAGGAAGAGATAAAATAGAGAAAGAAAATTATAGACCAATTTCCCTCATGAATTTAGACGCAAAAATTCTAAATAAAATATTAGCCAAAAGACTCCAACAACTTATGACAAAAATAATACACTCTGATCAGGTAGGATTCATTCCAGGAATGCAAGGATGGTTTAATATTAGGAAAACCATCAGTATAATTGAGCATATCAACAATAAAACTAGCAGAAACCACATGATCATCTCAATAGATGCAGAAAAGGCTTTTGACAAAGTACAACATCCATTCCTATTAAAAACACTAGAAAGTATAGGAAGAAATGGAGCCTTCCTTACAATAGTTGATAGCATCTATTTAAAACCATCAGCAAGTATTATATGCAATGGGGATAAACTAGAAGCCTTTCCAATAAGATCAGGAGTGAAACAAGGGTGTCCCTATCACCCCTCTTATTCAATCTGGTACTAGAAACACTAGCAGTAGCAATTAGAGAAGAAAAAGAAATCAAAGGAATCAAATTAGGCAAAGAAGTGACCAAGCTGTCACTCTTTGCAGATGATATGATGATATACTTAGAGAATCCTAGAGAATCAAGTAAAAAAACTACTTGAGACAATAAATAAATTTGGCAAAGTTGCAGGATATAAAATAAACCCACATAAATCCTCAGCATTCCTATACATCTCTAATAAAACTCAACAGCAAGAGATAGAAAGAGAAATCCCATTTAAAGTCACTGTAGACATTATAAAATATTTGGGAATCTACTTGCCAAAACAAACCCAGAATCTATATGATCACAACTACAAAACACTTATCACACAAATAAAATCAGATCTAAATAGTTGGAAAAATATCAATTGCTCGTGGCTGGGTTGAGCTAATATAACAAAAATGACAATTTTACCCAAACTAAACTATATATTTAGTGCCATACCAATCAATTTACCAAAAAACTACTTTGTAGAGTTAGACAAAATAATAACAAAATTTATTTGGAAAAACAAACAGTCTAGAATATCAAGGGAATTAATGAAAAGAAATGCTAGGAAAGGTGGACTGGCTATGCCAGATCTGAATCTGTATTATACAGCAGCAGTCATCAAAACTGCTTGGTACTGGCAGAGGTGTAGAGTAGTGGATCAATGGAATAGTTAGGTGCAGGAGACCCAGCAGTTAATGAATATAGTAATCTATTGTTCGATAAACCCAAAGACCCCAGTTTTTGGGATAACAATGCACTATTTGACAAAAACTGCTGGGAAAACTGGAATACAGTATGGCAGAAAGTGGGCATAGATCACTATCTAACACCATATACCAAAATCAAGTCTAAATGGGTGCATGATTTAGGTGTAAAGGATGATACTGTAAGCAATTTGGGAAAGCAAGGAATAGTTTACCTGACAGATTTGTGGAGAGGGGAAGATTTTAGGACCAAACAAGTATTAGAGAGCATTATAAAATGCAAAATGGATAATTTTGATTACATTAAATTGAAAAGCTTCCGCACAAACAAAGCCAATGTAACCAAGATCAAGAGGGAGGTGGGAAATTGGGAAAGAATTTTTACAACTTGTGTCTCTGATAAAGGACTCATTTCTAAAATTTATAGAGAATGGATACAAATCTATATGAATACAAGTCATTCCCCAATTGATAAATGGTCAAAGGATACAAATAGGAAGTTTTCAGAGAAAGAAATTAAAGATATCTATAAGCATATGAAGAAATGCTCTAAATCACTATTAATTAGAGAAATGCAAATCAAAACAACTCTGAGATACCACATCTCTCCAGTCAGATTGGCTAAGGTGACAAAACAAGAAAGTGACAAATGCTGGAAAGGATGTGGACAAATTGGAACACTAATACATTGCTGGTGGAGTTGTGAACTTATCCAACCATTCTGGAGAGCAATCTGGAATTATGCCCAAAGGATTATAAATAATTTCATACCCTTTGACTCAACAATACCACTTCTAGGGTTATATCCCAAAGAGATCATAGAAGTGGGAGGAAGACCCATATGTACAAAAATATTTATAGCAGCCCTTTTGTGGTTGCAAAGAATTGGAAACTAAAGGGGTGCCCATCAATTGGGGAATGGCTAAACAAGTTGTGGTATATGAATGTAATGGAATATTATTGTGCTATAAGAAACGAAGAGGTGACGGATTTCATAATTACCTGGAGAGACTTATACAAACTGATGCTGAACGAGAGGAGTAAAATCAGAAGAAATCTGTATACAATCACAGACATACCATATCTGTGATGACCAACTATGACAGACTGGACTCTTTTCAGCAATGCAGTGATATAAGTTAATCCCAAAAGACTCAAAAAAGTGAGAAATGCACCATCCAGAGATATAACTAGAAAGAAGTGAGCCTGAATCCTGATGGAAGCAAACTAAATGATCTTGTTCTTTTCATTGTTTGGTTCTATTTCTTCCTTACCATCTTTCATCCCACCTAGTACAATACGCCTTTCTAATTGGAATAATGTCTAATATGAATGCATTTGCAGACCCTATACTGTACTATATGCTGTCGTGGGGGGAGGGAAGGAAAGGGAATTTGAAAATCAAGGAACTGTGGAATTGAATCTTGTTAACTGAAACTAAACTAATAAATTAATAAAAAAAAATTGTGATACTGTAGAAAACTTTTGAGAATTCCTTGAGCAACAAGGAGATCGAATCAGTCAATGCTTACGGAAATTAATCAGTCTATTCCCTGGAACGTCAAATACTGCAGCCAAAGGCTAAATACTTTGGCCACATAATGAGAAGATAGGACTCACTGGAAAAGAACCTGATGTTGGGAAAGGTTGAAGGCAAAAGGAAAAGGGCATGGCAGAGGATGAGATGGATAGATAGTATCATTGAAACAGTGTGAACATGGACAGACCTCAAGGGATAGTGGAAGATAAAAGGACCTAAGTAACTATGGTACATAGAGTCATAAAGAGTTGAATACAACAATAAAAATCTTTTCGTTAACAAGCATTTGTTTTTGGAGGGTGTGTGTGTGTGTGTGTGTGTGTGTGTGTGTGTGTGTGTGTTTTCTCTCTCCCACCTCGTTCCATAGAGAAGGAAATAGAAGCATTATAATAAACATGCATAATCAAGGAGAAAAGTTTCGTACATTAATCATGCCTCCAGTAATATTTATCTCATTCTGCATATTAAATCTACCCTTCTTCTGCCAGGAGGTGGGTAACATTCTTCCTCATTAGTCTTGTAGAGTGATGGACAGTTACTACTCTGATCAGAATTCTTTCAAAGTTCATCATTTTTAGTGTTGTTATTGTGCAACTTGTTTTCTAGGTTCTGATCACTTTACTCTGCTTCAATTCGCACAGGTCTCTGAATTAATTGCTTTCATAATTTCTAATATCATAGTAGTATATATTACAGTAATATATCCTGATTATGATAATTTGTTCAGCCATCCCCCAGTGGATTGTTTATTCCTCCACTTTCCACTTACTTGCCAGCAGAAAAGAGCTATTTTATTTTGTACATATGGGTCTTTCCCCCTTTCTTCAGTTTCTTTGGGAGATAGGACTTTACAATTGTACCAATACCTTGGTCAAAGGGTGTGCAGAGTTTAAGAATCTTTCAGTCACAGTTTCAAATTCCTTTCCAGAATGACTAGAACAATTGATAGTGCCAGCAACAGAACATTACTGTTCTTTCTTCATAGTCTTTCCAGTATTCATCATTTTTTTTCCAACTTTGCCATTCTGATGGGTGTAAAGTAGATTCTCAGATTAAATTTTATTTAAAATAATTAAGGCACCAGAATTTTTACCAGAAAAATATCTGGAACCTATCTAAATATCTATCCTTTTCTAATTTTATGTATTGGAAATTTTTGTTTTAGTTGATTGTTTCATAGTTTCAAAGCATCCTAGCATTGGAAAGGAGTCTTAGAGGTTGTGAAGTCCCAAATTAGTATCATTTCATGGCTCAAAAAAACTGAGTCGGTTACTTTCTGTGTGGTCACCATATACTATATATCTTGTATTACTTCTATGCTTAGATTTCTGTTTTCTAGTAACTGATCTCCCTTAGTTCTAATTTCTACATCATGAGATAAAACACATATGCATTACTTCTCCTAAGTTCCTGCCTTGTCCCTTTAAAGACACTCTACAAAGCCAGTTTCAGGAGGAATCACATCATCAGGTTAGAGCTGGAATTATTGGTACCTAAATTCAACCATGAAGTGGTCCATAAATCTCTGTTTAGAATGATGGATGCTATAATACACATGGCTTCTGTCTTTCAGAGGTCATAAGCTGTCAATAAGTTAGAGGAAAATTTTTTGGTTTATAGGACTGCCCAAAATGAAGGGAAGGAGAGTAGATTTTTTCTTTGGCTCAAGTATCATTGCAAATACTAGACCTAAGCCTAATATAGAGTAAAACTAGGATCATATAGTTTATGAGTTTCATGAAGACTAATCAGTCATCCCTATCAGAAATGATGAAACAGACTGATGATTCCCTTATAGATACTTCTTGCCTAAGTGAGATTATAAGATGGGTGGACAACAGAGAGAAGTATGTAATCTAAGTGCCAGGTAAAGTCCCATATGTGATTATGTACTGTTAGATGTCAGTAGCACTCAGAACATACCTCAGAGGACAGGAAGCTGAAGCCCAAGTTTGACTAGGTTGAATAGAGCTGCCATTTTAAGAGTTAGTGGAACAAGACATTCCACTACCTATCCATCCCTGATTCCTCATATGTTTCTTCATATGATTCTTCAAATACTTCTAACCTTGCAATTATTTGCCTTTCTTGCATAGTCATTCCTGACACCTTGCAGTTCTAATGTAAGCATGATTGATTGGTTTGTCAGACCAAACCAGAGGTCATGTCATGTCTTTTCCTACTTATTTTCTTTCTTACTTTCCTATTATGGAACAGGAATCTACACTATAACATCTTTCATTAGACTGCATGAGAACTTTCAGGGTTAGGGGGGGTTCATTGTATCCTAAGGCACCCTAACTGAAAACTGCACTGAGCTGTAGTAAAAACTACTGCCCATGTTATTCATTGTGAGCTTTGGTTTGGGTTTTTGTGGGGTTTTTTGGTCCATCTTGTTGTTTATTGGTGTGTTTAGTAAGGACATACTGAGGAGATAGGTGTTTCTATGCATTTTAAATCAAAATATAGTGAATAGACAATTACCATTCATTCTGGAATAATTTAGTTAATAAATATATTTTATACAAGGTCATAGTATAACTCATTTTTTTTAACTTTTAGGCTGTTTTCAAATGTATTTATTCTCCATTGCCATATACTTTAACTAAAATTTTTCCTGAGTATACATGTTCTGTCTGAAGATAGGGGCACTGGACATAATTCTCAGTCATTTCCAGTCTCTGTGTTTTAAGTTACCCTTACTTATCCTTACTTAAGGGGTATATGCCACAATAGTTGAGTGATTAAAGTGCCAAACCATACTTTAAGTTTTCCTTGAGCCAGAATATTCTATTTTTTCTGGTCTGAATGAATTTTCATTTTTCCTCCTTTCTTCTTCTCTTCTTCCTAACTCAGCCATAGTCCTATATTCCCTGATATGCATATATATATGCATATGAATACATATATGTACATATGTGTTGGGGGTATACATGCAGTTCCCCTGGAGGCATGAGACCCAGAGCATGCTGACTCTGCAGTAACACTGTGAAGGTGAATCAGATGTTCCATGAGATAGCTCTGTTCCAGGATGGGAGCTCTGTGTCCTTCTGACTTGTTGCCAACCGATAGGGCTTTCAAGGGAAGAGAAGCCTTGAGATTCCAGGGAGGTTTAGGGAGGTTTGGAACATCATTCAAAGTACTCAGAGCCTGATACAAAGTACTCAGCTGTGACGTAAGAGGCATATGGGAATGAGGACAATGGTGTACTCCCAAAGATAGTGGTTTATGATGGCTATACAGTTATACACTATATAATCTGAACTCTTAACTGATCATGTAGAAGTTAGGATGTAATTGCATTAGAAGCTACTGAATAAAGTCTTGCTACTCTTTGACTCTCCTGGCTTGGAACTCCATTCTTGGGGAACGTAGCTGGACTATGACCAGGTGTACACTGAAGGCTGGAAGCAGGCAATACCTGACTGCCCCTGACATTGGAGGTTGGATCACATATGTATGTATATGTGTGTATATATATATGTGTGTGTGTGTGTGTGTGTGTGTGTGTGTGTGTGTGTGCACATATAAGCACATATGCATGCATGCATATTTATTATATTCTCCTGTTTCTCTTGAAACATCTCCTCACTTTTTAATCTCCATTCCAATAGTTCATTTCCTTAATCAATGTTCATGAAAAATTCTTTTCCCCCTCTATAATTCTTCCCTTAGAGAGCCAATCTGCTCCTATATTCTCAGTTCTGCACTCTAATTCTGTCCTGACACCTTACCCTCCACATTCATGTTCTATTGTCAGCAAGACACTTTCATTTCAGTGTGCTACCAAAATCCCAAACTAAATATGTCAAGAACTTAACTCATTTCTCCTCCCCTAATTGCCCAAACGTCCACTCCTTTCCAACTTCCCCATTGCCATCAAGAGTACCAACATCTTCCTGATTTCCCAGGATAACTTTGGAATATCATCAGCTATTTTTTTTCTTTTCTTCACCCACTACATATAGTGCATCACCGGTTTTTAATATCAATGTCACCTCTTCCTTGAAGTTTTCCTTCAGAAATATTTTTCTTAAGGGTGAGTTTTATTGACTAAAATCAATGAAGTAACTCCATTCCCCACTTAATGTAAGTGATTAGATGTCCAATCAAACAAACCTGTTAAATTGGATGGGAAATGTCCTTGGATGAACTGGAATGACTGTTAAGAGGAAGAGCTCTCAGAATGACTGAGGAAATCATCACATACTGTGGGTCATCTATAAAATGGGAGACCAACTCAGAACACAAGTTATTTGATTAGCTGGGAGAGCTTTGTATTTCAATGAGCAATGAATAAGGAAAGAGCATTCCAGCTGAATGCCTAGAGAAGTCCCTTAGGGATGGAGGAGAGGTAAACCCTTAAATTCAGTGTTGATCACCTTCTATGCCTTTCCAACCCTTATATTTTCTTTTCTTACCTTGTACTCAGCAAATAATGCCTTTAAGAATATGTCTTTCCTCCCTATATATTACTATTTCCTCTTTGGAATTGTGTGTGTGTGTGTGTATGTGTGTGTGTATCAGAGAAACAGAGACAGAGAGATTCACTTTTATGTATTGGCTCTACCTGTAGCACTACATATGCTAAAATCCATTTCACTATCCATAGATAAAATACAAAAGAATTTGCCAGTGTTCTCCACTCTTCTTAAAATGGCAAGGCCTTCTCTCCTTGGGATGAAATCCCCCAGGGCATTTGTTTCACACAACATGTAAGAATGAAAAGGTTTCCCATAACATTGTCACTGAATATGATGGCATCAGTCATCATGAGCTATTATCAATAATTTTTTTTTTCCTGTGTTCTCTAGAGCAAAGACTTGCACTAGGTGGATAAGGCAGGGGAACTAATGATCAAGATCAGATGTCCTATAACAAGGTATTGCTCCTTTTTAATAGACAAAGTTCACTGCCTTAAAGTGAGGAAACATCAAGTTAGATGAGAGTTTCTTGTCTGCAAGTCATAGCTGAGATTCCTCATCTGTGTTGTTTATTTCAACTTTTCCTTCCAACATCCTTGACAACCACCCTTGCCATTTATACTACCATGGAGAGAGTGGTTTCCTCTCTTTTCCTATGGACTTATTATCAATCCATTTCCATGGCAATTCCTTGTGCTAACCATATTTCCAGGGTAGGCATTGCTTTGATTACATGTTGGCCAATCTATATAATCCCTGTAACACTCTGTAATGCGTATGAAGCAACCCTCTTCTCATTTTCCTTTGAATGTGGCTTTCAGTGTCTTTATTATGTACATTTCACTTTATATTAGATCATAGTTATTTTACTTTTATTAAGTATTACTATTAGTAAGGAATATTTATATATTACTGTCAGTGAGATTATATATCATTATATACAGTGCTATGAACAAAACACATACTAAATAAAAAATTTTTGTCAAATTTTCAGAATTTGCTATCAGCTGGCCTGTCAATAAACCAGAAACCATTTATTATTCCTCTTATTAACTCTCAACTGCATTATTCATATAGGATGGATAAAGAAACAACTCAGTACAAGAAAAGAACAAATCTCAATATATTCTTTCCTTCTTAAATTCTTTACTCACTCTGTGAAACAGTTCAGTTGGCTCATCCTAAACTTCTGAGCTAAAATGTCCTTATCTTCATGAAATCTCAACAAAAGGAAACATATTACAGAAGCACAGTCATTCACTGGAAAGATCTCTATCCTATAAGTCAAGGAACACAGGCTCTACCACTGGCTCTGCCATTAACCAATTGAGTTACCTAAGATAAGTCATTTAACAGCTCTTGCCTTCAGTTTCCCAAGTCAGTTCAACAATCATTTATTAAACAACTCCTATGTACCAGACACTTTGCTAAAACGTAAGAATACAAATGCAAGTAGAAAAATAGGCCTTGCCCACAAGGAACTTAATTCAAATGGAGGAAGGCAATACAAAAAAGGAAGCTGAAAAGTAAGAGGAAAGGTACCCACATGGGGAGCATCTTAGAGAAAGTCCAGAAAATTAGAAGTACAGTCTAGAGAATAATAAAGACATAACAAGCATGGTTATCTTCCTTTAAATGGAATCTCTTGAAATTTCATTTGATTTCATGAAATTAAAAAGGGTTTTTACAAGTAGAACAAATGTAGCAAAGATAAGGAAAGCAAAAAATTGGGGGGGGGATTTATAAATAGTTCATCAGATAAAGGTCTCATGTCTAAAATATATGAAGAACTTTGTCAAATCTATAAGAATGAAAGTAATTCTCCAATTGAGAAATGGTCAAAGGGTCAAATGGTCAAAGAAATCAAAACAATTTATGTTCATATAAAAATGCTCTGAATCATTATTATTAGAGAAATGCAAATTAAAACAACATTGAGATATCATTTAACACTTACCAGATTGACTAAAATAGTAGAGGGGGAAAATGACAAATGTTGGAGATGATGTGGTAAAATTGGGACACTAATTCATTATTGGTAGAATTTTGAACTGATCCAACCATTTTGGAGAGTAATCTGTAATTATATTCAAAGAATTACTATACTACCTATATATACCCTCTTTGACCTAGAAATACCACTATTTGGTCTGTTTCTTAAGATAATTAGGGGAAAAGGAAAGGAACCTATATGTTATAAAATGTTTATAGCAGCTCTCTTTGTGGTAGCAAAGAACTGAAAATAGCAAGGATGCCCATCAACTGGTGGATAACTGAACAAGTTGTGGTATGTGATTATGATGGAATACTACTGTAATATAATAAATTATGGGCTCAGTGATTTTAGAAAAGCATGAAAGGACCTACATGAAATAATCAAGAGTGTAATGAGCAGAACCAACAGAACATTGATTGTATAAAATAAGAGCAATATTTTCTTTCTTTTTTTTTTTTTTTTTTGCTTTTTGGAGGGGTGAAGGCAGGGTAAGTGACTTGCCCAAGGTCACTTGGCTAGTAAGTGTTAAGTATCTGAGGCCAGATTTGAACTCAGGTCCTCCTGATTCCAGGGCCAGTGCTTTATTCACTGTGGCACACCCCAGCAATATTATTTTAAGAATGACTTTGAGTGAATAAGTTATTTGGAATATTATAAATACCTAAACTATGTGGCAGAGTCAAGATGGTGGATTAGAAACAGCACTTCTGTGGAGCTCCAGCCCACACCACTTCAAAATTATGTAAAAGGGGGACTCTAAACATCCTCTGGAGCTCCAGAACCCACAAAATGACAGAGAGAAGCTGACCTCCCACTGAGGACAGCCCCGCAGCCCAGCAGGGAACAGCCAACACAGTGCTCAGGGAGCCAACAGCACAGTTCTCTGGGAGCCAAGCCCAGGCCCAGGTGAGTCACAGTTTTAGCCAAAGGGTGACCAGACCAGAAGCCATCTGGAAGGACCCCAGAATACCAGCAGCTGTGGCTGAATTATCAACAGAATTATTAACACAGAGAAGCCTAGGACAAAGTGAGAGGTCAGTGCCCTATGGACTTTGGGACTGGTTAGGAGAATGCATCAGCTTCTTCCCCTGGGGTCAAGAAGCCACTTAGGAGCCAGAGTAACTTGCACCATGTTGCTGTGTTGCACCTTCAGCTCTTGACCTGCGAACTGTAGGGGGATCCGGAGACCAGTATGGGGGTTTAGCACTCTTGCTTTAACCTTCTTGGATCTGGATTGTGGTCTGGGGTGGAGGTCTTGGGGTGTGTGACCAGCTTTCCAGAGTGTGTGGAGGCTTCACAGAGGCTACCCAACTAATACCTCCAGAATTTGAGAAAAGCCCAACGTTTGGGATAGAAGTTCCCGCCAGCTGCTGGCAAAGTCCTACTGTGGAAATAACCTCAAAAGTCAAGTAATTGAGTGGCAACATGCCTAGGAAAAGGAAACAAAATAAACAGAAAAATGCAACATTAGACTCCTATTTGGGGGGCAAAGAAGATCAAAGCATGGAAAAGGAGGAGGACTGTGAGGTCAGAAATCCTGCACCAAAAGCTCCAAATGAAAATATGAGCTGATTACAGGCAATAGAGGACCTTAAGAAGCAGATAAGAGAAGTGGGGGAAAATTGGAGAGAAATGAGAAAGATACAAGAAAAGTATGAAATGAGAGTCAACAACCTGACTGAGGAAAATAACACCTTAAAAAATAGACTAACTCAAATGGCAAAAGAGGCTCAAAAGGCAATGAGGAGAAGAATGCCTTAAAAATCTGACTTTGGCAGATGGAAGAGGAATCTCAAAAGCTCACTGAGGAGATTCATTCCATCAGAATTAGACTGGAGCAAATGGAAGCTAGGTACTTTATGATAAATCAAGATGCAGTTAATCAGATACAAAAGAAAGAATAGAAGGCAATGTGAAATACCTCATGGGGAAAAAAAAACACTGACCTGGAAAATAGATCCAGGAGAGATAATCTAAAAGTTATTGGACTACCTGAAAACCATGATCAAAGAAAGAATCCAGAAATCATCCTTCAAGAAATTGTCAAGGAAAATTTCCCTAATGTTTTAGATCCAGAGGGCAAAATACAGGTTGAAAGAATCCACCAATTACCTCCTGAAAAAGATCCCCAAAAGAAAACCACTAGGAATATTGTAGTTAGGTTCCAGAATTCCCAGATCAGGGAGAAAATACTACAAACAGCCAGGAAGAAACAATTTCAATATTGTGGAAACACAATCAGGATAGCACAGGATCTGGCAGCTTCTACACTGAGGGATTGAAGGGCATGAAATATGATATTCCAGAGGGCAAAGGACCTGGGATTGAAACCAAGAATCACCTACCCAGCAAAACTGAGTATCATGTTTCAGGGGAAAATTTGGTCATTCAGTGGAATAGAGGTCTTTCAAGCATTCTTGAGGAAAAAAACAGAGTTGAATAGAAAATTTGACATTCAGATACAAGAAGCAAGAGATGCTTGAGAAGGTAAACAGGGAAAGGAAATCATTATGAACTTATAAAAGTTGAACTATTTACATTTCTACAGGGAAAAAACCATAACTATAACTGATGAAACCTTTCTCAGTATGAAAATAGTTGAAGAATGGTATATGGGCATATGAATAGATATGTGAATGTGTCTATATATGTTTTCAGGTATACATAGAGGGCACAGGTTGAATTTAATAGGAAGGGATGATACTTTAAAGGTGAGGTTAAGAGGTGAGAGAGTAATGTGGTGAGGGGGAATGGGGAGAGACAATGGGGTGAACTGTCTCATGTAGAGGGGGCAGGAGAAGGTGGTTGCAGGGGAGGGGAAGAACAGGAAGGCAAAAGTTATTACCTTATTCTCATTGAATTTGGACCAGGAAGAGAATAACATGCATACTAAATAGGGTGTCCCACCCTACAGGAGCGTGGGGGGGGCAGGGGAATGGGAGAAGTTGGTGGAGGGGAGGGTGGGCTGGGGGGAGGGAATGTTGGAAGCACCCACTTTTGAAAAGGGTCAGGATCAAGGTGGGGAATGGACAAGGTGGAAAGTGGGATGGGAGGGAGGGAAATATAGTCAATGTTTTACAATATATCTACCATAGTAATGTTTTGCATAGCTACACATGTACAGCATATACTGAGTTGCTTATCTTCCTTTTAAAATCAATTTTAAAAATATATAAATACTCTTATTAATACTATTTTGCATATAATTGGGAGATAAGATGTGCGGGCAATGGGGCACAGGGATTCACCTTGCCCTATTGGAAAAGTCGAAGGGGGTATAGGAGAAGAGATGGGAGAGAGCAGATTGGATGAGGGGATATCCTGTATGACTGTTATTCTGGGGTGGTGGGTAGGGGAAAAATAGGGAAAAAATTGTAACTCAAAATCTAGCGGAAATGAATGATGTAAACCAGAAGTTAATAAAGCACTTGAAAAAAAAGAAAGAAAGAAAGTCAGAAGGAGGATGGGGAGGATAAGAGAGATAAGAGAGAGCAGATTGGGGGGAGGGGTATTCAGTAGGATAGCTATTTGGGGTTGTGGGTAGGGGAAAGATGGGGAGAAAACTTGTAACTCAAAACCTTGTTGAAATGTATGTTGAAAACTAAAAATAAACAAAAAAAACTTTTTTTTTCAAAAATAAATAAACAAATAAATAAATAGATGATAGATACCTAAACTAATTCTAATTGACATATGAAGAAAGACTCTATCTTCATCCAGAGAAAGAACTGATAAAAAGAAATACATACAGAATAAGTATATATAACATATATTTATATACACCTATTTCCTATTTGTGTTTAATGATAGCTATATCTAGGGCAGGGGGGAAGCAAAGAAAAAATGTACATAATTTTGTTATCTATTTGAAAGGATTAAAGGAATAGCAAGCTGCACATTGTAGATTTGCAGTTTCATGTGCAATCATTTCTTTTATTGTACTCTGTTGTGGAAATGCTTGTCTTATTCCATAAACTAAGAGCAAAATTAAAAATAAATAAATAAACAAATAATAAAATAGAGTCTCTTAGAGGTACCAGTCAATCAGAGAAAGGAACTGTGGGGGAAGGGTGGTAAAGGGGAGGTGTCCAGTGTGAGAAGTACAGAAATAGAATGAACTTCCAGGGTAAAGAGATTTCTGTGGCCTGGTTGCAAAAGTCTGGAGTCCAAGAGTACTCATATAAAATGAGGGGGATAGATTAGAATTAGGGTTCTTAACCTGAGATTGATGAACTTTTAAACACATATTTTGATAACTGTATTTTGATAAAAGTGGTTTCTGTTGTACTGCCATGGTATTTTATTTTATGTATTTCAAAATATTATCTTGAAAAGAGGTCGATAGGCTTCATCAGATTACCAAAAGTTCCATGATACAAAAAAAGATTAAGAACCCCTGGATTATAATTATCTATCAAGTCCCTTCAAATTCTAATGTAGAATCATAATTCTACCCTAGAATCTAAATATAATATGTGGAAAATTCCTCTTCCTCTTCAATTTAGCTTAAACAATTTCCTAAAGAGAACTTTAAACAAGTAAAAAGTGTTTAAAATATATATAAAGTAGTTTCGTTGCAACAAAAATTTCTTATCCTAACCACCAAAAATTTGGTTTGTTTAGTATGGTTTAAGGGGCATTCATATTTCATTCCTTTGGGGAAAATACAAGGTTTTTTTTCAATTAATAAGAACTTATTTTCTTTCTCTCCTACCCTATCCCCATTGGGTGGTAGAGGCAGGTGAGAGAAGAAAATTAAAATACAACCTAGAGAACCAATTATTTTTTTAACCAAACAAAAAAATGTCTATAATCCTACCCCATTTCCCTATTTCAACCTTATTTTGATACATAAAAGTATATAGACAAAGCTACTGAGAACAGTTTTAGGTATCTTTACTCTGGCGCTAACTCACAAGTCTCATAGAATTCTTTAGTTTCTTACAAGTTACTTCTCAGTCTTCTCTTTTGGTGAGGATCTTGTTCTTTTTAGTAGAGAATGACCCACTGCACTTCTGCTTTATATAGTGGTCCTGGTTTCTTCATGTCTTGTAATTCTCTTTCTGTGTCAAAGACTCCTTCCCTTGGCTCCAGACCATTCTATACATGCTTCTAAATAATTACTCTCTGACCTTTTTTTCAGCATTGTCTGATGTATATCCACTAATGGGTTTACAAGGCTTAGTTCACAGTATCATCAGAATTCATAGCATAGCAAAGCCATAAAAAACTTTAGAGGTCCAATTCCCTCTTTTTGGAAAAAAATACTGAGTCCCATAAAGGTAAAGCAATTTACCCATGGTCCTTCATCTATAAAATGTGAAAAACAATAATTGCATTATCTCTTTTTTACCATCAGTGTAGGAATCCAATGCAATTTCATATATATCAAAGTGCTTTGGAATTGTACAGCACCAAGACAATCAACAAGCATTAATTAAGGATCATTGTATAGGTGATGAGGATATAAAAACAAAAATAAAACAGTTTCTGTCATCAAAGAAAAGTACATTCTACTAGGCAAGCAGCATATAAGTAAATATAATATGTATGTATGTCTGTGTACTCATTTGCATGTATATATTACTATATTTTTACTATATAATTCCTCATCACAGTGTATTATGTCCTATGTAACTACACCTAATAGGATATAATTATCTGTTTATATTTATAACTGTCATACATTGTGTTATTACATACTCTTATATCATTATATGTTATGTAATTTTATATATAATGACCGGGTGTGTGTGTGTGTGTGTGTGTGTGTGTATGTGTGCATGTGTGTGTGTATGTAATGACCAGGTTCTTTTTGATCCCTCATCACCAATAGATACCTACCCTTGAATGGTTATTTTCCCCAAAATTCTATCATTACAGTTTATAATATCTGAATGTAAACAGCAAAGAATACATAGTTTTCTCCAAGAGAAGAGAAATATTATTTTACAAACTGTTCCAATGGTCATCATATCTATAATGTATAATTATATAATTATTAGAATATAATAATATTTCATAGTAGTATAACTACTGTATTATATTATGACAATATAATGGGATACTATAACATTACTAAATTATTGAATCACAGTATTAATTATTATAACATTCTATTGTCTTCTCATGATATCAGTTATCATAACTTATATTATTATAGTAGATATGTTTATATAATAATTATGATTATTTGAAATCATAATTAACACACAATGAGAATATATAATTGAAGCATATTTAATCCAATTCTATATTTACATTATTTTAATACAATAATATGGCATATTATATAATGTAATAAATTACATGTCTACATTATGTATAGTAAATGGAAAATTGAGGCAATAGCATGGGAATTGGGAAGTGGATGAGGAAAGACCTTATTGAAAAAGAGGTGATTCCACTGAACTTTGAAGGAAGCTAGGGATTCTAAGATATGGACGTTAGAGGGGAATGACTTTCAGGTATGGCAAAGGCATGAATAACAGAATGTTACATGTAAAGAACTACAAGTACAGTAGTTTGCACAGTCAAGTGCTCTACCACCTACTTGTAGAGTAGGTTGTAAAATAGTGAAAGGTGAATAAAGTGTTACAAGTATGGAAAAAGTAAGCTGGAGCCATATTGTGACTCACTAAGTGCCAAAGGGACTTAATTTAATACTAGAGGCAATAGGGAGCCACTAGAATTTGAGAAGGTTATTAACATGGTCAGATCTCTATTGTAGAAATATCACTTTGCCAGCCATTTGGAGGATAGAATGGGAAGGAGAGAGACTTAAGGCATTGAAACCAATTTAGAGGCTGTTACAGTATCATGTGAGAGGGTATTAAAGGGTGTGAGCTAGGGTGGTTGCTGTGTGAATAGAGAAGGGGAGTGAAATCAAAAAGACTTGAGAAGTGATTGGATCTGAGAGATTAGGGAAAGTAAGAAACTAAGAATGACTCTAAGTTATCAACATAGATTACTTAAGGAAAAGGAGAACTCCAGGGAGAGCTATGTTATGAAGATAAAAAGAAGTCATGATTGTAGAAAAAAGAAAATAAATTCTATTTTGCATGTGTTGAGTTTGATACACCCATTTGGATGAGAATAGCTAATAGGCAATTGGCAGTAAGGGGATGGATTTTAGGACAGATTGATAAAATTAATGGCTAATAATATTACTTTTATTTATGTAGTAAAAATGACAGACACCAATGAGTAATCAATCCTTTTCCCCTCCTAAGTCTTTTCTATTTTTATTTTTCCAAATGCTTTATTAACTCTTGGTTTTACATCATTCATTTCCACCAGATTTTAAGTTACAATTTTTTCCCGGTTTTCCCCTACCCACCACCCCAGAATAATAGTCCCACAGGATATCCCCTCATCCAATCTGCTCTCTTCCATATCTTCTCTACCTCCATTGACTTTTCCATTAGGGCAAGGTAATCCCTGTGCCCCAATGCCTGCACATCTTATCTCCCAGTTACATGTAAAATAGTATTAATAATAGTATTTGTATATATTTGAAACATTTAATCTTAAAACTTTGAATCCTAGATAATTTCCCTTTGTCCCTTGTCACCCATTCCCTCTGGGAAGATAAGCAATTCAGTATATGTTGTACATGTATAACTATGCAAAACATTACCCTAGTAGATATATTGTAAAAGACTGGCTATATTTCCCTCCTACCCATCCCACCCCCCACCTGGTCCATTCCCTACTTTGATCCTGTCCCTCTTCAAAAGTGGGCGCCTCCAACCAACCCTCCCCCCACCATACCCTCCCGTCTATCCTCCCCCCTCTCATCCACCTTCCCCCTACTCTCCTGCAGGGTGAGATATCCCATTTAGTATGTATGTCATTCTCTCCCTGAGCCAAATTCAATGAGAATATGGTTTTGCCTTTTTGCCTTCCTGTTCTTTCCCTCCCTTGTAACCATTTCCCCTTGCCTCCTCTCTATGAGAGAGTTTACCTCATTCTGTCTCTCCCCATCTCCTCTTGCGACATTCCTCTCTCACCTCTTAACTTCACCCCTTAAGTATCATCCCTTCCCACCAAATTTGACCTGTGCCCTCTATCCATGTATACCTGTAAACATATATACACACATTCACATATGTATTCATATGCCCATATACCCTTCTTCAATTATTTTCATACTGAGAAAGATTTGATCAGTCACAGTTATTGTTTTTCCATGTAGGAATGTAAATAGTTCAACTTTGGTAAGTTCCTTTTGATTTCTTTTCCTGATTACCTTCTGAAGCATCTCTTGCTTCTTGTGTCTGAATGTCACAATTTCTATTCAACTCTGTTTTTTTCCTCAAGAATGCTTGAAAGTCCTCTATTCCACTGAATGATGATATTTTCCCCTGAAACAAAATACTCAGTTTTGCTGGGTAGGTGACCCTTGGGTTCATTCCCAGTTCTTTTGCCCTCTGGAATATCATATTCCATGCCCTTTGATCCCTCAGTGTAGAAGCTGCCAGGTCCTGTGCTATTCTTATTGTGTTACCACAATATTGAAATTGTTTCTTCCTGGCTGCTTGGAGTATTTTCTCCTTGATCTGGGAATTCTGGAACCTGGCTATAATATTCCTGGGAGTTTTCTTTTTGGGATCTTTTTCAGGAGGTGATCACTAGATTCTTTCAACCTGTATTTTGCCCTCTGGGTCTGAAATATCAGCGCAATTTTCCTTGAGAATTTCTTGAAGGATGATTTCTAGATTCTTTCTTTGATCATGGCTTTCAGGTAGTCCAATAATTTTTAAATTATCTCTCCTGGATCTATTTTCCAGGTCAGTGGTTTTTCCCATGAGATATTTCACATTGCCTTCTATTCATTCAATTGCTTGGATCTGTTTAACAGCATCTTGATTTCTCATAATGTCACTAGCTTCCATTTACTCCAGTCTAATTCTGAAGGAATGAATCTCCTCAGTGAGCTTTTGAGATTCTTTTTCCATCTGGCAAATTTGGCTTTTTAAGGCATTCTTTTCCTATTGCCTTTTTGAGCCTCTTTTCCCACTTGAGTTAGTCTATTTTTTGAGATGTTATTTTCTTCAGTCAGGCTGTTGACTCTCATTTCATACTTTTTCTGCATCCTTCTCATTCCTCTTCCCAGTTTTTCCTCCACTTCTCTTATTTGGTTTTCAAAATCCTTCTTAATGTCCTCTATGGCCTGTAACCCACTTGTATTTTCTTTTGGGGCTTTTGGTGCAGGGGTTCTGACCCCACAGTCCTTCTCCTGTTCCATGCTTTGATCCTCTTTGCCCCCAAAATAGGAGCCTAATGTTGAATGTTTCTGTTTATTTTATTTCCTTTTCCTAGGCATGTTGCCACTTAATTACTTGTCTTTTGGGCTTGTTGGCACAGTAAGACTCTGCCACCAGACAGGGGAGCTTCTGTCCCAAACTTTGGGGTCTTCTCAACTGCTGGAGGTATTAGTTGGGTGCCCTCTCTGAAGCCCCCACTCACTCTGGCAAGCTGGACACACACCCCAAGACCTCTACACCAGACTGCAATCCAGATCCAGGGAGGTTCAAGCAAGAGCGATTATCCCCCAGACTGATTGCTGGATCCCCCTACAGTCTGCAGGGCAGAAGCTGAAGCTGCAACTGAAGCTACAAAGTGGCATCTGTCTTTAATCTCCTCAGCCTCTCCTAGCCCCCTGGGGAAGAAGCTGATGCACTCCCAAATACTGGTCCCAAAGTCCATAGGGCACTAACCTCTCACTTTGTGTTGGAAATTCTGGAAAAGCCACAGCTGCTGGTGTTATGGGTTCCCTCCAGCTGGCTGCTGGTCTGGCCGTCCTGGGGCTAAAACCTCTGACTCATGGTGTCAGGGGCTCAGCTCCCAGTGAGCTGTACTGGCTACTCCCTGCCGGGTTGCAGGGCCATCCTCAGCAGGAGGTTAGCTTCTCTTTGTTGTTCTGTGGGTGCTGGAGCTCCAGAGGTTGTTCAGAGTCCCCCTTTTAAATGATTTTCAAGTGGTGTGGGCTGGAGCACTGTGGAAGTCCTGTTTCTACTCTGCCATCTTGGCTCTGCCCCCCCCTCCTAAGTCTTTTTAAATAACTAAATACATGTTTTATTAATGAATTTTAAAAGTCACTATCATTTTCTAATGATATTCCTTTCTATTGAAATTCCATTGTAACAAAAAGCTTTTCCTACAGATTCTTATTAATAACACATCATCAATTTGTACCAAACTCTGGATGGTTATTTTCCCCAAAATTCTGTCACTGCTGTTTTAGTATCTGAAAGTAAACAACGAAAAGACATAGTTTACCCCAAGTGAAATAGAATGTTTTTTTCAAAAATTCTTCCAAACCTTTCTCACGGTCCTTAAATGCCAAATTTTTATTCCTCTTGACATGAACTCTCAGCAGACAATCTTACATCCCTCATAACTGATTATTACCTGTATTCAATATCTCATCTACTCCTACTTCCTCTTGGACTTTGTTCCATCAAATGTCTTCTCTTTCTCTTGTCTCTTCCATTTCTTTTTTCCTTTTTATTTCTGCCTATGAATATGTATGTCTCTTCTAGATATACTCAGTTGTCACCCTTAGCATGCCAAAACCATTTTGAAAACTTGAATACGTTCATACACATACGTACACACACCTTACATGAAAATGGATTCACTGTGCTGAATTTAGCAATTTTTTCAAGAACCATCTTGTTTTATGTGGCTTGTAGTTGCCATTCATCTAGCAATCTTTAACTGGATCAATGTATGTATGTATGCATATTGTGAGGGGGAGGAATTATGGCCTAGTGGATAGAATTAGCCTTGACCTCAGGAATACATGGCTTCAAGCCCTACCTCCTCAACATTGATTGTATGATCTAGCACATACCACTTCTCCTCTCAGTATTCTAGGAATTATCTAAGGCTATTAAGTTATAAAGAAGAAATAGACCTGCATAAGTAAAGGGAGTTTTCTCACTTGGGAACTCCCCATACTAATACGATCACAAGTCCATTCCTAAGCCACATAAGATAATATTTCTTACATTCTTCTACATCTGTATAGATTTGTCTTGCTATAGGCTTTGATCATTTGCTTGCCTACTGCCCATACTTTGCCTATCCATACTATGAGAATCATCTCCCCCATATGGTGCTTTGTTTATGCCAGCCCTTTGTTTTTTCCTGCAAAAGTTCTTCATCATTCCCTATTGAGCCCACAATAGTGACAGAACAACACATAAAAATGTTGGAAAATATGACATCCACTTCTGTTCCTTTTACCCACCTTCATTTCCATCAGATCCTGCCCAATTGGCCCATGTGTGCTAGTCAATTAAGATTAGCACTGGTTTAAGTAAACTTCATGCACCATCTATCTTTCCTAGAAGGCCAGTGGAGACAAAAATACAGGTCATAATTAGGTGGGGTTGGGGGAGAGAAATAATCATCAGAATAAAGGCAGGAATTTGTAGCTAGCTAGAAGGAAACTAGTTTGGCAAAGAATAAAGTAAGCTCCCTTTCTGATTTAACACCATGAAAATCATGTGAAATATCTTAAGGGGAATTATTCTTGGTGTTTGAAAAATAATATTCCTTAGTTGAGTAAATTAATCATGATTACAGAAAATAGAGGAACATTAAATATTCCAATTACAGTTCACTAGATTAATGGCAACTGCAAGCCACATAGACCAAAATCATTCTTGAGAAATTGCTTAATTCAGCACACTAATTCCATCTCCTTATTGTATTGAAACTATAAATAAAACTTTGCAATTACTGAAATAACATCTATACACAAATGTCTTGTGCTTGGGGAACCAATGCAGAACAAATCAGAGAACAAGAGCCAGTGAATAAGGAGTGCCGTGGACCAGTAAAATCTTGATTAATTGAAAAGGAGAAGGAACACATTGTTCTGGGTGATGAGACTTAAGCTTTCTTTTTTAAAACCATACCTGTAATATGGATTGTATCACACACACACACACACACACACACACACACACACACACACACAATCCAAAGCATTTTTTTCAAAACTGATAATTTTTCTTAAATGTATTGGTCAATTGTTAATATCTTAGTGAATAGAACATAATTAATTTTAATTCTGATTTATCATAAACTTAAAAAATATAGATGCCATGCTTACCCCATTTTCAGATAGCACATATTGGGAAGGAAAAACATCTGTCCAACTTTTTATCCTCAGAGACCAAAATGATGCTTTGCACATAGTAGGAACATACTTGTTAAATTATGTTGAAGACAAAGGGATGAGAATTGATAGGGATAAGTTTAAAGATTGAATTGGGGATCAAAAATAAGAGAAAATATAGGATGGAAAAGAAAACTAGAAAGGCTTTAATTTTTCTATTGGCTCTTGCTACTTATTAAGGGATAAGAAATTGCTCATGTAAAAGACAGTGTTCTTTAAGACTTTTTTTTTCATATTAAGCTATTAATGGGGAAAATAGAAGGAAAGTTGCATAGAGGACAAAAATTATATTAATTGTTAAAGAATAAATGATTTCCTACTGTTGTTTACTAATAGTTTTATATTTAATATGAAGGAGAAAATAAATGTTTCAGTATACACTCTTAAAAGATATGTCTAAATAAATACAATTTTTAGAAGATATTTTAGACAGTCTTAGGGATGGAATAGTCTGTGACATAGATTTGAATAATCAAGTCCCTATCAACAATGTGGAGTGGAACCTTGTTTGTGTAGGAAGAACTTGATGTTATAAAGAAGCAAAGAAAGTTCTTTTATTTATTAACAAATTAAGTGTGAAGAAGTACCATTTCAGGGACACCAAAGGGATAGTAGGGTGTTGAGAACTTCATAGAACTGCAAGTATGATGTTCTGTTAGTCAACTTGCATATACATATTTTGTTTTGCTTTTTGGATGGCAATTTGGGTTAAGTGACTTGCCCAAGGTCACACAGCTAGTGTTTATGTTAAGTGTCTGAGGCTATATTTGAACTCAGGTCCTCCTGACTCCAGGGCTGGTACTCTATTCACTGTGCCACCTAGCCTCCCTGCATATACATGTTTAATGATTAAATAGGGAAACACTACAAAAAAACTAAAATCACATAAACACTTGGAAAATGAACAATGATTGAAAAAGGACTAAATATGTTGGGGAGAAGTTGGGGAGTTGTGATTTTTAAGTAAAAATTGAATCACTGAGAGTCAGGATTTTCAAGCCATTGACCAGAGGAAACGCATAACAACCAGAGCAGCAGAGGAAAAGGAACCTGAGAAGAGAAAGAAAAGCAGGGACAGAAAACTTACTCATTTTCGCTTTGGAAGTTAGAAGCAGTTAGCTTGAAGGTGGCTTCGGGAGGGATTCCTGATGGCTCACAGAAAATTAGTGTCATTGACCATGAACTCCAGTGATAGAAATTGTCCAACCACCTAAAGTCAGAGAACCTCTCTGTATCCACCAGACTGTGTTTCTGTTACCTACATTCTTTCTTTTTTTTTTTCCAAAAATTCCAATTACATTTAAAGACAATTCTTAATATTTGTTGTTGTATTATTCTGTTTTGTTTTTTAGTTCAAAATTCTTTCCTTCCCTTCCTCTTCAAGCTTCATTTTAATTGGATCTAGGTAACTGAATAATTGTCTAGACTGCTCTGTATAGGTGTAAAGTCAAGCAGTAGAAGCTCTCCAGGGGACTGCAACTGTAAATAACACTAAGATTCTGATCACATAGTATATACTGAACTCTCTATTTATTCAGCAGTAAACTAAAACAAAACATTCACAGAAACCAAAGTTCAGCATTCACAATGATATAATATAATAACTTATCACTAGTGGCCTCATAAGTTAAAACAGAAGATATCATTCAGTAAATCCTTATGTCAAACATCCTTAAAGAGCAATCCTCCTCAAGGTATACAAAGTACAAAGGTCTCTCACCCCTAGGTCACATTGCTTTAATCTCGTCAGTCAGAAAGTCTTCTTTCTTCTTGATTGGAGACTAGCTTCCAATCACCCTTAACTCAGTCATCCTTAAGGGGTACAAAGTACAAAGTTCTCCCACCCCTAGGTCACAATAAATCATGATTTTGTCAGCCAGCACTAAGTACCCAAGGAAATGTCCTTTCATCTTGACTGGGGGCTGGCTCTCAAATTCCATGGTTCCTCTTCCATGCTCCCAGCTCTTATCCAAATTCACCCAAATGTGACCTGGACTCATTGGTAGGCAGCTCCCAGCTCTTGTTCTAGCTCCTGTTCCAATTCAAAGATCACAGTGACCAGTCTACATCTAGCCCTTCAAAGTCTCTATTCCTGGGAAAAGAAAAGTTAACAGAGCCACAACAATATATAGACACATCAAGCTTAGCAGAATTACAACATTCACACACATTGCCAGCACTATCATCTCAATTCACTTTCTGCCTGTGAAATCAACACAAGTCAACAGACAGGGTGCATCTGTCTGACAAAGTAACACAATTCAACAGAAAGAATGCTTTTATCTGATAAAGTATACAAATACAAATCAACACAAACTGAACAGACAAACAGAGGGCTGGATACCACAAGTGTTCTCAGTTCTGCTCAATCCTAGTTGTGCTTGAAGCTTTTTATCTGTCATTAGCTCCTCCCTGTTCCCCCCACCTCTTAAGTCCTTCCTGTTCCAGTCTTTGGCAAGTCCCTCCCATTGCAGGCTTCCCAGGTTTTATTTCTTAACAAAGACTTGATATAATCATGGACAAGGCTCAAAGACACTTGAACTGAAACAATGTGCTAAGTACTTCTTGGCTTGCCATTACAACAGGCAAAAGATAATTTGATAAGTTTGACAGAACTGGTATACTTATTAAGAACTACCACTTCCTAAATACCTTTTTAAAGGTGATGTCTAATTGAAAGGCCTCACAAAAGTTATGTTTGAGTACTCAAAAGAAAATGACTTCCCCAATTGAATGATGAGGGTCAACATTCAAGTAGTTTATTGTGACATGGAAATTCTTGTACAAACCAATAACTTTGAAGCTAGTAGGCTAGAGTCTGAGCATCACTATGCACATGAGTGTTATTCTCTTGTGAGTTTTCATTCCAGGTCCTAAAAGTGTATGCCCATTCTTCATCTTATCTACTGTGTTCATTGCTAGAAGAGTGTGATCTGGGTTTGCATATATGTTGAAAAATATTTAATTTTTATGTATGTGCTTTACTATATTACATCTATAATATTATTAGTATTTTTTCTTTATTAAGTTCATGATTATGCCTAAGATCTCAAAGTATCACTATTGTGATTGGTTGGTTGTGGAAATTTCACAAATGGTGTGGATACATTGTCTTATGAGTAGCCTATTGTGTGTAGATAGAAAGCATATTGGAAGAAAGACTCAAGACCTAGGGTGGTGAGTAAGGAAAGTAGATTTACCTTCAGCAGTTACCTGTAGGACCCTGAGAAAGTTTAAATGTAAACCAAATGTGGTGATATATTTGGGGGAATTTAGACCTGCTAGTTGGAGGAGGAACATTTGAACCTATTTCACTTTATGCATAGGCTCCACCTGTAACTCATACATATCAGCTGTTACATTGGGGAACCATTGGAATGGAACGAACACACACACACATCACATATTTCTCTTGTTTTTTTTTATTATTATTTATTTGTTTATTTTTAGTTTACAATATTCAATTCCATAGTTCCTTGAGTTTCAAATTTCCCTTCCCTCCCTCCCCCCATATCCCACTACAGCATATAGTCCAGTATAGGATCTGCAAATACTTTCACAATAGACATTAGTCATGTTACAAAGGCATATTGTACTAGATGGAATGAAAAATGGTAAAGAAGAAATAAAACCAAACAATGAAAAGAAACAGATCAATTAGTTTTCTTCCATCAGGATTCAAGCTCAGTTCTTTCTAGTTATTTCTCTGGATGTAGGCATCTCTCTGCTTTATGAGACTTTCGGGATTGACTTATATAACTGCATTGCTGAGAAGAGTCCAGTCTGTCATAATTGGTCATCACACATATGATGTGTCTGTGATTGTATACAAATTTCTCCTGGTTCTACTCTTCTCACTCAGCATCAGTTTGTAAAAGTCTCTCCAGGTAATTATGAAAACTGTCTCCTCATTTCTTATAGCACAATAATATTCCATTACATGCATATACCACAACTTGTTTATCCATTCCCCAATTGATGGGCACCCCTTTAATTTCCAATTCTTTGCAACCACGAAAAGAGCTGCTATAAATATTTTTGTACATGTGGGTCTTCCTCCCTCTTCTATGATCACTTTGTGATATAACCCTAGAAGTGGTATTGCTGGGTCAAAGGGTATGAAATTATTTATAGCCCTTTGGGCATAATTCCAGAATGCTCTCAAGAACAGTTGGATAAGTTCACAACTCCACCAGCAATGAATTAATGTTCCAATTTGCCCACACCCTCTCCAGCATTTGTCATTTTCCTATTTTGTCATCTTAGCCAATCTGACTGGAGAGATGTGGTACCTCAGAGTTGTTTTGATTTGCATTTCTCTAATCAATAGTGATTTAGAGCATTTTTTCATATGCTTATATATATCTTTAATTTCTTTCTCTGAAAACTACCTGTTCATATCCTTTGACCATTTATCAATTGGGGAATGACTTGTATTATTATAGATTTGACTCAATTCTCTGTATATTTTAGAAATGAGTCCTTTATCAGAGACATAGGTTGTAAAAATTCTTTCCTAATTTCCCACCTCCCTCTTGATCTTGGTTACATTGGCTTTGTTTGTACAGAAGCTTTTCAATATAATGCAAACAAAATTATCCATTTTGCATTTTATAATGTTCTCTAATTCGTTTGGTCCTAAAGTCTTCCCCTGTCTGTAAATCTGTCAGGTAAACTATTCCTTGCTTTCCCAGATTGCTTATAGTATCATCCTTTATACTTAGATCATGCACCCATTTAGACTTGATTTTGATATATGGTGTTAGATAATGGTGTATGCCCAGTTTCTCCCATACTGTATTCCAGTTTTCCCAGCAATTTTTGTCAAATAGTGCATTCTTATCCCAAAAACTGGGGTCTTTGGGTTTATCAAACAATAGATTACTATACTCATTAATTGCTTGATCTCATGCACCCAATCTATTCCATTTTTCCACTACTCTATTCTTCAGCCAGGATCAAGCAATTTTAATGACTGCTGCTGTATAATACAGATTAAAATCTGGTATAGCTAGTTCACCTTCCCTAGCTTTTCTTTTCATTAATTCCCTTGATATTCTAGACCATTTGTTCTTCCAAATACATTTTGTTATTATTTAGTCTAACTCTATTAAGTAGTTTTTTGGTAAATTGATTGGTATGGCAACATATTTCTCTTTTTAAATTAACACCACCTCCAGAAATTCAGAAATATAACTTATGCTGCCAAAAGTAGAGAAAAGGGTGAAGAGGCCTAAACTACAATTCGTAATCCTGCTATAATATGGCACTTTACATACCTTCCCATGTTACTTTGTGACTTCATACATGAACCTTAATTTATTTTCCTCCTTAATTCTTGTTCTGAAGTCTATACTATATGTTTATATGACAAAATATTGTGTCATCAAAATTTTAATACAGGAAAAAACCCCAAAATTTATAATAAACTATTAATTTTAAGATGTGCCTTTTTAAAAAACTAGTTTATATTTTTTTGAAGTGACACAAATTAAAAAAAAAACATTAAAGGGTTAGAGAAAGTATATTTCCATGGGGGTGCTGAGAATTTTTTTTGAAAAGGGGGCAGTAGGTCAAATAAGTTTGGGAACCTCTGAAGTAGAGTAAGAAAGGAAGGAGAAATGTTCTTTGTCTTGAATTTTGAGGGCTACTTCCTGTAAAGCCAAGCATGAGCAGCTTTCCAGAGTGCTGCTGCTGTGAACAGCTCCAAGGTTCTGATTACATAGAATAGTGAACTCTGTATTTATTCAGTAATAAACTAAGACAAAACATTGACAGAAACCAAAGTACAGTATTCACAATGTTATAGCATAACAAGTTATCATTAAAGTGGCCACATAGTTTTAAACAAAAGATACTATTCAATAATTCCTTAACTCAATCATCCTTAGGGAGCAAGCCTCCTTAAGAGACACAAAGTACAAAGGTCAAAGTTCTCCACCCCTTGGTCACATTGTCTGAATCACTCAGTCAAAATGTCTTCTTTCTTCTTAATTAGAGATTAGTTTCCAATCATCCTGAAGAGGTACAGGATACAGAGTACAAAGTCCTCCTACCTGTAGGCCACAGTAAATCATTATCGTCTCAGTTTACATTAAATACCCAAGGAAGGGTCTTTTCATCTTGACTTGAGGCCGGCTCTCAGATTCCATGGTTCTTCTTCCATGGTCCCAGCTACTGCCCAAATCTACCCAACTGTCACCTGGATTCAAGGGCAGGCAGCTCTTAGTTCCTTGTCCAGCTCCTTGTCCAGTTCTTCATCCAGTTCCTTGTCCAGTTCCCATTCCATATTTAAGCTCAGTGTCCCATCTACCTCAAGTCCTTCACAGTTCCCGTTTCTAGGAAGACAAAGATTAACAGAGCCACAATAACATTCATTCACATTGCTGGCACTATCATAAATTTACTCTCTGCCGGTGAAATCAACACAGACCCACCAATAAGCTCTGAGAACTCAACACACATCACAAACAAAAATCAACACAGACAGAAGAGACAAACAGAGTGCTGCCATCATAAATGTTCCCTTCTCAAAATCTGCCACCACGAATGCTCTTTCAGTTCTGCCCCCTCCCAGCCTGGGCTTCTCCTTATATATGGTCATTAAGCTCGTCCCTGCTCTGTCCCTTCCTGTTGCATCAACAACAGGGGTTCACAAGTTCTGTTTCTTAACAAAAGACTTGATATAATCATGGGCAAGGCTTAAAAGAAACTTGAACTGAAACAAGGTGCTAAATAATTAAATGGCTGAAAGAAGGTGTTAACTACTTCTTTGCTAGCCAGTACACTTTCTCAATGCACAAGCTTTCTCTCCCTTGACCTTCCAGTTATGTACAAAATCCTTTCCTTTCCCTCTCTTTCATCCCCCAGGCAGCAGTAGTAGCACCAAGCACACACAGCAGGACTGTGAACTTGAATCATTGACGGTTTCCTTCTTCTTTCTTCACCAAGTAGAGGATATTGACCAATGTATTGGTCACTATTATTATTCCCATTGTAATACATATATATATACACACACACACACATTTTGTCCTCCAATAGATTGTGATCTACTTGAGGACAAAGATCATTTCATTTTTTGTCTTTTGTATACATCCCACACTGTATCACAAGATAAGGTCAAAATAGCCTCATGATTCAGAAAGGTATAAGAGTATATAAAAGGTATATAAGCAAATTAGGCGAGCATGGAGATTTTTACCTGTCAGATCTATGGATAAGAGAATTTATGAACAAACATGAGATAGAGAACATTATGGGATACAAAATCAATAATTTTGAATATATCAGCAAGAAACTAGGGGAAAATATTCCAGCAAGTTTCTCTGATAAAGGCCTCATTTCTCAAATATATAGAAAACTAAGTCAACTTTATAAAAATACAAGTAATTCCCCAATTGATAAATGGTCAAAGAATTTAAGTAGGCAGTTTTCAGAAGAAGAAATCAAAGTTACCTATAGTCATATAAAAAATGCTCCAAGTAAGTACTGATTAGAGAAATAAAAATTAAAACAACTCTGAGGTACCACCTCATATCTATAAGATTAGATAATATGAAAGAAATGGAAAATGAGAAATGTTGGAGTGGATGTAGAAAAATTGAAGTGCTACTGCATTATTGGTGGAGTTGGGAACTGATCCAAGCATTCTGGAAAGCAATGTGGAAATTTATCCAAAATGCTATAAAAGTATGTATATCTTTTGACCCAGCAACATTACTACTAGGTCTGTATGCCAAAAATATCAAAGAAAAGGACCTATATGCACAAAAATATTTATAGTATCTCTTTTTGTGGTGGTAAAGAATTGAAAATTGAGAGAATGCTTATCTGTTGGGGTATGGCTGAACACATAGTGGCATATGATTGATGTGGAATACTAGTGTGCTTTAAGAAATGACAAGCAGTATACTTTCAGAAAAAGCTTGAAAACTTTATATGAACTGATGCAGTGTGAAGTGAGCAGAACCAGGAGAACATTGTACTCAGTAATAGTAATATTGTGTTATGATCAGCTATAAAGGACTTAGCTATTCTCAGCAAAACAATGATCTAGGACAATTCCAAGAGCCTAAAAATGTTATCCATCTCCAGTGAAAGAAGTCTGGATGCAGATTGAAGCTTACTTTTTTACTTTATTCTTCTTGGGGTTTTTTTGTCTGTGTTTTCTTTTGTAACATGGCTAATATGGAAAGGTTTTGCATGATTGCACATATATAATCTATATTAAGTTGCCTGCCTTCTCAAGAAGGGGGAGAAGTGGGAGAGAGGGAGGGAATTTGAAACTCAAAATTTTGCAAGAAGAATGTTAGTTTGTAGAGCCAAGATGACAGCATAAAAGCAGAATGTTAATAGCTTTTTACATGTAATTGAGGAGGAAAAAAGATCATGCTGCAAGGCAGAGACAGAAATGTGCCCTGTGATTTCTGATTCCTATTTTAATGATCTTTCCCTAGGTCATATTTAGGCCCTATACTGTGACCCTATGAAAAGGAAGAACCATACTGTTGGTTTGTTAATAAAGTATTTAGCACATAGTATTTACTTAACCCATATTAAATAGCAGCACTGATAGGGGATGAGTTGTTTGGTTTATGTTTGTGTGCTGAGTAGCTTTCCTAGTGAAGCAAGTACATTTTCAAGTAATTTAAATATTATTTTAGTAATGATTCTTTAAATTGCTGTCATCCCTTTCTCTCATGCTCCCACTGCCCCTTTTCTATGATACATACTCAACTGGCTTTCTGGGCACTTTTCCCAGTTTGTATTTGTGTGTGTGTATGTGTGTATGCCCACGTCTGTGTGTGTGTGTCTTTGTTTATGATTATGTACAACATCCTAGAATCCGCAATTGTTTTAGTGCTTTATAAGTGGTTGTTGTTTATGTTCTCAGTGAAGCAATTTGCAACTAGAACCCAGTTTGCAGTGCTGACTCTACCCAGAAAACAGGTAGAAAAGAGGTGTCTAATTACTCAACTTTGTATTTCTAACCTTCACCAGCAAACAATGATGTGTGAGTTCAGAAACTGAAGACAAAGTGAATGCAGAGTACCTACTCTTCTGAGACAGATGTAAGGGAATCAGCTCAACTCAGAAATAACTATAAAATATTCAGAGGAATTGTCCTTCTGGAGAAGGAATAACAAGCACATGCATAACAATTATTAACAAGATGCTTCATGCACAGCATCAGCTGTCCTTTCTCTGTGCTATATACTGACATGAGCAATCCAAAGGACCACTAGAGGCCTAGATTAAGGAGGGGGTCAGACATTAAAATTGAACGAGATTATTTTTTTTCTCATTGTGGTTTCTTGAGACAAAATTAAGTTTCTGTATCTTATCAGACATAGTCAAAACAGTACAAAAATAAAGATAGGACTTCTCTCAAGAGTTATATTAATGCTTTATATAAATCCATGTTGTCTGTATGTGTTCCCAGGGTTGGCTGACTATCCCCAGAACTCTAATTGGGTTTTGACCTTGACTATCAAGTAGGAATATTGTGGCTTAGCATATCTTGGTTTATATCCAGATTCTGTTCAGTCATGCTATCGAAGAACAATGTGTATGAATTTTGAGGTAAGTGAGCTAAAGGCAACTGGTGCCTTTAAACAGTAAAGGGTAATAGACTACATTTAACTTTGTAACTTGCATATATTTTCATAGGAAAAAAGCCGAAAGTGTCTTTTGTGGTATTAAAAAAAAGAAAGTAATACTTTCATGGCCCCCAAAATCTCTGACTTTGAAGTTGTTAAAGCCCTAGGCATTTTGGCAATTGTCCATTCTCGAAGAGAATCAAAATGATATCACTATGTTGGAATCAAGGAACAGTGTGTCCAACTGTGACTGCTCAACCAGTACAAGCTTGGAAGGATCTGTCACAGGCCAGGTACAAATAGTCCATATGAACATTTTGGAGTGGAGATGTCTAAATTTGTGCGTCTCACATTCCTTTTAAGCTACTTTAATTCCACTTTGCTCATAGAGCACAGTACTTTCTTTGATCTGGGAACACCATGCTGGGAGGTCCTGTGCCAATGTCTCATAATAAATTCCAACTTTCTCCAGAGAGATCTTGTATCACTTCTTCTGACCTCTGTGTGAGCATTTGCCTTGTGTAAGTTCACTGTGAAATAATCTTTTAAGCAAATGTACATTTTGCATTCAAATAACATGGGCAGCTTATTGGAGTTACACTCTTTGAAGTAGAGTTTGAATGCTTGATAGTTCAACTCAAGAAAGAACTTCAGGGTCCATCACCTTATCTTCCCATTTGATCTTCAGAATCTCCCTAAGACAATTCAAATGGAAGAGATTCTGGCATGGCACTGGTAGACTGTCTGGGCTGCATAGGCATGTGACAATAGGTCAGAACTATAACTCTATAGACCTTCAGTCTGGTAGTCAGCCTAATACCACTTTCTTTCTATGTTTCCTTCAGAACCTCCCAAACACTGAGCTAGCTCTGGCACTGTGTTTATATATGGCACTCATCATCTATATGTTCATCCCTAGAAATTGTACTTGCATGGTAAGTGAACTTATCTACAGCATCCAAAATTTCTCCATTTTCTGTAACTATTTCCTATAATATATGGATGGTATTTGGGGGCCAAAATTAGCACAAGCAACAGAGAACTGATTCATACTCTGTTGCACCTCAGCTACAGAGGAAGTACTGAGGGCAAATTAACTACAAACAAAAAGTTGTGCACCAACTCTCCTTTCACTTTAGTCTTGGCTTGTAGCCTTTTCAAGTTAGATAATTTACCATTGGTGTGGTAGCTAACCTCGAAGCCATTTTCATCCTTATTGAAAGCATCATAAAACATCACTAAAAACATCCTGCTAGAAAGAATGAGAGCAAGCACACAGCCCTGCCTTACTCCTTTGGTGACTTGGAAAGTGGGAAAGCATCGTCCATCATTCAAAATCCACACACACATACCATCATGAAACTGGCTTACAATAATGATAATCTTCTCTGGGCACCCAAATTTTTACATGATCTTCCAAAAAGCCATAGGTAGTTCCAAGAGAAAGCTGCAGCACTCTAAAGTTTTTGTCATGGACACAACTGCCAATGACTTTGAGCAACATAGTCATTACTTCCCAGTTCTCCAAAATTGTTGGTGCCCAAGATTTCAGGTTTTTCAATTTAATTTGTTTAGCAGTTACTTCTCTAGGTAAAGATACTATACAGGGTAGCATAATAACCATCTAAACCACTCTGTTCTATTAAGAAGAGATCTCCTACTTTTAGCTCTCCCTTCTTCACCCATCCAACTCTTCTCCCTTACATAGTTCTGCCACTCTAGTGTATCAGCCTATAAATCCTCTCAGGAGATCTGGCTCTTCTTGCTTTGTATATGATGTTATATAAACAGCTTCTGAATGGGAAAGAAGAAGCTGATGACCTCTTTAAATAAATTAATAGCAGTTGCCACCATCCTGCCCCATAGATAAATGACCTTCTCTCCATGATTATACTGACAATTATACTAAATTATGAAGAAAGTAAAAAAGGATAGGCTGTCCCACTGAGAAGTTCATCTGTTGTGTTCAAGACATAGTGTACCCTTCCTATCATAGCTAGATGATACTACTGCCCTACTCTGAATATGGTATGAACTTTGAGTCTCTTTTTCCAATAGTATTAATAGATTTTTCTGAATCACCTATACTTTCTTACCCAGTACCCCTTTTTACAAATAGCATGTGCTATAAAAAATATTAGATTTGGAATCATAAGACTTAGATTAGAAACCTGGCACAATAGTTGTCGGACCTTGACCAAGTCACAAACTTTCTGAACCTCAGTTTCCTCATATGCAAAATGGAAAAACACAAAACTTTTCTTTAAAACTAGTTGTGACTGGATAAATACAAATTAAAACAATTCTGCGGTACTACCTCATATCTATTAGATTGACTAATAGGACAGAAAAGGTAAACGATAAATGGAGGAGACGTGAGAAAAATGAGACTTTAATGCTTTGTTGGTAGAGTTGTGAACTGAGTCATCCTTTCTGTAGAGCAATAAGGAACTATGCAGAAAGAGTTATAAAACCATGCATACCCTTTGACCTAGTAACTCCACTACTAGGTCTGCATCCCCAAAGACATAGAAAAAGAAAAGGGAAAGAACCTATATGTACAAAAGTATTTATAGCAGTTCTTTTCTGGGCTTAAAGAATTAGAAGTTGAGGGGCAGCAAGGTGGCACAGTGAATAGAGCACTGGCCCTGGAGTCAGGATGACCTGAGTTCAAATCCAGTTTCAGATACTTAACACTCATTAGCTGTGTGACCTTGGGCAAGTCACTTAACCCCAATTGCCCTGCCTTCCTCCCTCCAAAAAGCAAAAAAAAAAAAAAAAATAGAAGTTGAGGGTAAACCAATCAATTGGGGAATGGCTGAACAAGTTGTGCTATATGATAATGATGGAATGCTACTGTGCTATAAGAAATAATAAGCAAGGGGCGGCTAGTTGGTGCAGTGAATAGAGCACCAGCCCTGGAGTCAGGAGGACCTGAGTTCAAATCTGGCCTCAGACACTTAATATTTACTAGCCATGTGACCTTGGGCAAGTCGCTTAACCCCAATTGCCCCTCCAAAAAAAAGAAAGAAAGAATTGATGAGCAAGATGCTCTCAGAAAAAAGAGATGCATGAGTTGATGCAAAGGGAAATGTAGTGTATTCAAAGAAACAGCAATATTATAAGATGATCAACTATAAATGACCTAGCTATTCTTGGCAATTCAATGATCCCAGACAACTCTTGAAAGACATATGATGAATAATACTTTCCATCACCAGAGAAAGAACTGATGATGTCTGAATACAGATCGAAGCATACTTTTTTCACTTTCTTTATTTTTCTTTATTTTTTTCTTATCTATGTTTTATTTTATAACAAGGCTATTATGGATATGTTTTGCATGACTACACATGTATAATCTATATGGAATTGTTCACCTTCTCAATGGAGTGGGGGGTGAGGAGGGAGAAGAAAGAATTTGGAATTCAAGTTTTAAAATGAATGTTAAATTGTTTTTACATGTAGCTGGAGAAAATAAAATACTAAATAAAAGCAAAAAAATATTGTTGTGAGGAAAACATTTTGAAAAACATAAAACATTTTATAAAGACAAGCTTTTAGTGTAAGCACCATGAGGAGTGAACCAGTGGTAACAAGGAGGAGTTGAAAAAGCCTTCCAGTAAAACATGGGATTTTAGTTGGGACTTAAAAAAAAATAGGGAGGTCAGTTGGTGGAGCAGAAGAAGAAGAGGTTTCCAGGTATGGGATACAGCCAGAGAAAATTCTTGTAACTAAGAGATATAACAACCTGGAAACCAGTGTCACTGGGTTGAAAAGTACATGTTGGAGAGTAATGTGTAAAAAGATAGGAAGGGTAGGAGGGGGCTAGATTGTAAAGGATCTTGAAAGTCAAAGACAAGATTCTGTGTTTGATCCAGGAAGCAATATGGAGCCACCTGTGATTTAAGAAAATCACTTTAGTGACTGAAAGGAGGATGGATTGCAGGGAGAGTTGAGACAGCTAGACCTACCAGCAAATTATTGCAATAATCCAAGTGTGAAGTGATGAGGGATTGTAGTAGAGTGATATCAATATCAAAGGGTAGAAAGGGCCTTATTCAAGAGATGCTACAAAGGTGAAATCATTAGGTCTTGGCAACAGATTGGATATGCGAGGTAATTGATAGTGAGGAGTCTGATGACTTACAGATTTCAAGTCTGAGGGACTGGGAGGATGATATTTCCCTCTTCAGTAACAGGGAAAGTGGAAGGGGAAGAAGGACTTAGGGGGAAGGAAAATAAGTTCAGTCTTGCCTATTGAGTTTGTTGTCTACTGGATATCCAGTTCAAAATATCTAAAAGGCATTTGGTGATGCAAGATTGGAAATCACCAAAGAGTTTGATCAGAAGAGAGAGAATAATTAAATCCATGGGAGCTGATGGGAACACCCAGTGAAGTAGCATGGTGGGAGAAGTGAAAAGGCCCCAAAATAGAACCTTGAAGGGTATAATGAATAATCTGGAAAAGAATACAGAAAAGGAGTGGTCAGATACTTAGGAGAATAACCAGAAGAGAGTAGTCTTGAAAAACTAGAGAGAAGATATTATCAAAGAGGAGAGAACCATTGTAATTGATTATACTAGTTTCCTACTTTCTTAGAACATATTCCTTTTTTATTCTTAATAAAAAGTCCTTTCTTCGTTCTTTGTGTTCTCTACATACCACAGTGACTCATTATGACTTGAAACTTAAAAAAAGAAGTTAATTGTTGCACCAAGAAATTCAGTAATAATAAGAATGATGAATTAGGAGTTAGAATCCCTGAGTTCTAATTCTGACTTTGCTACTTGCTATGACTAAGTTACCTTAGACATGCTATTTCTCCTTTCTGGAACTCACTTAATGTGCAAAATACAGGTTTAAAGCTATAGGATACCTAAGGTCTCTTCCAGGCTCCCTATTTGTGGAATGTCTTCTCCTGAAGGTCTTGAAAAAGAGGATAGTCTTCTCTTGCATCTGTTTAATAGAATTGTGTGCGTATATTCTAAAAAGAACTATATCAAAGAACTGTCATATATACATATGTATATGTATATGTATGTATATATGTACATATATACACATCCATTTTATGTCTAGACATGTGTATTATATACACATATATTACATATAGATATGTATGACATACATTATGTATATATGCACATATATGTACATATATGCACCCATGTGTATGTATATATGTATTTAAAAACAAATGAGATTGTATAAACATACACACATATATAAATATATCATGTATGATATTATAAAGTATATATTTTATATAGTATAACGTATAATATTTTATAATATATACATATGTAATCTTAATTATACTAAAGAAATAGAAAATCTATGTATGGCATGGACTATATACATATATTTACATTTTTATATATTGTATATACACATATATGTTTCTATAGGTTTAGGTTGTCCAGAATTCTTATTGCATTAATATAGGGAACTTCCTCTAGTAAACAACTTCTACCTAGGTGAATCAATAACTGGACTTTAATCATAGAACTTTTGAGCTGAACTATTAAAGATCTTCTCATCCATCACCCGCATATTACAAACCAAGACCCAGAGAACTTAAATGACTTCCTAAGATCCCAAATCAAGTGTGTGTTGGAGATGAAAGCAAAATTCCGGTCCCTTGACACTTAGTCTTTCTACTGAACCCATCTTCAAGAAATCTCATTTCTTCCTAGGATTCCAAAAATTTGCCATGTGTATAAAATAGTAATATTGCCCTTGGTTATGTTTGCCTGCAAAACAAACAATGGAGAATTTGCTACATTAACACATGTGGCACAGTTGGTAGAGTACTGGTCCTAAAGTCAGGAAAACTCATTTTCCTAACTTCAAATCAAATATCAGACACTTACAAGCTATGTGACCCTGGACAAATCAGTCAACCCTGTTTGCCTTGGTTTCCCCATCTGTGAAAATGAATGAGCTCTAGATCATTTTATGAAAATGGCAAACCACTCCAATAGCTTTAACCAAGAAAACCCCAAATTAGGTCAGGAAGAGTTGGAACAACAACAACAAGAAAATTTAATTACCATTTGAATCAGCCAACCCACCAAAATCCAAACCAGACTGAAACAGAAACATGCATATATGGTAATATCATTCCTGATTTCCTGATAGCCCACTCTTAATTTGAAAATCATATGGTATCAGTCAGTAAAGCATCAGGGAAAGGCAAAGGGCACACACACACACACACACACACACACACACACACACACACACACAAAATACACAATGCATATTCAGGAATTAGAAATACCTGGTGTTTCATCTCGAGGTGCTTTTCATTCCACCACTCTTGTAGTCTTCCTTGATTCATTTTAAAGTAAGTTTCATTTAAAGTGGAAAATGAAATATTGGCAGGTAGGGGTATCATAGTTTACTTTCTGGTATGAAAACCAACATGTCATCTACTCTCAAGGAACAGAGAATAAAGTGGCATTTCTATGTATGGCATGGTATGTGGTACAAGCAGGGTAAATAGTCCTTCAGTCCGATCCTCCAGATGGACTCAGTGTGGGAAATGAGTAAATCAATAAGACAAATTCATGTGTTATTTGTTCATTTCATGCTTCCTCCTTGAGCATCCATAGCTGTGGGAATTTTTAGAAAAACGGTAATATAACAGATCATCTACCAAGTCTACATAGATCAATGGTGTCAAACTCAGAAAGAAAGGAGAGGCCACTACAGCATATATAAAGATCCCTGGGGCAGCATGTTGCCTCAAAAGCTGTATTTTAACATTATCAGTCAATAGACAATGAACATTTATTAAGTGCCTACTAGGTTCCAGGTACTATACTAAATGCTGTTTTATCTATTTTTAAATTAATTTTGTTAAATATTTTCCAAATGCATTTTAATTTGAATCAGGTCATACATAGGTATTTTGTGGACCACCATGAATCCCATGGGCTATGTGTTTGCTACCTCTGATAATCCCTTATCCTAGGCCTTTATTCTGACATGGTATCTATGAGAATGGATTTTTTTAACTTTATATTAATTATCTGATACAAAAGTTTTGTCATGAATTAATTCAGATACAATTAAAGAGGAGAGTAACTAGGTGGTAGAGTATGCAAAGTGCTGCACTGAGAAGCAATAAAACCTGTTTTCAAATGCTGCCTCAGTTTCTCATAAACTGTTTGACCCTGGGCAAGTCATTTAACTCTTCTATGCCTCAAGTTTCTTTATATGTGAAAGAGACTAATAAATAGCACCTACCTTATAGGGTTATTGTGAAAATCAGATGAGGTAACTAATATAACATGTTTTGCAAACATAGCTACTATTGTTGCTGATAATGATAATGATGATGATGGTGATGGTGATGATGATGATGATGATGATGATGATGATGATGATGATGATGGTGATAAATGTATTCCTTTATCCTAACTTTCATTGGACAACAAATTAGATTCAAATGGCAACTCAATGCAATGTAGTATAACAAGTATATATTAAATGCCTACTCTACTCCCACCAACTCTGTGCTAGATACTGATGAAAGACGTAAATAAGACAGTCCCTGCTGTGTGTGAAATGTCATGCTAGCAGCTGGGGATACATAAAGTTTGTATATGGATTCAATTCAATAAACATTGATTAAGCATCTGCTGTATGCCAGGCACTGTGCTAAGTCCTGAGGATACAAAAAGAGGCAAAAGGCAGCCCCCTGTACTCTAGGAGTTTACAGTCTTTAGCAGTTGTGTTTCCCAAAATTAATGAGTCAATTATTTAAAGTCTTTAAAATCTGGAATTCATAAAATCATAGGTAAAATGTTGTTTTTCATTATCTGTAAGCTATTCCTCTCTTAGGTTTTCCTAAATCTAGTAAAACAACATTATTTTAGTAGAAAAAGTACTGAATTTAGAGTCAGACCATGTGGATCTCAGTCCTAACTCTGTCAATTATTAACTAGATGGGCTTATTAACAATCATTTAAACTCTTAAGTATCTATTAAAACAAGATTATAGACCTAAACCTGGGAGGGGCCTTGAAGGGCATATAAACCAATACCCTTATTTTACAGAGGAGAAAAATAAAACCAGGCAGATTAAGTGATTTATCCAAGGTCACACAAGTATCAAGCATCTGAGATAAGATTTGAACCCAGGTCCTTTAATGTCCTTTCTATTGCATCACAGCTAGTAATAATAACATGTATCCTGACTTCATCATTGAGTGGTTCTGAGTATCAAATAAATTAATGCTATGTCAAAGCACTTTGTAAATTTTAATGCCCCATACAAAGGTATGCACAGATTAGAATCATGGAAAAGCAAAATCTTTCCCTTTAATCTTGCCATTTGTGTTTTCTCAGCCATTTTTTAAAGCTTTGATTCTAACTTGATAGTTGAGTTGGTTTTGGTTTGTCTAACTGTTATCTGGTCTTCTCATATTGACTGATTAGAAAATGAGGATTAAGGGGCGGAGCCAAGATGGCGGAGTAGAAACAGCTCATCCAAGCCTCTCTGCCCCCAGATTCCCCCCAAACTATGTGAAAAAGGACTCTGAACAACTTCTGGAGCCCCAGCACCCACAGAACGACACAGAGAAGCTAACCTCCCGCTGAGGACAGCCCAGCAGCCCTGCAGGAAGGACCAGCGCAGCAGTCTGGGAGCCGGCAACGCACAGAGCGCAGAGCGCAGGAGCCCAGCCGAGCCGAGCCCAGGTCCGCATGAGCCGAGGTTTTAGCCCCAGGGCGGCAGGGCCAGCAGCCAGCTGGAGGAACCCCAGAACACCAGGAGCTGTGGCGATTCCAGAATTATCAACATAGACATGCCTAGGACAAAGTAAGAGGTTAGTGTCCTATGGACTTTGGGACCTGTATTTGGGGAATGCGTCAGCTCCCTCCCCTGGGGGCTAGAAGCCGCTGAGGAGACACGCCATTTTGTAGTTTTCAGAGGCATTTCCGGCTCCCAGACTACAAATCGTGGGGAGATCCAGCGATCAGTCTTGGGGGGTAATCGCTCTTGCTTTAACCTCCCTGGATCTGGATTGTGATCTAGGGTGGAAGTTGTGGGTGGGTTTACAGCTTGCCAGAAACGGAAGTTGCCCCCCACACGTTCGGGACGAAAATTCCTCTATCTGGCCTTAAAGCCATAGTGTGGCAACAAGCCCAAAAGTCAAGCAATTAAGTGGCAACATGCCAAGGCAAAGGAAACAGAAAAATGCAACCCTAGACTCCTATTTTGGGGGCATAGAGCGGGAAAAGGACTGTGAGGTCAGAAGTCCTGCTCCAAAAGCCCCAGGGGAAAACATGAGCGGGTTGCAGGCCATAGAGGACCTTAAGAAGGACTTTAAAAATCAAATAAGAGAAGTGGAGGAAAAATTAGAAAGAGAAATGAGAAGGATGCAGGAAAAGTATGAAATGAGGGTCAACAGCCTGACAGAGGAAAACAACACCTTAAAAAATAGACTAACTCAAATGGCAAAGGAGGCCCAAAAGGGCAATGAGGAGAAGAATGCCTTAAAAAGTCGAATTTGCCAGATGGAAAAAGAATCTCCAAAGTTCACTGAGGAGATTCATTCCTTCAGAGCTAGACTGGAGCAAATGGAAGCTAGTGACTTTATGAGCAATCAAGATGCTGTTAAGCAGATCCAAACAAATGAAAGATTAGAAGGCAATGTGAACTATCTCATGGGAAAAACCACTGACCTGGAAAATAGATCCAGGAGAGACAATTTAAAAATTATTGGACTACCTGAAAGCCATGATCAAAGAAAGAACCTAGAAATCACCCTTCAAGAAATTCTCAAGGAAAATTGCCCTGATGTTTTAGATCCAGAGGGCAAAATAGAGGTTGAAAGAATCCACCAATCACCTCCTGAAAAAGATCCCAAAAAGAAAACTCCCAGAAATATTATAGCCAGGTTCCAGAATCCCCAGATCAAGGAGAAAATACTACAAGCGGCCAGGAAGTAACAATTTCAATATTGTGGAAACACAATCAGAATAGCCCAGGACCTGGCAGCTTCTACACTGAGGGATCGAAGGGCATGGGATATGATATTCCAGAGGGCAAAAGAACTGGTAATGAACCCAAGGGTCACCTACCCAGCAAAACTGAGTATTTTGTTTCAGGGGAAAATATGGTCATTCAGTGGAATAGAGGACTTTCAAGCATTCTTGAGGAAAAACCAGAGTTGAATAGAAAATTTGACATCCAGACGCAAGAAGTAAGAGATGCCTGAGAAGGTAATCAGGGAAAAGAAATCAAAAGGAACTTATCAAAGTTGAACTATTTACATTCCTATATGGAAAAGCAATATCTGTGACTGATGATATCTTTCTCACTATGAAAATAATGGAAGAAGGGGTGTGGTCATACGAATACATATGTGAATGTGTGTGTATATGGTTACAGTTATATATGGATAGAGGGCATAGGTTGAATTTGTTGGGAAGGGACAATACTCAAGGGATGAAATTATGAGGTGAGAGAGGAAAGTGGCAAGAGGAGATGGGGAGAGACATGGTAGGGTAAACTATCTCATGTAGGGGAAGTGGTTGCAAAGGAGGGGGAGAATAAGGAAGGCTAAAAAGGCAAAACTACATTCACATTGAATTTGGTTCAGGGAGAAAATGACATACATACTAAATGGGATATCTCAACCTGCAGCAGGATAGGGGGAAGGGGGATGAGAGGAGGGATGATAGATGGGAGGGCATCCTTGGGGTGAGGGGAGGTTGGAAGTACCCACTATAGAAGAGGGACAGGATCATGTAGGAAATGGACCAGGTGGGGGGTGGGATGAGTGGGAGGGAATTATAAGCAGCCTTGTACAATATATCTACTATGATAATGTTTTGCATAGCTAGACATGTACAACATATACTGAATTACTTATCTCCCAAGAAGGAATGGGTGACAAGGGAGGAAGGAAATGGATCTGAAATTCGAGGTTGTAACATTAAATGTTTCAAATATATATAAATACTATTATTAATACTCTTTTGCTTGTAATAGGGAGATAAGATGTGAAGGCATTGGGACACAAAGATTCACCTTCCTCTAATGGAAAAGTCGATGGGGGTATGGGAGAAGGTATGGGAGAGAGCAGATTGGAGGAAGTGATATCTTGTGGGACTGCTATTCTGGGAGGCTGGGTAGGGGAATAATGGGGGGAAAATGATTGTAACTCAAAATCTGGCGGAAATGAATGATGTAATGAATGATGCTCCTGTGCTCTGCGCTCTGCGAGTTGCCGGCTCCCAGACTGCTGCGCTGGTCCTTCCTGCAGGGCTGCTGGGCTGTCCTCAGCGGGAGGTTAGCTTCTCTGTGTCATTCTGTGGGTGCTGGGGCTCCAGAAGTTGTTCAGAGTCCCCTTTTACATAGTTTGGGGGGAATCTGGGGGCAGAGAGGCTTGGATGAGCTGTTTCTACTCCACCATCTTGGCTCTGCCCCCCCCTACTGTTATTTATAGTAAAAAATGAAACAATTCAAACAAAAACCAAGGAACTATATGGTATAGTGGATTACATACTGGAGTAAGACTTAGAAAAACCTAAGTTCAAATCCCTCTTCAGATACTTAAGTGTGTGATGCTGGGAAAGTCATTTAACTACCCTGTGCCTCTATTTTCATCATCTGTAAAATGAGGGGGTTGAATCTGAAGGTCCCACCCAGTGCTAAATTTGTGATCCCTTGATCCTTTACTTTAGGCCTGGAAGTTTAGAGAAGGGAGAGTGGAGAAAAAACTGTAAGTTTTCTATGCACACAGCCAGATAGGAGAGAAAATCTGGTTGGAAACATTAGCAGATGCAGGAGGTGGAAAGGGCAGCAGGCAAAACAATCCCACAGAATTTTAGAAAAGAAAGGTCATCATAATGGTGTCAGGTTGTAACCCAGAACTATCCTCAGAATTTTATCCTAAAGTGATACCCCAGCACCCATAACTCTTTTACTCCTTTTTAGCTGACCTTTTAAAAAGTTGAGTTTTTTAAAACCCACATTGAAAGTTGGGGGAAGATTGACACAAGATTGACACTGATTTGGTGAAATTTCTTTGCTTCACTCATGAAGTAATTCAACCAACATTCTCCCTGAGACTTCTATTCCAGACCTACTTTCCCATACGTGGCTTTCCTATGGTCTTAAATTACTCACTGGTCCAGCTTTCAAATTCTACTACTTAATATTCATCCCTGGTACAGATAATTGGCTCTTTTCCCTACAGCCTACCCTCACTGATATCTGATAACCAATGATCCTCTACTAAATCAAAGTAGTCTGGGCCTTGCCTGGTCAGAATAATTCTCTGGAGGCCTAGAACCCACAAGGTTTGGCCTGCTTCCATCTAAGTCATAGAATATACCACTAGTGGTTTGAAGCTGGTAAACTTTGGGTGATATAGGCTTTTGTGGGATCTCCTGGGTACCAACTCCACAATCAGCAATTATGGTGCCCAGATCAAAAGTATCAAGACATTCTCTAAGCTAGGTATTATAAGGAGTTTGGTTGGAGGGGAAAGGCTTCAGACTCCAGACATGAGACCTCCTGAAGGTACAAATGCTGCACCTCCAGATTTGAATCCTATGGGACAAAGCCTCATTGTCCTATAATAGTGCAACTCTACTGGAACCTATCTATTATTTATGATGTTTCATTTGGAACTTGAATTATGAATTCCTAACAAATGAACAAATGAATTCTGGAAACAATGTTTTGATGTTTTCATAAATTACATGCTACTTTTACTTTCTTTATTTTCTTGGTGCCTGCATAATAGTGAAAATAATGAAGATTTCTAGGCATGCTAAATTTATCAAACATTGTAGACTGACAAGTCCTTAGCTTTCTTCTATGGACATGAGGTAATAAGAGAAGCAAGGAATATAATGACAATTCTTTGAGAAGATTGAATTTCTAGTTATAGGGTATCTTATCTCTATACTGGTTTCCTTCAGGATTCCACTCAAATCCTACTTTCTGCTGAAGGCTTTTTTCTCCCTTTCCACAACTCTTTGGAATTTGCCACCATGTCTCAGTTGACATCTTAACCTGAGATTTTTCTCAGTGCTTGGGACCTTCTTACCCTGGAACCTCCCTTCTCCCATTGGTGAGTTCCTTCTGTGACTTCCATTTTGGGGAAGGGCACAGGCCAGCCAAGCTTCTAACTCCCAGTTATGCTTCTGACTCTCCTGACTTTTCCCAGCTGGGGACCTTGTCTATCTCCTCAACTTCCTCTTCAGGTCCCCTTTATGGATTTTCATCCATTATTGGAATGTAAACTCCTTATGAGCAAGGAGTTCCTTTCTTTTGGTTTCTATTTGTATCTTCAGCACTCAGCACAGTGCCTGGCACTTAATTAATCTTGTTGCCCATCGGGTTGCTAGTGTGTTCAAACTACCTTCCAAAGACCAGTTACGCTTCTTTAATATTTTTAATATCTATTTTGTTAATATGAGATGTAACTGTGTGACTCAAAACTAGCCACTAAATTTCTTAGGGTCTTCATTTTCTCACCCGTGAAATGAAGGGCTTGGACTAGGGAATCTTAAAGGTTAATCATAGTGCTGACTTTCTGGGATCCTACACACAACTGCTCCTCTCTAGGTTAGAGCCTGTAAATAGCACGTGTATGTCCTAGACAGTCTTCAAAATATTGTACTGGGGTATTTGCCCTTCCCTACAATGGATGGAATTTGATATCCCAAAAGAAATACCTCTCAAAAGCAGCTGGTGGTACAATAGATAGAGCACTGAGACTGAGCTCAGGAAGTTTTGAGTTCAGGTTCGAATTCAGACATTTACTGGTGCTGTGTGACAATCTCTATTTGCTTCAGTTTCTTCAATGATAAAATGGAGATAACAGCATCTCAGGGTTACTATGAGGATGAAATGAGATAATATTTGTAAAATTAATTTAGCACAATCCCTAGCACAGAGTAGGCACTATATGATTACTTATTCTTTTCCTTTTTTTTTCTCCTCTTCCCTCTATAGCATGGAAAATAGAATTTTCCGCCATTAAAAACACCCACATTTATTTTTTAAAAATCATGTCTCCTGATGTGCTCCCCTGCTTGCTGTACAGCAGCCTACCTTGAATATGCCTACACTTAGTTGCATAGCTGCAGGTAGCCAGGACTTTGCCAAAATGTGCCAAAATTCTGAGTATGAGGAACATTTATGCTCTTTTAGCTGTATTCAGACAGCTCAGTCTTTCTTGTCTTCTGAACCCTGAATGCACTTCTTACTTCCCTGAAATAGACTCCCTGTATCCCAGAGTCTTGCCCACAGGGAAAGTATCCTGGAGTCTTTTTACCCCTCATCTGTTCAATCTGTCTCAAAAGGTTAATGTCAGAGCCCCAGGTGGGCCCATATTTTGTGAAGCTTTTTCTAGGTACAAAAAAGTTGCTGGTTACAGTTCTGTTTCACCTAATTCTTCTCTACTTACCTAGTCATGACCCCTATTCCTTTAATGATGGCCCAGTAACATATCCCTAGAGGATATTATAATGTAATAATAAGATTCCATCCCCCAGCCTCACCTTCAAAGTCTATATTAAAAGACTGCCTTTTATCTATCATCCTGTTCCTTTCATTTTCCCCTTTAATTTTTCTCCCTTGTCGTTACCAATATTCTGAAAATAATTAAGCAAATAGATGAATAAATAAATAAAAGAATAAATAGGTAGATATATAGAAATGGATAGATTCCCAAGTCTCTTAATATCCTAAAAGGCAGAGTAGGAACTTTTTGCTCAGACTGAAAAATCATGGGGTTTATCCCACAGGAGCTCATATTTCAACAGTTTTATTACCCCAGCAATTATTATTACTTGTTTCCTTTTCATTCTTCACACCCACTTGTTTTCCATCGCCAAATGCTCTGTGGCTGTTTTGATAAACTGCCTTTCATCACAAGCTCAGGAGGAGGTTTAAATTATTCCCAATTTACAAGTAGGGAAGCCAAACTGAATGGGGCATCTGCCTCAGGAAACAGAAGCCAGACTTACCCTGTCTTCATCACAAACATGCCTCTGGATTCTCAACTCCTGGCAATTAAATGCTATGTGATTCTTACCCTCAGTTTAAATGGTATTAAGTGAGAATTCCCTTTGTGACTCACTTCTCCTTCCCCCTCATGCTACTAGAATGATTCCTCTGAACTGTATTTCCCTAAGATAAGTAATAAATAGTCTATAAGCATCTATTAAGCACCTACTATGGGGAAGGCACATGCTAATTCCTGGGGATACAAATAAAAGGACAAAAATAGTCCTTGTTTTCAAGGGGAGACAAGCCGCAAACAACTATGTATAAACAAGATACCTATAGGTAAATTGAGGGGAGTCTCAGCAAAGAGGCACTAAAAGATTACAGAAGAATAATGGCTCCTTACAAAAGGTGGAAATTTAGCTGAAACTTAAAGGAAGTTAGGAAAGCCTGGAGATAGATACAAGGAGGAAGAAAGTCCTAGCCATGTGGTACAACTAGTGAAAATGATCAGAATTGGGGAATGATATTTCTTGTGCAAGAAACAAGAAATAAAGTATTATTGGATTATAGAGTAATTGGAGGGGAGTAAGGTGTAAAGAGATTAAAAAGGTAGAAAGGGGTCCAGTAATAATAGGCTTTGATTTCAAAAAATTTTGTATTTGATCCTGGAAGTAAACAGGTAGTTTGACTAGCATCTTCAACCTGATTGGTTGCTTGTGGATTCTAAAATATTCTCCCTTTTCTCCATTTAAAAAGAAAGTGTTGTTCACAGACCATAGAAAAAGGAGAGAGGTAGGGAGATATTATCGAAAGAACATTAGACTGGGATATAAGCCACCTGCCACATGGATTCTAATTCTAGCTATACAACTGGGTAAGACATTTGACCTCTGAACATCAAGAACCTCGTCTATAAAATAAAAGTGTTGTGATCTACTCTATAAGGTGCTACCTAAATCTAACATTCTTATGATATTGTAATTCTATTATGTGATTGGTCATAACATGCAAGGTACTGAAAAGAATAGACATTTAACATCTAGAACTTATACAATAAATATATGATATTTATATAACAATGTTAAATATATGTATATATGTGTGTGCTGTGTATAAATGGATAACAGTATAAAACATTCCATACCTACACATACAAACATCTAGAGCTGAATTTGACATCCAAGAATTAGAATTCTAATCTCAGCTCTACCTAATTACTTCCTGTATGATCTTTGGCAATTCACTTAATCTCTATGGGACTCTGTTTCCTCATTGATAAATAAGGCTGTACAAAACTCTAATGTCCTGTCTAGTGAAAAAACGATAATCCTGTGCCTTGCCTTCAACCTTCTTATGTGTCCCTTCACTTTTCATTCTGAATTATTTTTGCATTCAGCCAGTTCTTCCTTCCTCCTTCATACATTCTTGAAAACAAAGATGAGGAAGGGCAGAATTTAATTAACAAAGGAAGAAAAATCTTTATGAAAAAGCCAAATACAAGTGTTCTAATAGATGAGATATGATAATTTCCAGGACCAAAGACAGTGGAATCTCAAAGTGCATTCTTCTTACTTGTATTATTGCATTGTGGTTATTTTGGTGGAAAGGGTCATAGCATATACGCTATGTGTAATGTGTGTAATTACAAAAATGCCATGATTTTTCATTTCTATTTAACAACTTTTAAAATCATATATTTTCTGCCTCTTTTTGAATGGAAATTCCATGAAAGCAGAGACTATTATGTTCTATAAAAATAGGTAACTCTAAGAATAATGTATCCACTTGGAAAGCCATAGACTCTTAGAGCTGAAAAGACCTTAGAAATATTCTGTTACTGGGTATGATTATGCGTGCCTGCAGTCCCTACCACACTGGAGGCATGGTAGAATGCTTGAGCTTGGGGTTTTGTGACTGTAGTGGGCTAAATCAGAAAGGGAGTGTGCAGTAAATCAGGGAAGAACATGAGGAGGAACAGGGGAGGGAGACCAAATTGCCTATGGTAGAGGGATTCAGCCTAAGTCAGAAATAGAGTAGGTGAAAGCTCTCATAACAACTGATATTTATATTGGATTCACCAGTAGGTTCTGTGTATCCAACTTGGTGGGAGAGAGACAAAGGAAGAAGGAAGGAAGGAAGGAAGGAAGGAAGGAAGGAAGGAAGGAAGGAAGGAAGGGAGGAAGGAAGGAAGGAAGGGAGGGAGGAAGGGAGGAAGGAAGGAAGGAAGGAAGGAAGGAAGGAAGGAAGGAAGGAAGGAAGGAAGGAAGGAAGGAAGGAGGGAAGGAAATTAAAAAAAAAACCCTCTCCTAGATTTCTTATTTTACCTATGAAGAATTGGAAGCCCATGGTAAATATGCAATAGGTTACTAACTCCTATTCCCTTAATCTCTCCACTATACTAACCAATTAGGATGTTACTAATTGAGGTGGACATATAGGGAATAACTCATCCAAGATAACAAAAGGAGCCAGTAACTAAGCCAAGATTATAACCAGGAATGTGATGGAAATAGCTTCTACTGGCTCTCAAGAATTGATTGTAGTAAGAGAAATTTTTAGTTATGGGGTAAGTCCTGGAGATGAGAGATGTTGCTTGATAGGTTAGGAAGTGCTATTAATTCAGTTTTTTTAGAGCATAGAATGACAAAAGGGAAATAATACATAAGGAGCCTGAAAAGGCAGGTTTGTGAAAAGCTATGAAAGATTTTAGATGTCAAAAAGGGTAGTCTTTATTTGATCTTAGAGGGAATAAGGAGTCACTGGAATTTGTTGAGTAGAAGAATGGTGTGGTCAAACCTATACTCAAGGAAAATCATTTTAGCAGTTGAATTGGAGTCAGGAGAGACAAGAGGCAAGGAGAAACTTGAATAAGGAAGACAAAGTAGGAGGCTATTCCAGTAGTCAGGTGATTCAAGCCTGTGAAGATAATGGCTAGTGAGAAAAGGACAAATGTAAAAAATATGGAAGTAGAAATGTCATGATATGGTACATTATTGGATATGTAACATAAGGATAGGGGGAAATTAAAGATAACATTGAAGTTGTAAATCTGGGAGACCACAAAGACAGTAATGACCTTGAGACAAAAGGCAAGTTCAGAAGAAAAATGGGTTGGGATTTGGGGGGAGTAGAAGATAATGAATTTTGTTTTGGACATATGTTTAATATACCTATAGGATACATGATTAGAAATGTCCAATAGTTTGTGATTAAGGATTAGACATGATTAGGGTTGTATATGTAGATGTGGGAATTGTCTGCATATAGATGATAATCATCTGTGGGACTTTATAAAATCATAAATGAAAGACTGTAGAGAAAGAAGAGGAAAAATATAGAACAGAATATGACCAAGACAAAACCCTCTTACAAAGTACTAGTCAAAGAAATAAATGGAAATAAATTAATAAAAGTTACCATGGTAGAAGTCAGAAAGTCCTGCATCTAATACACACACGTATACATGTATATGTACATGCACATGCATTTGCATATACATGCATACATATATCAGCTATATAACCATATGTAAGTAACTTAATCTCTCAGTGCCCTCAGGCAACTCTCATGATTATAAGTAACAGAAAAATTCCTGTTCTATCTGGAAAGAAGTTTCTATACTTGGAGTTCCCTACACTGATGAAATCACAGGTCTCAAACACTCTTTCCACTCCTCTCACTCATAAAACGCCCTTTTTGGCTAACTCTTCTGCATGAGCTGGCTTTTGCATGAGAAAATTTCTCTCTGAAATCTCTTCTGTGCTTAGTTGTTATTGTGAGTTCCTGCCATAAAAGGAGCCATCCCTCCAGTACTGGTCATTTTGCCCATCAGAAGACACTCCTGTTGACTGATACTTTTCTCCTTACTTAGTCCTGGGATTTAGCATACTTCTACTAACATTCCTGCCTTAATACACTTGGGAATTATTTTTCTATTTTCATGACAGCTATGACTTAGCACAAGGCTGAGATTTTCGGGGTTTGGAAAGAAGAGACAAAAAATCTCCAGTAAGACAAAACAACTGTGAGACATGTAAGCATCTTACTTTAAATTCAAACCCGTGAAAGCTCCCATGAAATATTTATACTTTAATGTCCCCAAAGTAGTTTAATCTGATCTACAGAATCACTGCTCCAGCAATATAATATGTCCCACAGCCAGACATTGTGCTAAAGTAAGCACTGACTCTGAGGCCAAGAAAGTACTGACCTGCAAGCCACAGTACAAAACATCTGCCTTAATTGTTGGCTCTGCATTCCCTCCAGAAAAACTAGGGCTTCTTTCTTTGGGACTGTAGATTTGTTCATACTTGGGTGATATTACAAACAAAAGAGATAAGATTTAGTAATATTGTTTTATGTTACCAAAATCATCTATTAGAAGCAGCATGGTATGAAGAAAAGAAGGCTAGATTTGGAGTGAGGGGACCTGGATGTGGATAGCAACTTGACCTGTGTAATATTACACAAGACCCTTAAACTGTCTATGTTTTAGGCTCATTGTCTATAAAACAAAGGGATTAAATTAGACCTTGAAAATCTCTTTCAGCTCTACCTCTATGAGCCTATGGACTCTAAATCTATAATCCTGTGATCCAGTTTTGAAACCCTACTTAAAACAGTAGATTCAATATGTATTCTGTGTAACAAGGAGCAGCAGTATAGAATGAATGCCAACTTTTGGTGACAAGGTTAGATTATGTCACCTTCTGCACTCAGAGTTAATGTGAATGATCATAAAATGAGCTAGCCTCAAAAAGAACCTACCCTAAAAAAGGGCTAAATCTTTATCAAGGAGGTCAAGGTGCCTCCAAAATCAAGAGACTAGATTATCTCCTAAATCTCATCAAGGAAACTAAAACATAAGGAATATAAAGATGAGTTATCATTTAAATAATTGCAACTACTATAATATACTTTTATAGGGGGGAGTTAGCAGGGGAGGGGGAGTAGTAGACCTCAACCTAGTTTAGCCTATCTGGTAACATGATTTTACTGGGATGAGGCTGATGGGCACGCTACAGCTTCTTGGAGTCACAGGTGAGAGTTGGGTAACAGGTGGACACCAAAGGTATATGAGCAGCCTGAGGTGCTAGTCCTCCCTGCATACACCCATAACCCCCATATATTAAAATAAGATATATAAAGAAAAAAGTGAAAGATAATCTTAGAAAAGTTAGAATTTGTAAGGGTTCATCTGCCTTTGTTCAGAAGATCAAACAGCCCAACTAGATGACCAATATGTTCTGTGCTCCTCAACGGGCACAACCCCATAGTGAAGGAGACTATCTGATAATAACAATAGCTAGAATTTATATTGTGCTTTAATGTTTGCAAGGCATTTTACAAATGTAAACTCCTTTGATTCTCACAACAGCCCTGAGAAATAGGTGCTATTGCTATAATCTCAGTTTTACAAATGAAGAAAATGAGGCTGAGAGAGGTTAAGGGATTTGCCCAAGATCACACAGCTAAGCAACAGTCTGAGACAGGATTCAAATTCAGATCTTCCTAACTTCAGAAACAGATAATTATAATGATATCCTTTAACATGTAGATTCAATTCAACAAACACTAAACGGCTATGTACAAGGCATAGAGAGTAAATAGAGTACTGGAGCTGGAGCTGGGTAGATCCAAATTTGAATTATTCATATGACTCTTACGGGTTCTTTAACCATAGACAAGTCACTCATCTTCTAGTCTCAGTTTCCTCATCAGTGGATTGGGGATAATAATGCCTGTAGTTTCTGCCTCATAGAGTTGTTGCAAAATTCAAATGAGAAAATAAAAGCAAATCACTTGGCAGTTGTTATCACACTATATAATATCAATATTTATTCTTATTTATGTTATGCTAGAATACAGCTAAGTAACTCAGTGCACAGTGTTGGACATGGAGTCAGAAAGATCTGAGTTCAAATCCTGGCTGAGATATTTTAGTTGTCTGATTCTGAGCAAGTGAAATGGGAATGGGAATTTGAAGATCTTCTCTGCTCTTTAATAACCCTAGGTGAATTTGAGGACATTCCCTGATTTGAAAATATACTCTGCCCCCTAATAGGTTGGATGTGGTCACGTGGAGCCTGTGGTGGGAGGAGTTTGCTGAAGGGTAGACCAGAGCCCAACAGGAGAAGCTTGTTTGTGGGAGGTTTGTTTTTCAGGAAGGTATAACTTCTGTTACTTTGTAGTCAAGTGGGTCATGAGGGTTGTGATGTTCTCTGACCCTGGAGGCTCTATATACCTCTGAGGCAAGGTTTTGCTTTGGGGCTCACTTGTGGGAAGAGTTGTGTTATCTGACCAGATGAGACTCTGGGTAATCATTGAGCCAACCGGGCTTTGAAAACCCAGATGTTGGTGCTTCTCTCTCGGGTAACTAACTGTATGTATGGGATGGTCAGACAGCTAGAATTCCTGTCTGTTGAAGTGTGTTATTTTTTTCTGCCTGCATTTTTTTGTTTGTTTGCTTGTAATTTCTGTTTCTATTCTCTGAAGTTCAGGGTGCTAACTTTTTCCCCTAAACTAGGTTAACCCATTTTGAGTTTCTTTCCTTTAGAAAAGCAGATCAAAGAACCTGGGCTAGCAGCCATCCTGGGTATACCATGGTGCTTGCTGCTACAGCAAGTAAGTTTGTTTTTTGTGCCTGTTACCTTATCTGTAAAATAGGGATAAAGATAACACCTACTTCATAGGATTAATGTGACAATGAAACGAGATAAAATATGTAAAGTACTTTGTAAACCTTAAAATGCTACATAAATGCTAGCTATTATGATTATAATTATAATTCCCTCAGATGCTGGGAAAACAAAAAGGAAAAATAGTCTCCAAAGCCTTCAAAGAATTTATAACCTTATAATCTAAAAGGATCATAAACAATTCCAGACCTGGAAAAGATTTTAGAGGATGGAATGCTGGACCCAGAGTTAGGAACACCTGTGTTTGAATCCAGTCACAAACATTCACTTGCTGTGTGACCCTGGACCAGTCTTTAATCTCTGTCTTCCTCAGTTTCCTCATATGTAAAATGGACATAATCATAGCACCTACCTTGCAGGGTTGTTTTGAGGATCAAATGAGATAATTGTGAAGTGTTTAGCACAGTACCTGACAAATAGTAAGTACTACATAAATATTACTGATTATCATTATTTATGGAAATATTTTTTTGCAATTGTAAGGCATTGTGTTGTTGTAAGATAGAATTTAATAAGTATGAAGGAGGGTATCTAGACAAATATCTATAGGAAATATAATGATGGAGAAATCACTTCCAGCTGGGGGAATCAGGAAATGTTTATATGCACTGTCAGGAAAGACAAATATGAAGAATTCAGAGAAACATGGCAAGATTTGCAAGAACTGATGCAGAATTAAAAAAGGTAGAGTAAAAGCAATTATATACGCAATAATTATAACAATGTAAACAAAGTAACAAGGAAAAACAACAAAACTGGTCAAATATGGTCACCAATTTCAGTATTTAATTTAAGATTAAAGGAACATATCACTTCTTTCTGTAAATAAACAATAAACTTAATGGTTTGGGGGGGAATGGCATTTACTGTCTAAAGGGATTTCATTTTGAGTTTTTGTTCAGAATTGTCTATTGAATCAAAGCAAAATGTACTGATACATTTAAAAAAAAAATAAATGTGCAGGCTGCATCCCAAAGAGACCATAAAAGTGGGGAAAGGACCCACATATAAAAAAATATTTATAACAACTCTTTTTGTGGTAGCCAAGGACTGGAAATGGAGGTGATGCCCATCAGTTGGGGAATGGCTGAAAAAGTTGTGGTATATGAATGTAATGGAATACTATTGTCCCATAAGAAATGATGAGCAAGCAGACTTCAGAAAAACCTGGAAAACATTATATGAACTGATGCTGACTGAAGTGAGCAGTACCAGGAGAATATTATACACAGTAACAGCCACAGTGTGCAAGGACTGATTTTGATAGATTTAACCCTTCTCAGCAATGCAAGGACCTAAAACATTTCCAAAGGATTCGTGAGGGAAAATGCCATCCACATCCAGAGAAAGAACTATAGTATCGGAATGCAGAGTAAAAATACTATTTTCTCTTTTGTTTTGTTTTGTTATGTTTTGTTTTCTTTCCACTGGTTTCTCCCATCTGTTATATTTCTTCTATGCAACATGACTAATGTGAATATGCATTTAATAGGAATATAGGTATAGAGCCCATATCATATTGCATGCCACCTTGGGGAGGGAGGTGGAAAAGACAGGGAGAAAATGTAAAACTTGTGGAAGTGAATGTTGAAAACTAAAAACAAATAAATTAATAAATTTAAAATAAAATAAAAAGCAAACGTACATGATTAAAGTTTCAAAAGGAAATAAAGTTATTAATATTCTTTCTGTCATCACCTGGTTATGAGAACAGTATTTGGGGTTTTAAAAAAAATCAATCTTAATTGGTTTATCTGTTACTCAGAATAACATGGTGATAAACAATTATCACCTAAACACAACTGGTGTACTATTATCTTTGCAACGGTATTTATGACGTATTATCAAAGTACATAGCTTAAAAGCCTACACATGTTCCTCCCATCTATGTAATCTAATCAAAGGTGCAAAGCCTGGTTATGTGCCAATAAAACCCTTTGTTGTTGTACAGTTACACTAGGTTGGTCCATCTGGACTTACTGTTCTGCTTGATGTCACATGACAGATTTTACCTGCATGGAAGATGAAAGGATGTTCAGGCCATGTGTCTGGGGATGACAGTTTCCTTTGTGATGAACCACAGAGTCATAGCTTGTTAAGTAAGCCTGTGACAGTGATAAAAGACAAAGCCATCAGTTTGTAGCAGAATATGGCCTATCTACACATGACAAGCCATACTATCTCTGCTCACACATGCTGACATCTCATAAAGCATTCCCACAAGTGGTGGCCAGAAATAGTCCCTGAAGACAGCCCCACTAGAGAGTAATAGCTTGCTGCTTATCTTTGAGCAAATGAATGGAAAAACCTGAGAGCACAATGTAGTTCTTTTAGCATCCCAGATAAAGGTTGCTTTCCATCTTGAACATTTTGTATGGTGGGCCTATTTCATGGAAGTTCAAAAGGCTGGAGCCGTGACTGAAGGATGAGTAAAAGTTGTTCGTGTTTTAAATGACATACTGGTGTTAAATCCTCTGAATGTGGTTCCCTTAATTACAATAAGTTCATAGGCCCTGTTTGAAAAGTATGTTGGCACTAATGCAGACAATGTGCTTATTGTACAATTTTACATTTTGAAAGGTCCTTAGAGATCATCTAATCCAAATCCCTCATTTTTCAGAGAAGAAAACTGAGGCCAGAGAAGTGAAGGGATTTGCTCACATCCCAAAGTGGAGAGAACCTAGACTAGGCTTCTTACTTCTGACTCAAGGCTCAGACTGATCACCAAATGACCTTTTAATTTTCTATGTCTGGCTACTTTTATGTGTGAGTCTTACAAATAATGAATAGAGTAGGCATTGAAGTATCTCCAGAAAGGAAAAAACAGCGACAATGTCTGTATGGTCAGAAGACCCTGAGTTCAAATCTTAGCCCTGTAGCTCACTGCATGGGTGGTTTAAGTCAGTTTTTCTCTCTTGTCTTTAGAGTTCTCACCTATAAAAGGAAAAGGATTAGACACAAGATCTCTAAGCTCCCTTTAAACTCCGAATTCTAGGAACCTAAGTGAAATTTACTGTTTTGGAGACATATATTTGTATCTCTCACAAGTGCCCCACACATTACACTGCCCAGTGTGGATTCTAATAAATGTATATAGAATTAATAAATGAGTATTGAAAATGACATATTAAAATCAGGGAACTTGCTAGAGTATTTATTTTTAAGTGTTTATTCCCAAAATCTCATTTTCATTTGTGGAATCTTATTGCCAAGTAAAAGAATTTTAAAAAAGGAAAAGTGTTAAGTGTTCCACTACTCTAGAGACCCTTACTGCATGCCTAACTGGTATATTTCCTACCCTCTGATGAAAGCAGCAGGATAGGTATGTATTAGTACCCCTCTCTCACTTCTTTCTCATTCTTGCCCTCTCCATCTGCTTTCTTCTTTCCCTTCCTCTTCCAGGGAAGGGATTAGGTTTTCTATTCCTTTTGCCTTCTCAATCAAGCTAAATTTAGCAAATGAATAGTAGATTATCTGTAAACACCTGTAACATTGAATTGAATTGTTTAATATTATCAATGCCATTTGGGGCAAAAGGAATTGCTAAGCTTTGCTATAGAACAAACAACCTAACATTTCAGATCCTAATTTGAGTTCCCCATTGTCCTAGATCAATTTGTCTGGATCTTTCCTTTTCCCCTTTACATCCTACCTTGGAAGAAAGTTATTTGTATATGCCATACTCCTTCCCTTACTACCCTCAAGGAAAAGGACCATGTTGTTTTTCATCATCATAGGGTTCAGTACAATACCTCTAAGGTAATAGGGATTTAATAATAAAATGTAATGAAATTGAAATGAAATGTAATTCTTTTTTTACCTCTAAAATACTTCTCAGCAAATTATTTTTATGCAATAGTTCCATATATTTTTATTGATTGTAACTTTACTATGCCTGAACTCAAATAAGTACTCATGTATGTATAAATATGTGTTTACAATTATAGTGAAACATTTTTTATAATTTTATGATAATTCAAGATAATTAAAATTAAAGACATTATTAGGAATAGCAGGGTCAGTTCAGTTTAGTCATTTCTGATTCTTTATGGTCCCATTTGGGTTTTTCTTGGCAAAGATAGTATAGTAGTTTAACAATTCCTTCTCCATCTAATTTCACAGATGAGGAAACTGAGGCAAATATGGTTAAATGACTTGCCCAGGATCACACAGCTACTAAGGATCTGAGGCAAGATTTGAACTCAGGAAAATGAGTCTCCCTGACTCCAGGCCCAACACTTTATCCACTGCACTACCTACTAAGGTCAAGTTTCAAAATTATTCCTCTAGTTAGTTCACTTGACAGATTTCATCAGAAATATTTGGTGTATTTACAAAGTACATTATTTAAATCACCCCCTTGTATGATACAAATTCTCAATGTTCTAAATTGCATTTTTTAATTGGAGGAACAAATTACATACAATTTTTTCATGTGATTCATGAAATCAATATGTTTGAAATGTCTCTCCCCTTAAAAGTTTGGAGTTCTTGGTGAATGGATGCAGAAAATAGCACAGCATTTTAGGATAGAGGAAAGAGAGGACAGTGAAGGAAGAGGATGCTGGGGATAGGGAAGGATCAATGTGTAATACCTTTTCCAGAAGTCTTGCTGTTTACTTTTTGCCAGTCTTGTTCTCTCAACTCCAGTCCTAAATGAATGGCAATAGAGAGAAAATGGTTCATATATGTGTCTGTCTATCTCTGTGTCGGTCTGTCTACAAGTGGAAGAGAATGGAAAGGGTCATTAACAAACTTGTAAAATCAAATAGAAAACATTTATTAAGATTCTCCAGATATGCAAGGTACTGTATTAAGTGATTAGTGGGATAGAGAGTTTCAAAGTATGAGACATAGTTATGTGATAATCTAATTGCCATCTAAAACAGGCAGGTCATGCAGTGCCTAGGAACTAGGAAGTCGGGACCAGGAATGAAGAAAACCTAAGTTCAAATTCTGCCTCAGACACTTAAGAGTTGTGTCACTTAATCTCTGACAGCCTCATCTGTAAAATGGGGATAATAATTGTATTTACCTAATGGGGTTGTTGTGAGGATCAAGAGAGATAAGGTGTGTTAAGTGCTTTGCCAGAATTAAAGTGCTAGCTATTAACAATAACAATGATAAAACAATAAAGATATGAAACAGACAAACTGCTTAAGAGGACACAGGCATCAAGCATGATAATTTCTTTAAGGCTCAGAAAATAATTCCCTGTTTATTTGAAACTGTTGAACACTAGCTGTGGAAGAGATGTTATGTAGGTGTTGGAGGAAGAAAATGAGAAACAGTGTTTGTTTCAATTATAAAAAGCACTTGGACTAGAACCTAGCTTTCTTATTAATGATGTTGGTAAATCGTAGAATATGAAAGTACTTTAATAACTATAATAATAGCTAACCTACCAATCTTAGGCAGTTATGATAAAGCTCATTGGTTTTGAATGGGAAGAGTCCTTAGAAGGCATCTAGTCAAACCCCCTTATTTTGCAAATGAGAAAACTGAGACCCAGAATGGATAAATAAAAAACACAGGTTAGTAAGGGGTGGTCAGAATTCCAACCCAGGTCCTCTGGCTTGAAATCTAGTCCTCTTTCCAACAGCATCACAGTAACTCTCCAATGATCGCCTCATTTTAAAAAAGAGGAAACTAAAGTCTCATAATATCTGTCTGAACCTCATTTTCCTTATCTATGAAATTAGGGTATTGAAACAAATGTTCCATAAGATCCCTTAGAATAAAAATGGTTAGCATTTATATAGCATGCTAAGATTTGAAAACTGCTTTACAAATATTATCTCCTTGGAGGGCAGTCAAAATGATAAAGGCAGGGACTCAGCTAAGGTCTCCCTGGACCACTCCAAAAAAACTGAAATAGTGACTATAAACAAATTCTAGAGCATCAGAGCCCACAAAAAAGATGAAGAGAATATTCCAGCCCAAGACAACTTGAAATATCAGGCACCAGAATGAGAGAGGAGAGCAGTTCAGCACAGTCCAACAAACCCAGAGCAAACCTCAGGGCAGCTGAATCAGTGGCAGCAGTGGCAGTTTCCAGACCTCTGAACCCACAGACACCAAAGACAAATTAAAAGGTCAGTAGGAAAGGTCTATCACACCTGAGGAAGAGTAGAGCACAGTCCAGCATGCACCAGGGTAGCACAGAACCAGCCTCAGTAAAACAGGTTTTAGGAACCATTGAATCAGTAGTGTCTGCTTCCAGAGCTCTCAGACCATAGGTGGTAAGGGAATCAAACAACTGCTCAGAAATGGATGGTGGGGTCTCTTTGCTGGTGCACGGGGTAGGACTCTATTGCTTTATTCATATTCATATTCAGATCCAGGTCCCAGTAGTCCCAGGTAGTCCCAGGGTGAGGAGGAACACTAGCATACCAGAAGTTGATGTCCCACTGCAGGAGGGACCCTACTCACAGTTCCAGGGAAGAAAAGAGTGTTTGTCGTCACTCACAGACCATAGCACAGGCCAGGAGACTAGTAAACACACCTCTCCTTAGAGGATACCACCTTGAAAGAAGTGAAAACTTAGAGGTCCCTAGAAGTATCTCTGAAAATGGTTGTGCAAAACCCCTGAAGCTTGGGACAGTGTGCTGTCCACTCTGGAAATAGAACCCTACTTTAAGAGTTAAAAGTTGAGTAATAGGCTGGGAAAATGAGCAGAAAAAATATTTTGACCATAGAAGGTTACTATGGTGAACAAGGAAAATCAAAACATACACTAAGAAGAAGATAACAAAGTGAAAGTTCCTACATCCAAAGCCTCCAAGAAAAAAATATGAATGGGTCTCATGCCATGGAAGAGCTCAAAAAGGATTTTGAAAATCAAGTAAGAGAAGTAGAGGAAAAAATTGGAAGAAAGGGGTGGCTAGGTGGCACAGTGAATAAAAGCACTGTCCCGGAGTCAGGAGGACCCAGATCAGTTCTGGCCTCAGTACTTAGCACACACATGTAAATAACTAGCTTAACCTTGAAAAAGTTACTTAACCCCAATTGCTTTTTTAAAAAATGGGAAGAGAAATGAGAGTGATGCAAGAAAATCATGAAAAAAAAAAGTCAACAACTTGGTAAAGGAGATGGAAAAAAAGTGCTGAAGAAAATAACACCTTAAAAAACAGACCAGGACAAATTGCAAAAGAGGTCCCATTGTGATGGAAGATAATGCCCTTAAAAGCAGAGTTGGTCAAGTGGAAAAAGAGGTACAAAAATTGACTGAAGAAAAAAAACTTCTTAAAACATAGAATTAGCCAAATGGTAAAGGAGATACAAAAGCTCATTGAGGAAAATAATTCCTTAAAAATTGGAATTGAGCAAATGGAAGCTAATTACTTTATGTAAAATCAAGAAACAATAAAAAAAAACCAGAAGAATGAAAAAATAGAAGACAGTGTGAAATATCTCATTGGAAAAAAAAACTGACCTGGAAAATATGATGAGGTTGAAGTTGGGTTGCAGCAGGTCCTATCTAAAGAATTACAGAGGGGTGGCTAGGTGATGCAGTGAATAGAGCACCAGAGGACCTGAGTTCAAATCCAGATTCAGACACTTAACACTTACTAGCCTGTGACCTTGGGCAAGTCACTTAACCCCAATTGCTCTGCCCTCCCCCCTCCAAAAAGAAAAAAAAAAAAAGAAAGACTCAGGTTGACTCCAAGTCAGTTGGAAAGATTGATTGTAGTTTTGAGGATTCACACTCTGGTAAGTGGCTAAGTACCTTAGAAGAAATTGGCCACTTCAGAAAGGCAAGACACATAATTTTACAAAGAATATGATGCTGATTACATAATTAAGATTTACATACAATTATGAGAACATAATTAATATTAGAAAGACAGGAGGGGTTTATTGAGGGATTAGGTAATGGAGGAGGGGTCCCAGCCTTAGTGTAACTCTGCATGTGGTTACCCATAATGCATATAGTTAGGGGGCATGTATATATGGTAATGATATTATAATAAGCCTCTCTACATCGTAGGTTCACTCTAGGTCAGTTCTTTACTATTACTGTGCACGTGCTAAAATAGGGTGGGCCCTTTCTATGATCAGGTGGTCAAGCATCGTGCTCTATATCCTGATGGTGCTGTCTTCTTTAAGGCTAGCTATTGTGGTCTTATACGGTCAAGATGGATATTTAGGTATTATGGTCCTGTCTTGGACTAAATGGACGATGTAATTGTGACTACACACCTGTTTCTATCACATGGGCATGCCTGCTGTTTCTATTGGAACTAAGAGTTCAGGGAAGCACTTGTTCTAGATACAGTGGGCCTTTAGTGAAGTTTGGATATTGGGGTTCAGGGCAGTTCTGCTAGGTCTCCATCAAATAGATCCAGGAGAGATAATTTTAAAATTACTAGACTACCCGAAAGCCATCATCAAAAAAAGAGCTTAGACATCATCTTTCAAGAAGTTATCAAGGAAAACTGCCCTGATATTCTAGAACCAGAGGGTAAAATAGAAACTGAAAGAATTCCCCATAACCTCCTAAAAGAGATTCCAAAATGAAGACTCCAAAGAATATTATAGCCAAATTCCAGAGCTTGCAGGTCAAGGAGAAAATCTTGCAAGCAGCCAGAAAGAAACACTTTAAGTATAGTGGAGCTACAGTCAGGATAACAACAAGATTTGGCAGCTTAAAGTATCACAGGGCTTGGAATATGATATTCCAGAAGCCAAAGGAACTAGAATCACAGCCAAGACTCATCTACCCAGTAAAATTGAATATAATTCTTCAGGGGGGAAATGTACTTCAATGAAATAGAGAACTTTTAAGCATTCTTAATAAAAAGACCAGAGCTGAATAGAAAATTTGACTTTCTAATACAAGACTCAAGAAAACATGAAGAGGTAAACAAGAAAGTGCAATCATAAGGGACTTAATAAGGTTAAGCTGTTTATATTACTCCATGAAAAGGTGATACTTCTAAGTCATAAAAACTTTCTCATTAATAGGGCAGATAGAAAGAGCATATATAGAAAGAGGGCTGAGGTGTGAGTTCAGTATTAAAGAATGATATCTAAAAAATAAAATTAAAGAGTGAGAAAGAAATATATTGGGAAAAAGGGAAAGGTAGTGGTAAATTATCTCATATAAAAGAGGCAAACAAAAGCTTTTACAGTAGAGGGACAGAGAGAGTAGTTGAGGGGGAGTGAATAAACTTTACTCTCATCAGAATTGGCTCAAAACCTGGAAAGACATACATGAGCTGATTTTGTAGGATGATCAACAGTGAATAACTTAACTGTTCTTAACAATATAATGATCCCAGACAGCTCTGAAGGACTCATGATGACTAATGCTATCCATTCCTAGAGAAAGGACTGATGGTATCTGAATATAGATTGGAACATACATTTTTTTTACTTTATTTTTCTTGAGGTTTTTTTTTGTCTATGTTTTCTTTCATAACATGACTAATATGGAAATTTTTGCATGACCAAACATGTATACAACCCTATAGTGAATTGCTACCCTTCTCAGTGGGGGGTGGGAGAGAAGAAGGGAGAGGAATTGGAACTCAAAGTTTTAAGAACAAATGTTAAAAATTGTTTTTGCATGTAACTGGGGGGAAACTAAATATTTTTTTTTTAAAAAAGGGAAAGCTTTTATCTACTCACAAAAAAACTGGAAAATGACTGCCACTGATATTCCCATTTTACAGATATGAAAACTGAGGGCACACTGAAGTAAAATGACCTGCCCAGGGATACACAGCTAGAGCTAGTCCAAGATACAATTTTAATTCAGGTCTTCTTGACTCAAGGTACAATTCTAATTGTGTCTACGTTCTTTGTGTTTTGATGAAGTCACTTATTCTGGAAGCTATGTCCCTTTCCTCCTTAATCTATGAATGGGTGGTCTAAGACAGAATATGTCACTACCATCCAACTTATGTGCAGCAAAAAAATTTTTTTTAAATTTGTATCTTCCCCTCAATTAACCTCTTCCATTTGGGGAATTCATCCAAACCAACATTGTTCTTGGCTTCAGATATCTTTCCAAAATCATATTGAAGTGATAGAACCGTTTGTCTGTACTCAAGGCTGAAAATAGTATTAAACTCAAATACAATTAATGTACATTATCATTTAAAAGGATTTTGAAAACAGAAGTTTTCAAACCATTTAAAAGCTCTATTTAGCTTATTGGTGCTGATAGGACAAAAGGTCTAGGATAGGTGGCGGAAAATAGCAAAGTACTTAAAGCATCAAAAATTTTAAAGCAGAACTTTTTTTTTTATAGCTAGAATCTTTCAATATAATTTATCCTCTCCAAAATCAAATCTGTTTTAGAGAACAGTGAAATGACCCACATGTTTATCACCTGAAATGAATGAACTTGAACAAGGATTTCAAGCTTTTTTCCTCAAAATCTTATATGGAGCCCTGTGAGTATTAGATGTAGTCATCAAGGTCCAGTATGAACCTTTATGGTTCAGTATTAACTGAGTGGTTGAAAGACACATCACATTATACTGAGCACTGGAACTTGGTCGTATCACTGCTAAATACTGTGACTTATTCTTGAACAATATAAGATTCTACAGAAGGTCCCCATAACATTCTGGTATGCTAGTGTTTCACAGAATTGACAATGTAGGAATCCCTTATATAATAGCTCTGATTTATGGTCTTTCAGTCTCTGTTTCAACAATTGTTGTGATGAGAACAAGTTCCATACAATGAGGGATGAAGGAAAAATTAATTTCAGAATTTTGGGTCTTATGGCATTGATTTCAGAATCAGAGCATCTGTATGTAGCCACCCATAGGATGTGGCTAACATGAGCTACACATGACTACAAGATTTGCTTTTAACACTGTCTCTCATTGGCTGCTAGGTGGCACAGTGGATAGAATCTGGACAGGGAATCAGGAAGACTTAAGTTCAAATCTAGTCTCTCAGACATTTACTACCCTAGTAAATATGTGACCCTAGGCAAGTCGCTTTACCTCAATATCCTCTCAGTTTCTCATCTGTAAAATGAGAATGAGTATCTACCTCCTAAGAACATTGTGAAGATGAAAGAGAATGTTTGAGCTCTTTGAAAATCTTGAAGTGATATATAAATATTAGCTGCTGCTACAACCACAACTATTTTTTCCAATTTATTTATTTATTTATTAGTTTTCAACATCATATCCACAAAATTTTGAGTTCCAAATTATCTCCCCATCTCTCCCCTACCCTGCACCCCAAGATAGAGAGCCTACTGAATACCCCTTCTTCCAATCTGTTCTCTCATATATCCTACCTCATCCCCCCAACTTTCTAGTATTTATTTATCTAGTATCTTATTTCCCAGTTGCATATAAAAAACAATTTTTTTAATATTTGTTTTTAAAATTTTGATTTCCAGGTTCTTTTCCTTCCCTCCTCACCCACCCCCTTTGAAAAGACAAGCAATTCAATATAGGTTGTAAATGTGTAGTTGTGCAAAACATTTCCATACTAGTTATATTGTGAAAAACTAACTATATTTCCCTCCATCCTATCCCACCTCCCACTTACTCTATTTTCTACTTTAACCCTGTCCATTTTCAAAAGTGTTTGCTTATAAATACCCTCTTGCCCAATCTACCTTCCCTTCTATAATCTCCCCTCTTATCCCCTTCCCCCCTATTTTCCTATAGGGTAAGATACCCAATTGAGTATTTATGTTATTACCTCCTTAAGCCAAATTCAGTGAGAGTATGGTTGACCCATTCCCTTTCACTTTCCTGCTTTTCCCCTATATTGTAACAGTTTTCTCTTGACTCTTTTATATGAGATAATTTACCATATTCTATCCCTCCCTTTCTCCTTCTCCCAATATATTCTTCTCTCATATCTTAATTTTATTTTTAGATAGCATCCCTTCATATTCAACTGATCCTTTGTCCTCTATGTATACATGTACACACATATACACACTCACATATATTTTACACACATATACACCCTCCTATACATATATATATATATATATATATATATATATATATATATATATATATATATATTCCCTTCAACTATCCTTATACTGAGAAAAGACTCATGAGTTACAATTATCATTTTTTCTATGTAGTAATGTTAATAGCTCAACATTAATAAGTTCCTTGTGATTTCTTTTCCCTGTTTATCTTCTCATGCTTCTTGTATTTGAAAATCAAAATTTCTGTTCAGCTCTGTTTTTTTCATCAAGAATGCTTGAAAGTCGAAAACTATGTAAAAGGGGACTCTGAACAACTTCTGGAGCCCCAGCAGCCACAGAATGACACAGAGAAGCTAACCTCCCTCTGAGGACAGCCCAACAGCCCTGCAGGAAGAACCAGCCCAGTGCCTGCAGTGCAGTCTGCCTGAGTCGCGGTTTTAGCCCCAGGGTGGCAGGGCTAGCAGCTGGCTGGAGGGACACCAGAACACCAGCAGCTATGACGACTCCAGAATTATCAACATAGACATGCCTAGGACAAAGTGAGAGGTTAGTGCCCTATGGACTTTGGGACCATTATTTGGGGAACGTGTCAGCTTCCTCCCCTGGGGGCTAGAAGCCTCTGAGGAGACATGCCATTTTGTACTTTTCATAGGCAGCTCCAATTCCAGGCCTGCGAGCTGTAGGGAGATCCAGCAATCAGTCTTGGGGGGTAATCCCTCTTGCTTTAACCTCCCTGGATCTGGATTGTGATCTGGGGTGGAGGTAGTGGGTGGGTTTCCAGCTTCCCAGAAACGGAAGTTGCTCCCCCCCACACACATTCAGGACGAATGTTCCCATCTGGTGCCAGGCCATACTATGGCAACAAGCCCCAAAGTCAAGTAATTAAGTGGCAACATGCCAGGGCAAAGGAAACAAATTAAACAGAAAAATGTAACCTTAGACTCCTACTTTGGGGGCAAAGAGGATCGAAGCATAGAGCAAGAGGAGGCCTGTGAGGTCAGAAGTCCTGCTCCAAAAGCCCCAGGGGAAAACATGAGCGGGTTGCAGGCCATAGAGGACCTTAAGAAGGTCTTCAAAAATCAAATAAGAGAAGTGGAGGAAAAATTGGAAAGAGAAATGAGAAGGATGCAGGAAAAGTATGAAATGAGGGTCAATAGCCTGATTGAGGAAAACAACACCTTAAAAAATAGACTAGGGGGGGAGCCAAGATGGCGGTGTAGAGACAGCATTTCCAATGTGCTCTCCCCGACACAAATTTCAAACAATGTGAAAGGGGACTCCGAACAACTTCTGAGGCCCCAGCACCCACAGAATGGCACAGAGAAGCTAACCTCCTGCTGAGGACAGCCCAGTAGCCCTGCAGGGAGCAGCCAGCACAGCACGCTGAGAGCAGGCAGCACAGCGAGCTGGGAACCGACAGCGCAGCATGCAGAGCCGAGCCCAGGTCTGCGGTTTTAGCCCCAGGGTGGCTGGGCCTTCAGCTGGCTGGAGGGACCCCAGAACACCAGCAATTGTGTTGATTCCAGAATTATCAGCACAGATATGCCTAGGACAAAGTGAGAGGTTAGTGCCCTTTGGACTTTGGGACCAGTATTTGGGGAACTCGTGGCTTCCTCCCCTGGGGGCAAAAAGCTGCTGAAGAAACAGCTGCACAGAAGCCATTTTGCAGCTTCAGTAGTGGCTCTAGCTCCTGGTCTGAGAATTGTAGGGAGATCCAGGAATCAGTCTGGGGGTTAATCGCTTTTGCTTTAAACTGCCTGGATCTGGATTGTGATCTGGGGCGGGGGGGGGAGTTTGAGGTGGGTATCCAACTTACCAGAGTGGGTGGAGGCTTTACAGAGGCCACCCAACTGGTGGAAGTTGTGAAGACCCCACGTTTGGGCGGAAGCTCCCCTGTCTGGTGGCAGAGTCCCACTGTGGCAACAAGCCCAAAAATCAAGTAATTAAGTGGCAACATGCCTAGGCAAATGAAACAAAATAAACAGAAAAGTTCAACATTGGACTCCTATTTTAGGGGCAAAGAGGCTCAAAGCATGGAGGAGGACTATGAGGTCAGAACTCCTGCACCAAAAGCCCCAAATGAAAATACAAGCTGGCTACAGACCATAGAGGACCTTAAGAAGCAGATAAGAGAAGTGGGGGAAAATTTGGGGAGAGAAATGAAAAAGATGCAAGAAAAGTATGAAATGACAGTCAACAGCCTGACTGAGGAAAATAACACCTTAAAAAATAGACTAACTCAAATGGCAAAAGAGGCTCAGAAAGGCAATGCGGAGAAGAATGCCTTAAACAGTCGAATTTGCCAGATGGAAAAAGAATCTCAAAAGCTCACTGAGGAGATTCATTCCTTCAGAGTTAGACTGGAGCAAATGGAAGCTAGTGACTTTATGAGAAATCAAGATACTATTAAACAGGTCCAAACAAATGAAAGAATAGAAGGCAATGTGAAATATCTCATGGGAAAAACCATTGACCTGGAAAATAGATCCAGGAGAGATAATTTAAAAATTATTGGACTACCTGAAAGCCATGATCAAAGAAAGAACCTAGAAATCATCCTTCAAGAAATTCTCAAGGAAAATTGCCCTGATGTTTTAGACCCAGTGGGGGAAATAGAGGTTGAAAGAATCCACAGATCACCTCCTGAAAAAGATCCCAAAAAGAAAACTCCTAGGAATATTATAGCCAGGCTCCAGAACTCCCAGATCAAGGAGAAAATACTACAAGCAGCCAGGAAGAAACAATTTCAATATTGTGGAAACACAATCAGAATAGCCCAGGACCTGGCAGCTTCTACACTGAGGGATCGAAGGGCATGGAATATGATATTCCAGAGGGCAAAAGAGCTGGGATTGAAGCCAAGGGTCACCTACCCAGCAAAACTGAGTATCTTGTTTCAGGGGAAAATATGGTCATTCAGTGGAATAGAGGACTTTCAAGCATTCTTGATGAAAAAACCAGAGTTGAATAGAAAATTTGACATTCAGATGCAAGAAGCAAGAGATGCTTGAGAAGGTAATCAAGGAAAAGAAATCAAAAGGAATTTATCAAAGTTGGACTATTTACATTCCTACATGGAAAAACAATAACTGTGTCTGATGAAACCTTTCTCACTATGAAAATAATTGAAGAAGGGTACATGGCATATGTTCACAGGTATACATGGAAAGAGCGCACAGGTTGAATTTGATGGGAAGGTATGATTCTTTTTTTTTTTTTTGGAGGGCAATTGGGGTTGGGTGACTTGCCCGGGGTCACACGGCTGGGTTTTTTTTTGTGTGTTGGGTGTCTGGGGCCGGATCCGAGCTCGGGTCCTTCTGGCTCCGGGGCTGGTGCTCTGCTCGCTGCGCAATCTAGCCACCCCAAGGAAGGGATGATTCTTAAGGGGTGAAGTCAAGAGGTGAGAGAGGAAAGTGGCAAGAGGAGATGGAGAGAGACAGGGTAGGGTAAACTATCTCATGTAGAAGAGGCAAGGGGAAGTAGTCGCAGAGGAGGGGAAGAACAGGAAGGCAAAAAGGCAAAAGCATATTCTCATTGAAGTTGGCTCAAGGAGAGAATCACATACATACTAAATGGAATATCTTACCCTCACTCACTCTCCTGATTAGGGGAAAGGGAGATGAGAGGGGGGGGTTGATGGAGGGGAGGGCATTCTGGGGGGAGGGGAGGTTGGAAGTACCCACTATCAAAGAGGGACAGGATCAAAGTAGGGGATGCACCAGGTGGGAGGTGAGATGGGTGGGAGGGAAATATAAGCAGTCTTTTACAATATATCTACTATGGTAATGTTTTGCATAGCTATACATGTACAACACATACTGAATTGCTTATCTTCTCAGAGGGAGTGTGTGACAAAGGAGGAAGGGAATGGATTTGAAAATCAAAGTTTTAAAATTAAATGTTTCATAAGGTGTCCAGGCACTGGGGCTCAGAGATTCACTTTGCCCTAATGGCAATGTCAAAGGGGATATGGGAGAAGATATGGGAGAGAGCAGATTGGATGAGGGGATATCTAGTGGCACTGCTATTCTGGGGTGGTGGGTAGGGAAAAAATGTGGGAAAAATGTAACTCATAATCTGGTGGAAATGAATGACGTAAACCAGAAGTTAATAAAGCATTTGTTTAATTAAAAAAAATAGACTAACTCAAATGGCAAAGGAGGCCCAAAAGAGCAATGAGGAGAAGAGTGCCTTAAAAAGTCGAATCTGCTAGATGGAAATAGAATCCTGAGCAGAATCCACAATACTCAAATTGTTTCTGTCTGGCTGCTTGTAATATTTTCTCCTTGACCTGGGAACTCTGGAATTTGGCTATAATATTCCTAGGAGTTTTCTTTTTGGGATCTTTTTCAAGAAGTGATGGGTGAATTCTTTCAATTTCTGTTTTGCCCTCTGGTTCTAGAATATGAGGGCAATTTTCCTTGAGAATTTCTTGAAGGATGATATCTAGGTTCTTTTTGTGAAATTACCACTCCTGGATCTATTTTCAAAGTCAGTGGTTTTTCCAACAAGATATTTCACATTGCCCTCTCTTTTTTTCATTTGTTTGGATCTGTTTTATAATATCTTGATTTTCCATAAAGTCATTAGCTTCCCTTTCCTCCAATCTAATTTTTAAGAAATTATTCTCCTCAGTGAGTTTTTGAAATTCCTTTTCCATCTGGGGAATTTGACATTTTAAGGCTTTCTTCTTTCATTGGCTTTTTGAGCCTCTGCCATTTGAGTTAGTCTATTTTTTTAAGGTGTTATTGTCTTCAGTCAGACTGTTTTCACACTTTTTAAAAATTTTCTTGCATCATTCTCATTTCTCTTCCCAATTTTTTTTCCACTTCTCTTACTAGCTTTTCAAAATCCTTCTTGAGCTCCTCCATGGCCTGCAACCAATTCACATTTTTCTTGGAAGCTTTTGGTACAGTAGTTTTAACTTTGTTTTCTTCTTCTGGTTCCATGTTTTGACTCTTTTTGTCCTCTCAAAAGGATTCTGTGGTCTGATTGTTCTTTCTTGTTTGTTCATCTTGCCAGACAATTAATTGACTTTTTAGCTCTTTGCCACGGTAGAACTCTCCTTTCAGAGTGAAGAGAACTGTGTCCCAAATTGCTGGGGTTTTCACAGTCGTCAGAGCTGCTGTCAGAGCTATGAGGTGGGTTCCCTCTCTACAGCCCCAAAAGCTCTGGCACACTGCATTCCTCACCCTAGAACCACTCCCCAAGACAGTGACCAAGATCTAAGCTTGTCAAAGCAAGAGTGATTACCCTATAAATTGCTGCTTGGTTCCCCCACAATCTGCAGGCCAGAAACTCCAGAGGCAGCCATGTGGCAGCAGCTTCAGCTATCTCACCACCACCACCTCTTCCCCAGGAGCATAGGCCAGACAACACTCTTTTCTCACCCAGTTCCAACAGAGTTCCCTACTGGCCTTTTACTTTCTCTTTGGTGTTTATGGGTTGAGAAGTCTGGAAACTGCCACAGCTGTTGGTGATTCACTCTCCTGAATTCTGCTCAGGCTAGTCTGGGCCAAGGGTCTAGGCCTGTGTGGCTCATGCAGGTCTGTGCTAGGCTCCCAGCCAGGTGCAATAGATTCTTTCCGTCGGCCTTCCAGGCAGCCTTAGTAGGAGATTTGTTTCTCTCTGTCTCTGTGAATTCTGTAGCTGTAAAATTTGTTTAGAGCCATTTCTTTACAGGCATTGGATGTGGTTGGAGTTGAGGCTCAAGTAAGTTCCTGCTTTTACTTGTCATCTTGTCTCCTACTACCACTACTATTACTAACACCATCACCACCACCACCTCCACCACCACTACTATGACTATGTCTACGACTACCAGTTGTCCTCTTCCTCGTCTTCGTCGTCATCATCATCGTCATCCTCCTCCTCCTCCTCCTCTTCCTCCTCTTCCTCCTCAGTCTTTTCATCTTCCTCCTATTACCACCACCACCACCACCACCACCACCACCACTACTACTACTACTACTACTACTACTACTACTACTACTACTACTACTACTACTACTACTACTACTATTGAGAACTGATTTAACATAACATTCATGGATACCTGCCTGGCCAATTCTTAGAAAATTTTTTTTTTTTAGTTTTGATATATCCAACCCTACATTATATTCACAAGATTACTTCTTTGAGAGTACCAACACCTAATATTTATAGACTCTAAAAATTCTTTAATTCTTTGTACCTTCTATGCTATTTTCTGCCATTCTCTCTCTGTTTCCCATAAAAGTGAAAGTGGATTACAAAGGACTTAGAAGGATTTTGTGGTTTTTTTCTTATTCCTATGGCTCTCTTTAGCCAAAGAATTCATTACTTGGGGGTGGCTAGGTGGCGCAGTGAGTAGAGCACTGGTCCTGGAGTCAGAAGGACCTGAGTTCAGATCCGGCCTCAGACACTTGGGCAAGTTACTTAACCCCAAATACCCTCCAAAAAAAGGAAAAGAAAAGACTCTATTACTTAGTTACCACATTAATGTCAATGAGCCCCTCCTTATGTAGCCAGACTGGTCCTTGCAAAGAAAGTTCAGGTTCTCACCAAGGTCACACTCAAATACCTGTGTTCAACTGTCATAGAATTTGAACACAGTGCCTGAAAAAGCACTTACTAAATGTTTATTTATTTCTGACTGACTACTTGAGCAATTTAGTACAAAAAAAGTTCAATCAACCAGAAAGGTAAAGTTGTATTTTTTTGGTAAGTAGAATTTTCTAGGTAACTATGGGTTATTCCTCAAATCCTTTCTATTGTAACCTATAATCTTTCAAAAATATATATGAGTACACTTTCTTGCTTTACTGTGGACAGTATATTTAACATATTTGAATCTTACATTTCAGGGATCTTGTCTAAACATGAACATCATGAGTACTAATTACTCCAGGCATCACAGTAGAGTTGTAAAAGGTCTAGATTAAACTGAAACTATAATGTGACCAGAAAAGGGGGTTGGATCCATGAACTCTATGGTCACTTCTAATTTTAACATTGTTTGACATTTTGGATATTGTTTTTAATAAATTCCTTACATATACCTAGTTTCATGTGATTGCCGCCTTCGTTCAAAAAGTAAGATTATAGAAAGAAAAATTAGGTATCTGAAAAGCTAACTTAGTAAGATTTCAATTTATGGATGCATTTCTGCTGTTATAACTATATCCAATGGTCTGAATCAATTATAAAATGCCTAGTTTATGCTCAGCAAACATGGGAGTGGTTGTTATTTGCCTACCTAGATCTTGCTCATGATCCACATTATTTCTTCATTGAGTCCCAACATTTTCAAATTTTTCCTCACAACTTTATAAAGACCTAGTACATTTTAAATTGTTTGTGTCCAGGAATGAAAGCTTATTTTGGAAAAGTACTACTCAAAATCCTAAATACTTTAAAACAGATATGCATATGCTGACTTTTCATCCTCTCTTTCTTTATGGTCTCTGCAAAATTACTTCCTAATATAGCATCCTAGGATTGTTTGCACTGTTTAGACAAAAATCTGATTTCAGCTTCTTACTAGCTACACTGATACCCAAGTCAAAAGCAGTGGTGACACAAGTTAATTATACCATTTTCTAGGAGTGTCAGAATACTGGGTAATGTGGAAAGAAGGACACTTGAAGAAGGTTTTCAGTGCCTAACCAGAGTCAAAAGAAGGTTGACTGTGTGTATTACTAGCCAGATTGAAAGGTATGAGCCTTCTATAAAAGTTCCACTTTTTAAATTTCTTTCGGCAGTTTTTATTAGTTTTGTTCCAGGTGCAAGCACTAAATTTCCTTTACATTTGGTTCAAACAGGTGAATCTGTTAAGAGAAGATTTGGGAGGGGGGAGGAAATGGAAAACTCAGAGTGGTTGCTTAAAAGTACTGGCCAACATAATTGTAGAAGTTATGTAAATATTATTATTACCATTTTATCATGAGCTTATATTAGATGGAATTCAGGTAGAAATAGTCCTGGGAGCTCACCTTGTTATCCTTTTATGTTTAATTTTTGGCAGACTATTGCATAGGTGAATACAGAAAAAATGACTTAATTTTGTAAACTGATTAAAAGTGATGGGATTTAAATGTGTCTCCTCTTGGATCATTGAAAGTGTCCCCAGTAGATGACAATGATGCAAATTTATATTGAGGGGAGTGTGATGGACAACCCATATTTAATGCAAGTCCCCTTAAAGCCACATTGTCCAGTTGGAAAATTTCTGCCTCCTTGTTATTCTATTCTCAGCTTATTTCTAGTCAGGAAGATGAGGACCTTTGCTTCTCTTCTCTGGTGTCTGGCAGACATGTCACAGCAACAAAAGGTCCTGGCTCTGGTTCTTTAGAAACAACAAGGCTACTTTGAAAATTTTCCAAGCTCTTGAAACTCTTAAAAGTAAGATTAATGATATGAAGAATTGAATAGGATTGGTAAGGGAGGAAAAAAATTAAAGCAGGATTTTCCAGAGTTCTTCCCCTTTTGTCCACCCTTGTGTCCTATGGAGTGAGCAGAAACAAAACAATTTCACATTTTAATAGAACTTCAGCTAAGAATGTTTTTGCTGCATTAGTACATCACAAGAATTACAACTTTTCTACTAATCTCCAAGTCATGAAATATCATAGTTATCTGGGGAAAGGAGGAGACAAAGTGAAGTAGAAAGATAAAACATTTTAAACATTTTATGTTTGCAAAATAACACCTGAAGCTAGCCCGATTATGTCACTGTGGTAAAAGGTCAGAGGAAACATAAAACCATATGTAGAGTTCCATAATACTCTATTTCATGTACTACAATTTGTTTAGCCATTCCCAGAATTAAAAGGCATCTACTTTATTTCAAAATATGTACTATTACCAAAAGTGCTGCTATAAATATTTTAGCATGCATTGAATTTCTCACCAGTAGCCTCTTGGTATATGAGCCACCAAAGTCACTGGGTCTAAAGATATGGACATTTTATGGTCATTTTATTTATGTAATTTCAAATTGGTTTCTGAAATGGTTGTTTGTAGCTCCACCAAAAATGGATCACTGTGCCCATCTTCCCACAACCCCTCCAACATTGCCTATTACAATCTATTGTTGACTTTGTAAATTTACAGTGTGTAGGATAAAATCTCAGAGGTTTTTATTTGTGTTTCTCTTACTATTAGTATTTTAGAGTACTTTTTTGTCTGGTTGTTAAGACTTTGCATTTTTCATTTGATAACTGCACACACACACACACACACACACACACACACACACACTGTTAATTGTTGTATTGTTAATGTATTTTTGCTTAATGGGAAGATTTTCCTATCCATTAATAGGCCCATTTTACTTGCTTGAGTCATATGGAAATCTGAGTCACATGAGTCTATGGTGGGAGGATCTTGTAGAATGGGTGGAGCAGGAAGGGGTGGAACAGAGCCCAGAGGAAGTTGGGCAGAGTAGTTAGAGCTGAGGGAGAGAAAGGAAGCAGGCAGCAAATTGTGAGTGTTCATCCTGCATGGTTATTGTATATAGATTTTTTTGTTGCTATAATGGATCTGGCTTTCGGGTGTTGGGATTCAGCTTTTTGGTTTTTGAATAAACTGTCTTCCATGTGGAGGGTCTGTTGTTTTGTGATTCAGAATTATGCCAGCATATTTAAAATATTTTGCAGAATATGGCGACCATGTCAACATCCCTATTCAATAAACTTTAGTGACTCACTATCATCTCCAGGATCAAATATGAAATCCTATATTTGATATTCAGAGTCCTTTATAAGTTAGTGCCTCCTCTATATTTCCAGTCTTCTTATACATTATTATCTGCCCTACACTTTTTTTACAGAGATACTCTCCTCCTTGCTGTTCTTCAAATAAGACACTATAGATCTTGGCTCCAGGCATTTTCTCTGGCTCTTCCTCATATCTGGAATGTTCTCCTTCCTTGTCTTTACCTCCTCTAGCTTTTAACAGGAATCCTTTCCAAATTCAATTCTATTGCCTTAATTGTATTCTATCTTGGTTGTTTCCTATTTATCCTATATGTATCTTGTTTGTACAAAATTGTTTGTATATTTTCTTCCCAATTACATTGTGAGTTTCTCAAGAAATAGAAATGTCTTTTCCCTTTTTTTGTATCCTAATGCTTAGTCTCAGTACCTGGTACATTGTAGGTGCTTACTAAATATTTAATGCACTGACTGACTTGTGTGAGGTGCTTTTTGGTTTTCCAAGGAGTTATTATCAAGTAGTAAGCTCTTTCCTAAGTAATTTATTTTTTTTCTGTCATGATTCCTATTCCTTATTATCTAGTCTGTTCCATTGATCTCTCTCTCTACTTTTTTTTTATTGAAGTGAAATGGTTTTTATAGCTGCTGGTTTATAATATAATTTGAGGTCTGGAAGTTCTATTCCCTCCTTGTTCCTCTACCTTTTCAACATTTCCCTTGGTAGTTGCAATGGCAAGCAATGTATTACTTTGCTGCTTGTTTCAGCTATCCAAGTGACTTTGAACCTTGCCTTTTATTGTATCAAAAGTCTTTGGTGGAAACAGTATAGATTGTGTTGCCCTTATTAGGCCTAAGGGAATTTAAAGACCTCATTTGCCCTTAATAGGTCTAACATCATCACATGAAGCCCATGGTGGGAGGAAGGGTAGAACAGGAAGAAACAGAGCAGAGAGAAACTTGAGCACAAGCTGGGACCAAACAGACTAAAAGGGAGAATGCTTGTGAATTTGGCACTCTATAACACCCTGTCTGTTGTTTTTAGACAGAAGTCCTGAAAGAGTACTTTACTACTAATACAGAAGCCCTGAAAGAGAACTTTACTGCTGTTACAGAAGCCCTGAAAGAGGACTTTACTGCTGTTAACAGAAATCCTGGGACTTTACTGTTGATTTGTGTTATTTTGTCAAACAGAAAGTGAATTGAGATGATAGTACTGGCAATGTGTGTAAATATTGTTGTAGCTCTGTTAAGCTTTGTCTTCTTAGAAACAGAAACTTCAGAGAGCATGTACTTCAGAGAGCTTGTAGTGGAGCAGTAAACTGAGGTATGAAACAGGAGCACAGAGCTACCAAAATGTGAGTCCAGGCAAGAGTTGTGTGAGTCCAAGTGAGAGCTGGGAACAGTCAGGGCAGCCAGTAGAAGAGGAACCATGGGTTTGGGAAGTCAACCTCAATTTAACATGAAAGAAGACTTTATTTGGGTACTCTGTACTGACTGATAAGATTTGTGACTTACTGTGACCTAGGGTGGGTAGTATTTGTACTTTCTGCTACCCCTTAAGGATGATTGGCTTGATGATTGGAACCCAGCCTCTAGTCAAGATGAAAGAAGACTTTAATTGGGTACTCTATATCGACTGATGAGGGATTGTGACTTACTGAATAATATATTTTATTTAATCCTATTTGACCACCTTAGTTATGTTATGTTATGTTATGTTATGTTATGTTATGTTATGTTATGTTATGTTATGTTATGTTATATTGTTGTGAATTGTGCACTTTGATTTCTTGAATGTTTTACTTTAGTTTTTTGCTGAACAAATAGAGAGTTCACTATACTATGGGACTGGATTAGAACCTTAAAATTATTCATAGTAGCAGTACTTGGGAGAACTGCTCATGATTGACTTTACAGTAGTCCAGATCTTTTATTTTTCCAAGTGCATTTTGATATTATTTTATCAAGTACTACAAAGAATCTTTTTTTTTTATAATTTGATTAGTATAGCATTACAAACCTAAATTAACTTCGGTGTTATTGTCATTTATATAATTTTGACATGATCTAGGCATGAGCACTGAATGGGATTTCTCTTTCTATTATTGTCTCAGATTTTGTTATTATTATATAAAATTTCAATTGATTTTTGAGGGTTCATTTTGTTGCCTGCAACTTTACTGAAGTTATTAAAACAGTTTTAATTAATATTTTTTCTGATTTCCTGGAATTTTCCAAGTAAACTATTATACCATTAACAAATAGGTATAATTTTTTCCTCTTTACCTATCTTTATTCTTTTAATTTCTTTCTCTTGTCCATATTGTTAGCTTTACATAACTAAACTAAATAGTAGTGGGGAGAGTAGGCATCCTGACTTCTCTACCTTATTTATTTGAGTTCTAGTGTATTTTCATTGCATGTGGTTCTTGCTTTTGGTTTTAAATATGTTTCATTATATTCAAAAGTTCCCTCTATGCCAAAAATTTGTAAAGCTTTTTTTTTTAAGCATAAATGAATATTATACTTTGTCAAGGACTTTTTCTGCATCTGTTGAGATAATCATGTAGTTTGGCTGTTTTGGGTTTTAAGTTACTAAATCATAAATAGTCAGTAGACATTTATTAGGCACCTACTATGTGCCAGGCACTGTGCAGAGCTCTGGGAATAAAAAGAATGTCAAAAGACAGTCCCTGCCTTCATGAAGTTCACAATATAATGGAGGAAGGTATCACACAAATGAAAACTGAAAAGCAGAGGGTTGAGGTAGAAGGTACATAAGGAGGGGGACATTTTGAATATTCACAGAGTTCACTTTCTACCTTCTCCAATCAGAGGAGGCTAGGGTCCCAGTGGCAGGGAATACTGAGAAGGTATGAATTTCTGTGTTGATGTGATCTTACAGGATACGCAGGGCATGATGATATGATAAATTATGTTGATTCTTTTCTTTATCTTGAACCATTCTTGCATCATTGGTATAAATCTAACTTTGGCATAATAAATTATTGCTTGGAAAAATAAGAGTAGTTTGCTTGACAGGATTTTATTTAAATTTTTTAATTGATATATACTGATATTTATCTATAATTCTTCTTTTAGGCTTTGTCTTTCCCTTGTTAAAGTATCACCTGTATTTCTCTCATGAAAAGGATACTGGTAGGATCCATTCTGTCTCAATTTTTGAGAATAATTTATATAGTATAGGCACTTTTTTTCTTTAAAAATTTGAGAGAATTATCTTGTCCATCCATTTGGAATCTTGTTTTTGTTTGTTTTTCTGATCAGCAGTTCCTTTAGAGTTACTTCTGTTGCTTTTTTAGAGATTAGGTTATTTAGATCTCTATTTGATCTATTTATTTGGTTTTTAAAAATATTTTTGAAAGTATTCCTCTATGACTTTTACAATCTTAGTTTTGTTAGCATATAACTGGGCATAATAGGTTCTAATTGTTTTTTCTATGTCTTATGGTTTTGTTGTGATGTCATCTTGTTCATTAGCTATTCAATGAGCTATCTGCCCACTTCTTTTTAAGCATATTGTCTAAAAGTTTACTATTTTTATAAGTTGATTTGAAGAACCAGCTTGTAGTTTTGCTTATAATTTCCATAGCATTTTGTTTCTAGTTTATCTACTTATATCTAACCTTTAACATCTACTCTTCTGCACCTATTTTTTGGTTTTTATTTGTTGGCTTTCTAATTTTTGTAAATACATATTTAGTTCATAAATCCTCCCTTTAACTATTTTGTTAATGTGTGTTTGGAAGGATGTGTTTTCTTCCCCTAATGAAGACTTTAGTTATATTCCAATAATTTTGATATGTTGTTTCATAATTAATATTTTCTTTCATATAATTATTATTATTATTACTATAGTTTGTTCATTGACCCATTCATTGTTCAGGATTTCATTGTTAAGCCTCCATTTGGATGTTTCTTTGGTTTGTCATCACTGAACTGGATTTGTATTTTTATTGTGTTTTGGCCTGTAATGGATGTATTTACTATTTCTGTCTTCTAACATTTGTTTGCAATATCTCTTTGCTCTAATATATCATCAATTTTTGAAAAATTTCCAGTGAATCTAAGAAATAAATATCTTCTTTAGCAGTGCCATTTTGAAGATATCATAAATCTTTTAGCTCTAGTTTCTCCAGCAATTTAATCAGTTCTATATTTTCTCTTTTGTTTATAGTTTTGTTAGACTTATCCAAAACTTACAGAGGGACAATTTAAATCTCCTGTCACTATTGTATTTCTCCCTATGGTTTCCTGCAGTTCAGTTAGTCATTCCTTATAAATCTAGATACTTAGGCTTTTGGAAGTTTAAATGTTTAGAACTAATAGGGTTGGTTGTCTATTGTTTCTTTCAGCATATTGTAGTTCCCTTATTTAGCTCATTTTATGCTTTGACTCTTTGTTTTTGTTTTATCTAATAAAATGCTTGTTACTCTTGTTTGTTTTTCTTTTATTCACTCAATGCATATTAAATTTTCTTCAACTTCTAATTTCCCTTCTGTCTTTTTTTTAAAAATGTATTTATTGTAAGCAACAGATTGTAGAGTTTTGTTTTCTTATCCAATCTGGCACTCTTTTTTGTTTTATCAGATTGTTTACTCCATTCACATTTAAAATTATGGGTAAGATTTGTATTTTCCCTTATTTGTCTCTAATATGATTTTTTTCCAAGTTAGGAATTTTCCCTCTTCCTCTATAAACACAGTATTATGCCTCTTCCATCACCCATTTTAAGGAACATCTTTCTTCCCCTCACCTGCAAACCCCTCCTCCCATTTTTACCACTTTCCTTAGCATTAAAATTTTGCTTATTATTTCTTTATCTTTCTTGCTTAGTTATATCATTATTCCCCTTTTCTCCTCCCCCTCTCTAAGTAGTCAAATAAAATCTCCCTTCTCATCACCATTATGTTGCATTTTCTTTCACTTTTGAAATTTAATTTTCTGTACTTTTTTGCTAAAATTTTTTCTTCATTCCTTCATTATTTAACTTTCCTTTCTGACTATTGCAGTCATTTATTTGCTGACATATGGCCTTCTTATTTATTTAGTATTTCTTTATTCTCTACATTCTTCATGTAACTAAAGCTTCTAAACATACTTTGTATTCCTTCTTCTAAACAGTTTCCATGTTGTTGTCTTTCATATTTTGCCCACTGGCCTCCTTTTTTTTTTGTTGTTTTTTTTTTCTTTGTTGTATCTCACTTTTAGAGATATCAATTCCTGCAAGTGATAGAGAGGATATTGCCTCATGGTATGATTTTTTCTGTGTCCTGATTATGGGACTAATTACCGACCTCTGTCTGCCACTTGATAATTTTCACCCTTTTTACTCAAAATTTCTTAACTGTCTTCATGCCTTTCTACTCCCCTAGGTTTCAGTTACCCCTAGGGACTTTAATTTCCCTTCTCCTGAGACAGGATGGGTAGTCTTTCTAAGCACAAAAACTTTGCAGTCATAACATCCCTCATTCCTTTATAGAATATTCCCCTTCCCCAAATAATACATTAATCAATAATAACCCCTCCCATAATTGAACATGATTTATTTTCACTTTTCTTTCCCCTTTTTCAATCCTTCTCTTTATACCCTCACCAATTCTGATACAGGCTTTTTTCTTCCTCAGATACTATGGGGAATAATTTCCCCTTCATTATTAGCCTTTGATTTGTTTAAGGTACATCACATATTCTTCCCTGTCCTCTTCCTCTCCTCTTCTTTTATGCACCACCCCACATTGTCACCAGTAGGTAGGTGTTCTGATGTTTAATCCATGATGTTTCAAGCCTGTTTTCCTCCATTATCTCTTCCTTTTGACTTATGTTTTCACCTTTTCTTCCTTATTACATTTATAAAGATATCTATTTTCCCCCAGTGGAATTGTTTTATTCATTCATTCATTCCTTTTTAGTTTTCAACATTCATTTCTATAAGATTTTGAATTCTAAAATTTCATCCAATTTCCTCCCTTCCTCTCCTTCTATCTCTCCAAGATGGCATGCAATCTGATATAGGCATCCATATTAAATATATTTTAACTTTAATCGTGTTATGAAAGACGAATCAGAGAAAAAGGGAAAAACCATGAGAGAGGAAAAAAAAGAGAAAATAGTATGCTTTAATCCTCATTGAGACTCCACAGTTTCTTCTCTGGCTATGGATAATATTTTCCATCATGAGTCTTTTGGAATTGTCTTAGATCATTGCCTTGCTGAGAAGAGGTAAGTCTAATAAAGTCAGTCATTACACAATGTGGCTGTAACAATGTACAAGTGTTCTCCTGGTTCTAGTCACTTCACTCAGTATCAGTTTATGCAAGTTTTTCCAGGTTTTTCTGAAATCCACCTGCTCACTATTTCTTATGGAACAATTGTATTCCATTACATTCATATACAATTTGTTCAGTCATTCCCCAATTGATGGGCATCCTCTCAATTTCCAATTCTTGGCCACCACAAAAAGAGCTGCTCTAAATATTTTTGTATATGTAGGTCCTTTTCCCATTTTTATAATCTCCTTGGGATATAGCCCTAGAAGTGGTATTGCTAGATCAAAGGGTATGCACAGTTTTATGGCCCTTTGGTCATAGTTCCAAATTGCTCTCCAGAATAGTTGGATCAGTAAAGAAATCTCTTAATGAACTCTGTAGTTGTTTTAGTTTTTCCTCTTATCCTTATTTGCTATATTTGTTTACTCTTTTTGTATTTCTCTTGGGTAGGGTATTTGAGAAGCAAATAATTTAAGTTCAAATTTTCTAACACTTTGAATATATCTCTTTTAATTGAATATCCATCTTTCCTATCTATGGTTAGGTTCAGATCTGCATGGTAGGTTAAAAGCAGCAGCTTGACTTCCTTTGCACTTCCAAACACATCATTAATTTCCCTACTGATATTTCTGGTGGATTATTATCTTCCATTATTCAGATTTTCTTCCCTTTTATATTTAAATGTTTTCTTCTGGATGCTCACAGAATTTGTTGATTGTTAGTAGAATTGTTAAGTTTAACCATTTTGTGTCTTGGATGTTGTAGCATAGTTTTTTTTTTCTTTTTCCTGGAGGTTATTTATGTATACTTTCACTTGTACATTATTTTCTATGTTCAAAAAATCTGAGAAGTTTTCTCATATTAATTCTTGCATTTTGATGTTCAGATTATGGAGTTGGGAGTTTTTGTTTTAGGGGGTTGCTTTTTTTTTACCTATCATGTTCTTCTGTGAGCTCTATAATGCTTAAATTATCTCTATGCCTCCCTCCTGTTTTCCAGATTAATATATTTTGTTTGTATTTAGGTCATGTTTTTGTTTTGTCTTCTTTCATTTCCCTTTATTTTCATGTATTTACATTCTCAATCAATTATACTGTCTTTTGTTTCTTTGGTGAGACTTGACATCAGATGTTTAAGTTTTTCTATTCTGTCTATTTCTTCTTTGCAGAACATACATTTTATTTTCATAATTCTTATTTTTCTTTTTAACATTTCAGGAATACCCTTCTTTATTTCCATGCACAAGTTCCTTTGTTTCATAAGGTATCCATTCATTTTCTTTTGTCCTATAATATTTATTCATAGATGTTTAAACTCTTTTTATCTGTCCTGAAGGACATGTTCCCTTCTGCTACTAATATCTTCCCTGTTGGTTTATCTGCTCATGCTTAAGGTCTTTGATTGAATTTCCTTCCTCTTGAGATCATTGTAATTTCAATTTTTTTTCCTCTTTATTTTCTCCTTTTGCTGACTCCCTTCCCTTTCATGGTGGTTTCTCTAGAGACTAGATCTCAAAACATCTTAGTTTCTTCTCATGCTGGACAATTCACAGTTAGCCAGCCTTAGTTTCTGCTGAAAGTGAATTCTTGGGGGGCAGAGCTGACCCTGGTTAAATTCTGGCTTCTTTCCCTGAGACATTATTAATTGAAATACAACCACACTCACATGTGTTCAGACCCCTCTACATTTAGTCTTCTCTTCATTGGCTAAATTCTGTTGGGGTACAGAGGATTGCTGTGTGATATTGTAGCCTGAACAAATTTTTGTTCAGTCTACTTCTGTAGTTCAGATCTTTATGGTACTGGGAGGAAGGAAGGGAATTAGGGGTATGGAATTGAGTTCCGTTGCATAGTGTTGTGTTGTGTATAGGTTGGCTTATAGCCCTACTATATGGCCTATATATGGGAGTATAGGAAGATTTGGGAAAAGTGATGCCAAGTGGGTGCACTAAAGGTTTGGTATTCTTTTCTGTTGTTAATTCATTGAGTTTGTACCTTCTTTGGGTTATTGGTGTTCTAGAGCACAGAAACATATGGATTTGTTTTATTTCTTGTGCAAAATTCCTATTTTACAGAGGATGGAGAGGTCATTAGAGTTGGAGAAAATGTCTAATCCTCTATCATGTTGATCATGTGATCTACTGATTCCCAAAACTGCATTAAAAAAATTAAAGGGATTCTATGAGGTGGAGGTGGTGATAGAATGTTTTTATTTTGTTTTCTTTTGAGTATGAGCCATCTGGAAATAATGATGATTGATTTAGAAAAAGAAAGGTTTGTCATTTTAAGCTTACTATTACAGAATTGCTTTTTGATTACCTCCCTCCATATTGCATTGTCTTGTCACAGTAAACTACTGAAACAAGTGGTGAGGCTAATAATTATCAGCTTTGTTCTTGTCAGTTACTTCATTTTTGTATATATGGGTCATGCCAGTTACTACATGTCAGTTACTTCATGTCAGTTACTACATTCTGTCAGAATCAACCTGACTGCCCCTGCTTGGCCCATTCTTCTCCAGAAGAGCTCCAAGTGGATCCCCTCATCCTCATTCTCTCTTGGGGCTGCTGAGCATGCTGACTCCCCAGTGACTCTAGTATTCTTCAGTGCTTGAAGAGGCTGGGAGATAAAAAAGTCAGCAGAGAAATAACACTCCCAGGGAGGAGCAGCTGAATGACATGAGTAAGATGCTTAAACCTCTTTGTGCCTCAGTTTCTTGATCTTTTCATGCTTTTCTTGATTCTCATATTCGAAAGTCAAATTTTCTGTTCAGCTCTGGTCTTTTGATCAACAGTGCCTGAAAGTCCTCTATTTGACTGAATATCCATTTTCCCCTCTGAAGTATTATACTCAGTTTTGCAGGGTAGGTGATTCTTGGTTTTCATCCTAGCTGTTTCAGCCACTAGATCCTCCACTATCTGTGGGCCCAGAGCACTGGAAGTGGCTGCTGCCGCTGCTCCTTCTACTACCACAGCCACAGACACCCTGGGACTGGGGCCACATGGAGTGCTCCTCTTTCACCCAGATCCCATAGTGTTCCTGAGGCCTGCTCCAACCTCCTTGTGCCCAGTGCAGCCTATACCATACTGAGCTCCACTCCCAGCTCAGTGCAATATACCCTTCCTGTCGGTCTTCCACACTGTTGGGCTGAAGATGGGCTTCACTCTGTCATTTTATGGGGTCTGCAGTTCTAGAATTTGTTTAGAGTTATTTTTATACATATTTGGAAGCATTTGGGGGTGAGCTCAAGCAAGTCCCTGTGTCATGGAGTGTTCTTCAAACATCAGGAACAACCAATGTATATATACAATGGTGAGAAATGAAGTATCATGTGTGAGAGAAAAAGATGAAGCTAGTTTGGCTAAAGAAAGGGAGTAGTATCCAGTGAGGCTAGCCATATAGATTCGTATTAGCATGTGAAGGACTTTAAGAGCTAGTGAGAAGAGTTTATATTTTATCTAGATGTAACTGTTAGCCACCAGAGTTGATTGAGTAAGGGATTGGCATAGTCAGATAAGCCTTTAAAGAAACCTTGGTAGGTGTGGCTAGGTGGCACAGTGTTTAGAGCACTGGCCCTGAAGTCAGGAGGACCTGAGTTCAAATCCATCCTCAGACACTTAACACAAAACTAGCCATGTGACCTTGGGCAAGTACTTAACCCTAATTGCCCCTCCAAAAAGCAAAAACAAAAACAAAAAATAAAAAACCTTGGTGGTAGTGTGTAGGATGGACAATAAGAGTAAGAAAGTGGAGGCAGGGAAATGTGTTAGGGAACTATTTAAATAATGTAGGTGGGAGGTAATGATGGTCTGAACTAACATGGTAATTGTATGAGAAGAGAAAAGGTCAGATGAAAGAGATGATGTAAAAGTAGAAACAGCAAGATTTTATTGTACACTATTGATTGGATTTATGGGGTAAAGGTGGAATGTCCAGGATAATGATGAGGAGCATAAACTATAAACCTGGGAGACTGGAATGACAATGTAAACCTTCAACAGAAATAGGTAAGTTTGGAAGATGGAAGGGTTTTTGGGAAAAATGAGTAAACTGAATTTTGGATATGTTGAGTTAGAAATTTCTCAAGGCTATTTATTTCAAAATGCCCAAACAGTGATTAGTAAAGTAGAATTTAAATTCAGGGGAGATGCCTGGACAAGCAATATCTGTGTCTAATCTATATTGTCTATATCAATTTCTACATTCAACATTAAAGTGATTTTCCTAAGATGCAAATCCTGTCATTTCACCTCCCCTACTCAATGAACTCCAGTGGCTTCCTATTGCCTACAGGTGCAATACAAAACCCTCTATCTGGCACTTAAAGCCAATCACACTCTGTCCCCCTCCTACCTTTACAATCTTCTTACCCTTTTCTCTGCAACACTTATTCTTTAATCCAGTGAGAGTAGTAGTTTTCTGTCTATTCCATGAACAAGATATTTTATCTTTTAGATTCAGGCATTTTTTCTGACCATCCCCCATGTTTGGAATGCTCTCCCTCTTCTGCTCCAGCTATTTGACATCCTTGACTTCCTTTAAGTCTCAAAGAAAATCCTAGTTGCGAAGAAAATCTTTTCTAATCCTTAATTCCACAGTTTTCCTCTTTTACTTAATTCCTATTTGGCCTGCTGTAATGGGAATATAAATTTATGTTGTTGCCATCTTTCCAAGATTGTAATTTGTAAGATCTTCCCTGCCCCTAGGCCCTTTTATAGGCTTAAGTACACCTGGAGCCTGTGGTAGGAGGTTTATTTTTCAGGAGATACTTAGTGATTGGGCAGTGGTTCAAGAGGGTTGTGACATTCTCTGAACTCTGAGAAGGCTATATAAACTCTGTTGGGGGGCTTTGTTTTGGGGCTCACTTTGAGAAGTGTATGATTTGACCAAAGGAGACTCAGGGCAGCCATTGAGAGCCCCCCCAGCTTTAAAAACCCAGATTTTGATGCTCTCCTCTCTGGTAACTGTGATTAGGTATAGATATAATGTTTGGACAGTTGGAGGCCTGTCTGCCTGAAATGTTTGTTTCTCTGTATTCTCCTAATTTCTACTTATAACCTCTGTATACTCTGAAGTTCAGGATGCTGACCTTTTCCCCTGAACTAGGTAAATGATATATGTTTGATTGATTAAAGTAAGATTGTTAACCCATTTTGAGTTGCTTTCCTTTAGAAAAGCAGATCTAAGAACCTTAGTTGGCAGCCACCCTGGGTTTGCTGGGGTACTTGCTGTTACACCTGCATGTAGCTTATTTTGTATATATTTGTTTGCATGTTGTCTTCCCCCGTTAGATGCTAAGCTTCTTAAGGATAGGGTTTGTCTTTTGCCTCTTTTTTTTTTATCCCCAGTGCTTAGCACAATGCCTGGGACACAATAGGTGCTCAATTAATGTATATTGATTGATTAATTGATGTTATTCATCTGTATAAAGATGATAGATTAAATGATTGGAGCTTATGATGTTATTAAAAAAGGATGTGGAATAAGAATTCTTAGTCATTTTTAATGTATTCCTTTTTTAATATACACCATTGTCCCCTTTGGATATCTGGTGAAGCTCATTTCCTCTTTCTCAGAATAATATTTTTAAATACATAAAATGAATTATATCATTACAGAGCAAACAATTTTTGCTAAAATAGAGTAACAAAAAATATTTTCAAAAACAAGTTGAGATACTAGATTTAGAATCCATGGTAGGGGGAAAAGAGAAAAGGACTTAAGGCAAAGCTTGGGAGAAGATCGATAAATAAAGAGTTTGATATCTGTTTCCTTGGACCAGAAGAAATATAGAGTTAGGTAAAGCAGCATGTTGTGATGAAAAAAAACAACATAAACTTAAAATGAAAAGATATAAATCAAAATCCTGATAATACTGCTTATTAGGGAAGTAGCAGTGGTTAAGACACGTAATGTTCTTGAGACCCAATTTCTTCATCTTCTAAAAGGGGATAATAATAAACTAATATATAGGGCTGTTATGACAAAAGGCCTTTTTAAGGTTCAAGGTGAATGGTTGCTCTTGTTATTGGTTTATGACAGGCAAATTTGGACTGCAAATGAGAAGTAGCCTGAGATCCCTAAATCATGGGAAATTGTCAATCTTTTTTAAAGGGAGGTGGGTGGGATATAAATCTAACTGGGATTCAAATAGTCTGCTATTTCATACTCAGTGTGCGGACCTTCTTTAGAAATAAAGTTGTTTTAAGTCAGCAACTGAATACCAACCATTCTTAATGATCTATGCCAACAGTTCTCAAAGTATGGTCTGAGGGTCCATAAGGTCAAAACAATTCCTATAGTAATATTAAGACATTTTAATTGCTAATAAAGTAAATATTGATAAACGTAACCTACATAAACAAAATCACTTTGGAGTCCTCAATAGTATTAAAGGGTCCTTGAAACCCAAAAACTTGAAAATTGCTGATCTCTGCTATTGAAAAGAAATAGGTAATACAGGAGAGTGAATGATTGAAAATCACTGATATTGAATTTTATAATGTATTTTGATAGCATTATTTGTTGGATTATGGGAGGAAATGGGTATTGAAAAATGGCTTAGAGATAATTATCAGAATAGATAAGTCATACTTATTTAAGATAGTAAATATTTTCTAAAACTAATATATAATTTTTGGTAGTTACTAAAAACAAAAAAGATTCTCGTCTCTCTGCAGTGGTTTAGATTTCTTCTCCCTTTACACAGAAGAAATGGGGTAAGATCAGAGAGAAGAATACTCTAAATGATTTCTTCTAGTCTCTTTGGCTCTCTAATTGAATTCCTTTCTTAAGTTCTTATTTTGTGCAGGGCCAGGGACTAGGAATATAAAAAAGAAAATGAAAGACTAGCCAGTGTTTCAAAGAGCTCACATTCTACTAGGAAGATCTATTATCCCACATGGGCCAGGTGGGGGAAAAAAAAAGTTGAGGTTTGCTGAGTAAGTCTTTGGATGTCAGTTATATATGCTCTGAGATTTCATTTTCTAAAGCTTTTCTGAGGCACCTCAGGAAAACAGACCTTAAATGTAAAAGAACAACATTTTTTTTAAAGATGTAGAAGTCAGCTTATTATTGATAGAACATTGGATTTCCTTCTCTGCATCTGACAGTTGAGCCATTTAGTTGAATATTGTGCTTCTAGCCATGGGAAAATCCCTGCCACTTCTGATAGAGTAGAGTGAAAAGGCCCACTAAGCTACTAGCCAATTATGCCATCCACAAGTTAGGTAAAAATTCCCTCTTGGTCCCAGAGGCAATCATCTAGTGCCCTGAAGCATGCAATTTAAATCACCTTTTTCCCCCTTAGCTTGCATAGTTATAAATGTTAATAAAATGATGTGACCTGTTTTGAAAAGTCCAATATTAGTATTGATAAAATCCAGCACCAGTTTTTGAAATTCAAGCCACAATATTTTGATATTAAATTTTGTTGTGCATTTATCAATACACCACAATATGATTTATTTACAATGTTCACTCCGTATCCTCAAACATTGATTTCAGGGCTCTTTTCAATTCTGTTATAAAAACCCTAGAGCTTAAGGGCCTGACCAAATGTCATTATAGCAATAAATCATCAACATGGCCTGTGTGGGACAGAGGGCAGCAAATCTTCTCTGGACTGTCTCTTAAAACTTCAGCAAAGTTGATGCTAAAAAGTAGAAAAAACAAAAACAATAAAACCTGTAAGATATGAACTTGGTATCTTTCCACTCTCCATCAGAATAAACATTACATCCTCTCCTCACAACACACACAAATACTTTCTTTCTATAAATATAAAAAGTCATCAGTCTTCAAGGGGAGGATCATTGCTTTATAAAGATCAAACAATTGAAAATGCATTTAGCCAAAAGGAGATAAAAGCTATTTAAAGAGAGCAATGCCCCCTGGGGAAAATGGAAGAATCAGATCTACTAAGTGCTTCTATTGACCATTTTATTGATATTTTACTTAATTACTTGAAGAATGCATGGTTTCATCTCTGTCAATAATTCCTCCACCAATGAAGATCACAATGGATCTATGCCTTTTGTGTTGTTGTTTTTGTTCATCTGTTAAATCTTGTCTGATTCTTTGTGACCCTGAGGACCAAAGTATGCCAAGCCCTTCTATCCTCCATTATGTCCAGAAGTCTATCCAAACTTATGTTTATTACTTCCATGGCACTGTCTATTCTTCTCTTCTTTTGTCATTCCCTTCTTCTTTTGCCTTCAATATTTCCCAATATCAGGATCTTTTCCAATGAATCCTGTATTTTTATTATGTGACCAAAATATTTAAGCTTCAGCTTTAGTATCTGTCCTTCCAATCAGTTGTCTGAATTCATTTCTTTAAGTATTAACTAATTTGATCTCCTTGGTGTTCAAGGAACTTCCAGAAGTTTTCTCCAGCACCACAATTTGAAAGTGTCAATTGTGTGTGTGTGTGTGTGTGTGTGTGTGTGTGTGTGTGTGTGTGTGTTAATAGTCCAACTCTCATAACCATACCTTATGACTGGAAAAAACATAGCTTTGACCTATGCCTTCTTACTTAGTATAATTCTCATTTACATTTTTCTGATCAGGTCTTCATAGGTGCCTGTTAACCACATCCTTCCTTTTTGCCTTGGGAATATCTAAATAATAATCAAGCTATTTAGAACCAAATAAGCAAATGACACATTTTTACCCAGAGGAAAAGAAAAAAATTAAGAAAGGTTCGACAATGAATCTAGTGAAGGTCACCTCCATGACCCAGATTTGGGTTTCTGGGGTTAAGAGAGAAACATGAAGAACAGGAAGGCAAAAGGGAATGAGTCCACCTTATTCTCAATGAATTTGGCTTAGGGAGGGGATGATATACACACTAAATACGGTATCTCATCATACAGAAGAGTAGGGGGAAAGGGGATGAGAGGGGGAATGATGGAAGGGAGGGTATCCTGGGGGGTAGGGAAGTTGGAAGCACCCACTTTTGAAAAGGGACAGGATCAAAGTAGAGAATAGAACAAGGGGGGGGGGGGGATGGGATGGGATGGAGGGAAATATAGTCAGTCTTTCACAATACATCCACTATGGAAATGTTTTGCATAGCTACACATGTACAACCTATATTGAATTGCTTATCTTCCTAATAAGGGTGGGAGACAAGGGAGGTAGGGAAAAATCTGGAATTCAAAGGTTTAAAATCAAATGTGTAAAAATTATTATTATTATTATTTTACATGTAACTGAGAAATAAAATATACAGGCACTGGGGCATAGAGATCCATCATGCCCTACTGGAAAGTTGGAGGGGGGATGGGGGAAGATATAGGAGAGAGCAGATTGGGGAAGGGGATATTCAATGGGATCACTGTTTTGGGGTGATGGGTAGGGGAAAAATGGGGAGAAAATTGGTAACTCAAAATCTTGTGGAAATGAATGATGTAAACTACAGAGAGAGAGAGAGAGAAACATGAAATCAAGCTCAGTAGAATGGCAATCCCAACCCTACAGGACAGTGTTAAAGCCTGGTTTCAGGCTTTAGATTCAGACTGAAGTGATATTTTATTTTAATTCAAGAAACAGTTCTTCAGAGTCTACCAAGTACAAGGTATTAGGCTGAATTTCTAGTACCTTAACAAAAATCAGAACAGTCATTGTACTCAAGGATCTTTTGGGCCCTCCAGGCTTAGAGTGAATGTCAATGGTAACTGTTTCTCTTTGGAACAGCAACCCTGAGGGTCTTCCCCTCCCAGCTTGACTTTTTTTATTTTTCTAATAAAAGCTGCCATCCCTTAACTCACTTTTTAAAGAGGCCTATTCACTGAATGGTTCTTATCTCACTCTAAGTGAGTAGCTGAAAAGACCATACAAAGCCAGGGTCTCCCATTGCATCCTAGGTCATCCTGATGAATATCAGGTCACTGGATCCAGATGACTCTGGAGGAGAAAAAGAGGCTGGTGACCATGCACAGCCCTGCCTTACTTCAATCAAAGTCAATTGAAAGTCATGACATCATTTCCCTGATGCCATAGTCCTCTTAGAAAACAAAGGACAAGCACAACAACATTTTACTGAGGAAATACAGCATACATACAAATAAATATAGAATTTATTTATTTTTTTTTTACAGTTGAAACCAGATGAGTTATTTTTTTTCTTTTTTTTTTAATTAAACAAATACTTTATTAACTTCTGGTTTACATCATTCATTTCCACCAGATTATGAGTTACATTTTCCCCCCATTTTTTCCCTACCCACCACCCCAGAATAGCAGTCCCACAAGATATCCCCTCATCCAATCTGCTCTCTCCCATATCTTCTCCCATACCCCCTTCGACTTTCCCATTAGGGCAAAGTGAATCTCTGAGCCCCACTGCCTGGACATCTTATGAAACATTTAATTTTAAAACTTCGATTTTCAGATCCATTCCCTTCCTCCCTTGTCACCCACTCCCTCTGAGAAGATAAGCAATTCAGTATGTGTTGTACATGTATATCTATGCAAAACATTACCATAGTAGATGTATTGTCAAAGACTGCTTATATTTCCCTCCCACCCATCCCACTCCCCACCTGGTCCATTCCCTACTTTGATCCTGTCCCTCTTTGATAGTGGGTACTTCTAACCTCCCCTCTCCCCAGAATGCCCTCCCCTCCATCATCCCCCCTCTCATCCCCCGTTCCCCTACTCAGGAGAGTGAATGAGGGTAAGACAGTCCATTTAGTATGTATGTGATTCTCTCCTTGAGCCAACTTCGATGAGAATATGCTTTTGCCTTTTTGCCTTCCTGTTCTTCCCTTCCCCTGCAACTACTTCCCCTTGCCTCTTCTACATGAGATAGTTTGCCCTACCCTGTCTCTCTCCATCTCCTCTTGCCACTTTCCTCTCTCACCTCTTGACTTCACCCCTTAAGAATCATCCCTTCTGGGGCGGCTAAGTGGCGCACTGAATAGAGTGCCGGCCCTGGAGTCAGAAGGACCTGAGTTCGAAGCTGGCCTCCGACACAACCCACACAAACAAAAACCTAGCCCTGTAACCTTGGGCAAGTTACTTAACCCCAATTGCCCTAAAGGGGCGGCTAGGTGGCGCAGTGAGTAAGAGCGCCAGCCTCGGAGTTGGGATGACCCGAGATCAGATCCGGCCTCAGAAAATGAGCACCCACGAATAAATAATGACTAGCCATGTAACCTTGAGCAAGTTACTTAACCCCAATTGCTTTAAAAAAAAAATTAAAAAAAAAAAAAAGAATCATCCCTTCCTTGGGGCAGCTAGGTGGCGCAGCAAGCAGAGAGCCAGCTGAAGGTCCGGCCACCCTGGGGCTAAAACCCAAGTATAGAATTTATAAGGTAATAATGGTAATAATAATAAATAGTATTTTTGGATACCTCTTATGTGCCAGGCACTGTACTAAATACTTTAAAAACATTATTTCTTTTGATCTGGTAAATTTAGTCAAGAGTTAGTAACACTTCCTGAGTGAGGTAGCAGTCCTGTGATGTGAAGATAAGGAAGCAGTGCCTTCCAAGCATGAGGGTGACTTCTGTGAATATATGAGGCAAGACACAGAAAATCAGATTTGAAAAATAGCCATTGTCTGTTTTGTCCAAAACCTAGTTTATGAAGTAGAGTAGTATGAGTTGTGAGCAGCTAGATGATAAAGTAGACAAAATGCCAGTACTGGAGTCAGGAAGAGTTATCTTCCTAAGTTCAAATCTGGCCTCAGACAATGACTCTCTGTGTGACCCTGGGCAAGTCACTTAACCCTGGTTGCCTCAGTTCCCTCCTCTGTAAAATGAGCTGGAAAAGGAAATGACAATTTGCTCCAGTATCTTTGCCAAGAAAATCCCAAATGGGGTCAAGAAAAGTCAGACACAACTGAAAATGACTGAACAACAACCACAAAGTATGAATTGTGACAAAAGTATAGGTGGAAGCCAGATAATGGATAACCTTAAATGTCCTGCTAAAATGTTTACATTTTATCCTAGAAACAATGTGGAACCACTGGGGGGTTTTTAGCAAAGAAGTAGCATGTACCTAAGCTGTGCCTTAGAAAAATTATTTTGAAATTTGTAATGATGGGTTAAAGAGGGGGAAAACAGGAAACGGAAAGACATGTTAAGAAACTCTTACAACAGTCTTGGTGACTGGATGAAGTATGATGTAGTTGAAAAAGTGATAATTTTTCGACAATAATATCTGGATTTAAACCTTGATCTTGTATTTACTACCTGAGTAACTGTGGGTAACTCACTTAATTTAACCTTTATGATGCTTTTTTTTTTCATCTATTGAATGATAACATTGGAATAAATGAACTTGTACTTGGCTCTTTATCAGGCCAGTGTACAAGGCCCTAATCCTTTCTGGGTTTGGTCTAGTGTCTGAATTAAATTGGGCATGACAGTAGGCCCTGAGGTCCTAGCATTTCCAGGTCCAAGCTAGCTATCAATCCTTTTGTCTTTCCTAGTTTCTATTTTAAAATATTCATTACAAATGTTTGGGCTCATTTGGTTTCATTCACTGACTCACTCAATCATGCTATAAGAAGGCCATATGGACTTGAAAAACAGACCTCAGACCTTGGCCTTTTTTTCTTCTTCTTTTGATGAAGTGAGTAGAATTTCCAACCTTGGAAGTTTCAAAGGTCAGGAGAGCATGCTACACCAATTATAGCATCAGAATCTAGGCCAGGTTCTATAGATAGTTCAATATTGATGACCTGAGGAGCAAGGAGGATCTTTTAGAATATCCTTTAAAACCCCAGCTCAGAGAAAATATAAGAAGTCATACCACATATGGAAACCTAGGTGGTATAGGAGAGAGTATGGCTCAGTATATTGGAAAAAGCAGCTGAATTTGTATTTTCTGTATATTTAATATAAATGTTGCTTTATAAAAGCTTTAAAAATGGCTTCTGGGTAAATTCAATCCCATTATTAACATAAATAACATATTTGCATGAACCTAAATGGCACATTTATACTTATTAAATGTATAAAATGTCATCCATGAAAATTAGTGAAGCACCAAAGAATAAAATAAATAAACCTAAGAAAAACCATATCATAGAAAAGTAAGAAACAATAAAAATAAAATGATTCCTGGAAGACAAAGTATACATTCACAAATTAAGGAAATCTATTGCTATCACAAGCATTATCAGAGTAGCTTTTGCAAAAATAAGGTCTGGGTAATACTGAAGGAATACAAAGCTCAGGGACCTAATCACAGAAAGTAGGGGGGCCAATTATAAAATGTTAAACTAACTTATAAGCATGAATGAAATGCAAATACATCCCTTGATTGAATTAGAACCATCCCCCTTCCTATTGGAGATCCCTAAAAGACAGTTCAACCCATTCAAGAGGAAGTCAATTTAAGTGGGCTTAGGAACAAGTCAGGTGATGAACATGTCCTAATGAGACGAGTAGAAAATGGGCAGATTTAGAAAAAGGGAGGCCATGAGAAGCTTTGTAGAAATAGGAGAGTATATGTATGGATAGAGGCAACCAGCACAAGGAGCATGGAATCAAGGCTGTATGGACCAACTGGGAACAAAGAGTGGCAGGATACATGCTGTGTATCTGAACCCCTTCCCCAATTCTTCCAGGAACTAGAGACCCCAAAGCAATAATTGATATTCCCTATCTTCTCTTGGATGCTTTCCTGGGATACTGAAATCTTTTTCTCTGGGCACAGGTAACATCTGTTTGCATTTCTTTGTTTTAATTTGCCTGATCTTTTATAAATAGTGTTAACCACAGACATTTGTGGATCTGGGTGTTCTTACTGGAATTGCTTTTGGAGAGAAATGATTGAGGGGTGGCATCCCAGGAGAGGAAGATAAACTTAAATTGACATGTCTGCCACTGTTATCTCTGGCTGGGAACTTAGAAGCAAAAAACAAAACAAAACAAATAAAACTAGAGAATTAGACTTTTACTATAGTTTCTTAGAGCAGAGAATTTTTATATCAGGAAACCAATCTGAGCAACAAATCACTGGTAAGATAGGAGGAAAATATGAGTGGCTGAATAACACTTCCCAGTATACCACCCTACACTGCTGCATATGGATTTAGCAATTTGGAACATTCAAGGAACAGCTGTTAGTAGTTCTTATTTCACTGCTGTAATAACATCAGCTCACAAGAAACAACACTACTAAATTCATATAACAAATCTGACCATCATTTCCTGACTCAGAAGTTTTCTCTGGCTCCCTATTGGCTCCAGGTTAAAATAAAAACTCCATAGCATGACATTTCAAGCATGCCAAAATGTGGCTTATATTTCCTACCATTCTTCTTGATATGAATTCTAAAGTAATTTTAAGAAAGCATTACATTCAAAATCTCTTCATTTAGGGATTTAAAAATAGGACAATAGTTGAATGAGTGTACTATTACCTTTTACTCCTTTCTGACTTGCATAAATCCCAGGGGAGGAGACCTGGGACAGGGCCTAGACCCTAAGAGATAGTTTTTCAATAGAATTGAATAAGAAGAAAGACACATAGGAAAATATGACCCAGCAAGATTTTCAAATGAGCATAATAAACGAAGGAATACCAGTGGCATAGTCATTTCTTTATCTCAAAATATATTTGGCCTTCCATAGACAGGAGATTTAATTGTCCATGTGAGGAGCTATGTCAGAGAGATCACAAGTTGTTTTTACTTCTCAGAAATTTACATTAGAACAAGAAAAGCAATATATTATGTTTACCAGGAATGTGTCATAAATTAAGTCAACTATGGAAAAACAAGCTGTATATTTTAGTTTAATAGCATTTTACTTGAGTCTCATTAGGAGCAACCAAATTTTGTTAATAGCTGTATGTGCATATAATCTACAGCTGCTCCCCATGTAGTCCTTTGGTGCTGATGCCTGTTTTTGCTTTGGATAGAATATTCTCTGCATATCAGAGCATTTTTTTTCTGTGTAGCTATCCAAGTTCAAGATTTAGACGAAGAATAAGAAAAACAAGTTGTGAGCATGTTCAAGGAAGTCTGTTTTCTTCTTTAAAAGGAGTGATTTTTCATATGACACTTTTTTAGTTAAAATATGAGATGATTGTTTTCGCTACTAACTCAAGGAAAGAAAAAAAAAGGTAGGAAAAGTTAGTTTATAAACACAGTGAATGATAGTAAAGTATCTCAGCTTATGAGTATTAAAAAAATACATTAGCAGTCAATCCTAGTCAATAAACATTTATTGTCTACTATGGGTTGGACACTAGTAAATTCTAGGGATACAAATACAAAAAAGAAAGATGGTCTCTGCCCTCAAAGAGATTACAATCTAGTTGAGAAAGATAATACACCAAAGAAAGCTGAAAGATGGCTAAAAGGTCAGGACCCCAGCATAGGGAGATAATATAGTAAAGTCTGTCATAGATTTCCACTACATGGAAAGGTATGTAGTTGGATGGAAAGTGAAGAAATTGGCTGGCCTTGGCACTCTCCATAAATGCAGGTTTTGGAAGGAGCTTTTTAATCTACTTTCCAATCAAAAAAGTGCAATGTACAAATTCAACAAAGGTTAGAGTGAATAAATTCAGGATGATAAGATTGCAAGGGGTAAGGTTACTAGGAGCATAAATAGAGCAGTGCAGAGGAGTGGAGCCAAATGGGAAAAATAAAGATTTACCATGTGAAGAGTCTACTATTGCTAGGCCTCTGCAAATTGGTCCTGTCTAGGCTGCAGTATGGTCTGGTAGAAAGACCCTGTCCCTGGATGTCATAGGTTTTCATAGTAGGTGTGGGAATAACACCAAAGATCCTATCTTTTTGTAATGCTTTACAGTTTTCAAAGCATATTGTATGACATTAGGAATGTAAGAGGTCAAGGTCCAGCTTTACCATTATTTTGGTGACCATGAGCAAGTGACTTCACCTCCACATGTTAGTGTCTTCACCTATAAAATGAGAGGATAGGATTAGATGCTGTTGAAGTTCTTTTCTTACTTCTAAGACTGTGAATTCTGTAATATTTCATGTACTACCTCTGACCATTTTATCACTGAAGGGCATCAGGACATGAACATACGTCCTGGGTGGTTAATTTTTTTTTAAAAGCATTTTATTTGTTACAATTGAATGATATAAAATTGCCAATTTATGTTCTCTAATTATAGTCAAAAGTTTGTATTTGATGGAGATGTGGTTTAACCTTCTGCTCAAGTCCCATTTACTCAATTTTGTGTCTTTAATGTATTTCCTAAGACTACCTTTGAAATTAGTAACTTGGTCAACTATTCCTAGAAAACTCTGAATAACATTTCAAAAGTAGATCTTTGTAAAAGGACAAAGGGACATAATATTGTACAGAAAATTATTTTCAAGAGGGTTTCTATCTCTAGACTTGGTCCAAATGTACAAAGATTTTAGGTGGATATATAACTGCAAAATATTCTACCAAATACCTTTCAGTCATCTTTAAAATAATGTTTCATTAAGCCAAATCTTGACATGGTGTTTGAAATGAAGCCAAGAGTAAGCTCATTTGTGCTCACGAGTAACCTAGCTCAAGTGAAGGGGGAAAAATTATCAAAGTTGTCAGGTCTCTGACTAAGATTGACAGGGACTTTAGTGCAATGCAGATTGTTTCACTTTTTTATTTTTTCATGGCACCAACATAGAGCAGATGTTCGTAAGTGTTAGAAGATTATAAAGTCTGCATCTTTCAAAATTCATCTTGAAACATGATGTACCTGGAAATTCTAGGGCCAGGCTTGTTTTGTTTCCATTTTTAATTTATTTTTTGTTTCCTTGATAATATTATTAGTCACCAAATGAAATCTAAACTCCTTAGCCTGACATTCAAGGACTTCCACAGTCTAGTTCCATCTTATTTTCCCAACATTACCTTATAATATTCCACACAATACACTGTATATATTGACAAAATCTGTAAGTGGGGAGTAATTGAAAAGAATATTGGCATTAGAGTTAGAGTTGAAGCAACAAGCATTTACTAAGTACTTACTATGGGCCAAGTGATATCAAAAGAACTGACTTTGAATTCCAGCCCTCCTCTTTAATACCTATGTGACCTTGAAAAAAATCACTTATCCACCTTGAGCCTCAGTTTTCTCATCAATAAAATTAAAGGTTTAGATTATATCATCTCTAAGTATTCTTCCAGGTGAGAATGTTGAAGAGAAATAGTTTGATAAAAAAGTAACTATGGTTTTGGTTTTATAAAGCAACAATAAGATTTTTTTTTTTGCTTTTTGGAGGGCAATTGGGGTTAATTGACTTGCCCAAGATCACATGGCTAGATTTTGGGTTAAGTATCTGAGGTCACATTTGAACTCGGGTCCTCCTAACTTCAGGGCTGGTGCTCTATTCACTGCACCACCTAGCTGCCCCTGCAACAATAAGATTTAAAAAAAAAAAATAACAGCGCATCCCCCAAACAGGACACACATTTTTGTTTTCCCATCTCTATATCTTTATACTGTTCCATGTACCTGAAATAATAAAGATGATGATGATCACATTGGTTCATATATCATGCTAGTTCATTCATAGTTCTTTACCATTTGCAAATCTTCTGAGCAGTCATCCGCTAAGATAAGTAAGTCTTACAAATCCATTTTACCAGTGAAGAAATAATCAGGGTGATGAAGTGATTTGCTTATGATGACACTACATTATGTGAAAGAGCCCTCTTCCACATATTAAATTTGACAGTTTCTTCCTCAGAACACTCAAGTTCCTTCTTCTGTTGATTCTTTCCAATTTATCCTGCATATAGCTTGATTGAGCATAGTTGTTTGCAAGGTCCTATCCCCAATTAGATTGTGAACTCCTTGAAAGCAAAGACTTTTTGTCTTTCTTTGTATCCAAAGTGCTTAGCACAGTGCCTGGCACATAGTAAGAAATAGACTAACTGATTGACTAATAGGACTCTTTTATAATTATTCTATCCTAGTACACACTGTAGTATTCTGTACCTGTGTTTTATCTCTGCTAGATTTTAAGCTCCTTTATGACATATGTGTGTGCATATATATTATATATTTTAAACTGAGGCTCAGAGTAGTTAAATGATATATATGAAATTATGCATATATACGTATATGTATGTATATATATGCATTTCCACAATGTCTTACACTTAATAGGAATTTAATAAATAATTCTGATAGGTGTGAGGCTTTACTACTGCCCAACAATGGGGTTTCCTGGTAACTTGTGCTGTGGGTGGGGTCGATGGGGTCAGGTTTTGATGCTCTTGGATTGCCCATGGCTTGGAGCCTTGCTGCAGGTCCCCCTGTTGTGAGACTGGCTGTTGCTGCTCTTGGACCTCACTCCCCCTCCCACCCTAGTGAGACAGACCTATCAAAGTGGTTAATATGACAGAAAAGGAAAATGATAAGATATTACAGAGTATGTGGGGAAATTGGGACACTAATACACTGATGATGAAGTTGTGAACTGATTAAACCATGTTGGAGAGCAATTTGGAACTATGCCCAAAGGGCTATGAAACTATGCATACCCTTTGATATAGCAATACCACTGCTAGTTCTATATCCTAATGGCATCCAAAAATTGGGAAAGGACCTATTTGTATTTATGCAAAACTATTTATTGGAGCTCTTTTTTTAGTGGCTAAGAATTCAAAAGGATGCCCATCAATTGGGGAATGGCTAAACAAGTTTTGGTATATGATTGTAATGGAATATGATTGTGCTATAAGAAATGAGAAGCAGGATGATGTCAGAAAAAACCTGGATTTTTACATGTGGGTCCATTTCCAATTTTTGTGATCTCGTTGGGATATAAACCTAGTAGTGATATTGCTGGATCAAATGATATGCACAGTTTTATAGCCCTTGGGACATAGTTCCAAATTGCTCAGAATTGTTTTAATTTGCATTTCTCAAATCAGTAATGTTAGAATACTTTTTTTCATATATAGATAGCTTTGATTACTTCTTCTGAAAACTGATCATATCTTTTGATTATCAATTTGGGGAGTGGCTCTTATTTTTATATATTTGACTCAGTTCTCTATATGTTTGAGAAATTAGGCCTTTATCAGAAAAATTTGCTTCAGATTTTTTTCACAGTTAAATTGTTAACTGTATCTCCCTCTATTTTATTTCCCCTTCTGTTTTTTCTATTCTTTCTCTTCTTTTACTCTGTCCATCCTCATAAATGTTTTGCTTCTGATTTTCCCTGCCCCAACCAGCTGTCCCTTTTATCACCATACCCATTCCCTTCCCCTCCTTCTTTCCTATAGGTAAGATAGATTTATATACTGAATTGAGTGTGTATATTATTCCCTTTTTGAGTCAATTATGATAAGAGTAATGTTCACTTACTCCCCCCCCACTTTGCCCCTTTTCCCCTCCACTATAAGTTTTTTTTGCCTCTTTATGTGTGATAAGTTACCCCAATCTAACTCTCCTTTTCTAATTCCTTGCATTCTTCTCTCACCCCTTGATGTTATTTTTCAGTTATCATCCCTTCATACTCAACTCACAACTATGCACTCTGTCTTTATATATTCCTAACTATCGTAATGATGAGAAAGGTCTTATGAGTTATACATATCATCTTCCCATGTAGGAATGTAAACAGTTTAAGTCCCTTATGATTTTCCTTTCCTGTTTACCTTTTTAAGCTTCTCTTGAATCTTGTATTTGAAAGTCAAATTTTCTATTCAGCTCTGGTCTTTTCATCCAGAATAATTGAAAGTTCTCTTTCTCATTGAACTTCCTTTCTTTCCCCTGAAGAATTATATTCAGTTTTGCTGGGTAGGTGATTCTTGGTTGTAATTCTAGCTCCTTTGCCTTCTGTAATATCATATTCCAAGCCTTATGAACCTTTAATGTAGAAGTTGATAAATTTTGTGTCATACTGACTGTGACTCCATGATATTTGAATTGTTTCTTTCTGGCTGCTTGCAAGATTTTCTCCTTAAATTGGGAACACTGGAATTTGACTTGGCAGTTTTCATTTTGGGATCTCTTTCAGGATGTGATTAATAGGATCAGTTTCTGTTTTACCCTCTTCTTCTAGAATATCAGGACAGTTTTCCTTGATAATTTCTTGAAAGATGATGCCTAGGCTCTTTTTTATCACAGCCTTCAGGTAGTTTTTTTTAACTTTTAAGTTATCTCTCCTGGATCTACTTTCCAGGTCAGTTGTTTTTCCAATAAAATATTTCATATTTTCTCCAATATTTTTTCATTCTTCTGATTTTGTTTTATTGTTTCCTGATTTTTCCTGAAATCATTAGCTTCCATTTGCTCCATTCTAATTTTTTAAAAATTATTTTCTTCAGTGAGTTTTGTACCTCCTTTACCATTTGCCCAGCAACAGAATCCTACCTCAATGTTAGCAAAAAGACTCCTCTAGTCTCCTTCTGACCTGTTGTTTGATCCCCTTACCATCTGTGGACTGAGAGCACCAGAAGCAATCCCTGCTGCTGCCACTGCTGATTTACTCACTCCCAAGACCTGCTCCTAATTTACTGGAGACAGGGCTGTGCTGGTCTAGCCTGTACTAGACTGTGCTGCACTCTCACCCAGGTTTGACAGACCTTTTCTGCTGAGTTTCTAAGTTCTCTTTGTTGTCTATGAGCTGAGAGGTCTAGAAACTTCCACTGCTTCTAGTGATTTGGTTGCCCTAAGGTCTGCTCCTTGTTTGTTGGGGCTCTAGTCTACTTTGGTGCTAGCATGCACTCTTCTCTCTCCCTAGTGGAACAGACCTTTCCTGCTGACCTTCCAAATTGTCTTGGGCTGGAAATTTGTTTCACTATATCTTTTTTGTGGGTTCTGCTGCTCTGGAATTTGTTTATAGTCATTTAAAAAAGATATTTGGAGAGGTTTGAGAGAGAACTCAGGTGACTCTCTGCCTTTACCATTTTGGCTCCTTTCAAGAGGCACAATTCTAAAAATGTTGAGGAATATGTTATTAAACTGTTTTAAGATGGGAAGATACTGATTGTTGAGGGTTTTTTTTTCCTCTTTTTTGGGGGGTACATATTATTACAATGAAAAGGTTCTATTAAGAAGATAACAATAAATACCAAACCACATATCTATTTTCTCACTCCTACAAAATCTATATAAGGATAATCTGCGTATGCATCAAGGATTCCCTTGATGAAAATATGAGAAAGTAACAAGCAAGTTTTTATGAATGAAAAGTTGTAATAAGCCACAAATTTTCATTCAAATAATTGAATGATGCAGAGAATACAAAATCCTGCTAGATTTATTTTTGTTGATTATTGAAAAAATAAAGTCTTAAAAGCTCTCTTCAATGAGACATCTTCTGTGTAAATATCAGGACCAATGCAATATTCTTCACTAAATACAATGAGAAAGATAACTATCTAATGAAGCACTGATTATTATTATCAAGATGGTATATAAATCAGGAACTTATGTTTGCCAGACTTTATGTCTACCATAGAGTCCAAATCAAAGATGAATCCCCTGCAGATGTTGATGTTCCCCAGAAGGTTTTGTTTGTGGTTGGCATTCTGCTGACTTCAGGAAGCCCCATAACAGTGCAGATTCTTAAATTCATATGCAGTCACAGAAAGAGTTCAGTCTAAAATTTACAGAAGAAAGAAATTACTTAAGGAAATATATTCTCCAGATTGGATAATCCATGGAGTAAGTCCATTAATACATAGTTGCAAATGGTAAATGGGCTGTCCATATCATCAAATAGGAGAAAAAGAAAAAAGACAGAGAGAGAGAAAATGGATAAATGCACATCTTGCTCATTAGTGACAGGTCTACACTTCTTTGGAACTGACCAAATTTTTGAAAAGCATTGTGGTTTAGTGTAAAGGGACTGCAGCAGAAGTTAGGGCATACAGATAAATATTTAGTCTTGGCTGTGCCAACTGTGTGTCATGTTGGCAAATCACTTTGCCCATAGACTACACCTAAAGCATGTATGAAAGTCAGATCCTGAAGCCTACCTACTTTCTTTTAAGAATATAATGGGGGGCGGAGCCAAGATGGCAGAGTGGAAAAAGCTTATCCAAGCCACTCTGCCCCCAGATTCCCCCCAAACTATGTAAAAGGGGACTCTGGACAACTTCTGGAGCCCCAGCACCCACAGAACAACACAGAGAAGCTAACCTCCCGCTGAGGACAGCCCAGCAGCCCTGCAGGAAGGACCAGTGCAGCGCTCTGGGTGCCGGCAGTGCGCAGTGGGCAGAGCCGGGAGCCAAGCCGAGCAGAGCCCAGGTCCCCTGTGAGCTGAGGTTTTAGCCCCAGGGCGGCAGGGCCAGCAGCCGGCTGGAGAGACCCCAGAACACCAGCAGCTGTGGCGACTCCAGATTTATCAACATAGACATGCCTAGGACAAAGTGAGAGGTTAGTGCCCTATGGACTTTGGGACCAGTATTTGGGGGATGCGTCGGCTAGAAGCTGCTGAGGAAACAAGCCATTTTGTAGTTTTCAGAGGCAGCTCAATCTCCTGGCCTGCGAACTGTAGGGAGATCAGTCTTGGGGGTAATCGCTCTTGCTTTAACCTCCCTGGATCTGGATTGTGATCTGGGGTAGAAGTCATGGGTGGGTTTACAGCTTTCCAGAAACGGAAGTTGCCCTCCCACACATTCGGGATGAAAATTCCCCTATCTGTAGCAAAGCCATAGTGTGGCAACAAGCCCAAAAGTCAAGTAATTAAGTGGCAACATGCCAAGGCAAAGGAAACAGAAAAATGCAACCCTAGACTCCTATTTTGGGGGCATAGAGCGGGAAAAGGACTGTGAGGTCAGAAGTCCTGCTCCAAAAGCCCCAGGGAAAACATGAGCAGGTTGCAGGCCATAGAGGACCTTAAGAAGGACTTTAAAAATCAAATAAGAGAAGTGGAGGAAAAATTGAGAAGAGAAATGAGAAGGATGCAGGAAAAGTATGAAATGAGGGTCAACAGCTTGACTGAGGAAAACAACACCTTAAAAAATAGACTAACTCAAATGGCAAAGGAGGCCCATAATCAATTGTTGAATTTAGTGGCAGGAATTTTTCCCTTCTTATTTCCTCATTCAGAAACCAGAAGTCTGTAAGTTTTTTAGTCTCTGAAGGACCTTGTTGATGGATGAAATTGCCCAAATCCTCAAGGTACATGTTTTTTCCATTCTGGGTGGGAGACCCTGTTCAATTAGAGAACCTTACAAAGAATTTAATCTAAAGTGAATTCTGGCCAATTATGTTCTACCAGAGGTTCCCAAACTTATTTGGCTTACTGCCCCTTTTCAAAAAAAAAAAAATACTCAGCACCCCCCTGGAAATCTGCTTTTTTTAGCCCTTCAACATTTTTTTTTAATTTGTGTCACTTAATATATATATATATATATATATATATGTATATATATGTTTATATATGTAATATATATTTATAATATATATTAAATAACACACCTTAAGTTTAATAATTTGTTGTAATTTTTTTTTCCTGAATTGAAATTTTAATGATGCAATATTATGTCATATAACTGTATAATATTGTACTATAAACAAATCATTACATGCATGTATTCCTGCCAATGCATGCTGGACTTCCTGACAACACATGACACACTTGTCTGCTAGTACTTACTAGTTAAGACCTGTTGGTGGACTTGAGCACTGATTAGTTATAACGTGCATTTTGTGTGTTTATTTGGAAAATAATGTAATCATTATGATTTTAATTCTGTTTACAGTAGATGAAACATGTATGAATGGTTTTCAAATTTTTCTTATCATCTCTTCATTCCTTATGCTTCTACCACCCTCTTGTTTTTATTCAATGCCCCCCAATTGCACTAGAAGTTACTGCTGCCCCCCTGGATTTTTCCAGGGCCCCCCAGAGACAGTATCACTCATTTTGGGAACCTCTATAGTCTACTCAGACTTGGATGGTAGAAGTAGATCTTTTGTCTAAATTGGCTGAGACTGGAGGTAGTCTGGCTTGAGATGAATCTCTCTTTGTTCCTGAGGGACATAATCGAAGTCATGTCCCTATGTTGCACATTGGAATAGGTCCATCTCATTATATTCATTTTTTCTCATTAATCATTAACCAATCAGAGTTTATTGCCATATTTTGGGAACATCCACTCTTTGAAGGGCATATAAGTGTCAAGAAGCTGCCATGATCTGTCTTTGGTTTAGGAGAGATGAACAAATGACCATTTTATTACTTATCCACCAGTAGTAATTAATAAAATGATTAATTGCCCAGAAATTACCTCTAAAATTTTTTATACATCACAGTAGAGCTTGTTTTATTGTCTCACAAACATTTCAGATCTTCAGATTTCCTTATTTCTGTTTTGTGTCCGTTTTTCCAGTCACATAGATCTGCAACCTTATAGTCATTCTTGATTAATTTCATTTTCTTAACCCAATATCCAATCAGTTGCAAAGTCTTACTGATTCTACCTGTGCAACACATTTCAAATCTATTCCTTTATCCCAAGCTGCCTCCCTGATTCAGGTCTTCATTGGATAACTGCAAAAGCATCCTATTGGTCTTTCTCCCTTCAGTCATCTTCAATTCATCCTCCACATAACAGGAAATAATCTTCCCAAAGTACCAGTGTGACCATATCATTTCCCTGTTCAATAATCTTCAGTGGCACCCAATTTCCTCCGGGGGGGGGGGGGGAGGAGGAGGGAAGTACTCAGCAATTTAATGCCCTACACAATTTGGTTTTCATTTACTTTTTCTTTTTTTTTTCATCTACCTTTTCAGCCTCCCCCCAGCCCCATATTATTCCACCTAATGTTGTCTTCATTTTACTCAAACTGAATTTTTAGCAGTTCCCCAAAGGAAATATTTAATCTCCCAATTATGATCGCCATATCTGGAATGTACTATTTCCTAACCTATGCCTCTTAAAAAATTTAGCTTACTTTAAATCACAACTTACATGTTCCCTCTAACTAAATATTTTTACCAATCTTCCCAATTAATTGTTAATTCTCATTCTCCATCTCTCTCTGCCTGTCTCTGTCTCTCTGTCTCGGTCTCTCTCTGTGTTGTCCTGTCTCTGTCCCTGTCTCTGTCTCTGTCTCTGTTTTTCTCTGTCCCTCTGTCTCTCTCTGTCTCTGTCTCTCTGAATGTAAACTCCTTAAAGGCAAAATCATTTTTGTCTTAATTCACGTAGCAGATAGTAGGCATTTAATGATTGTTTGTTGAATGAATGAATAAGTATTTGAACTCAAATTAATTGCAATGACAAATTTTGATCCTTGTGAATAGATAATAAAACATATCTTCCTCCTTTTGTTAGAGAAGTGAGGATTTATAGGAACAGGATGTTGCAGTCACTTTGTTGATTTTACTTAATTTTCTTTTTGTTATAAATGAGGGTCTGGTGGTAGGAAGAATAGATTATAAAGTAATTGTGGTGTTAAAAAAGGCATCAATGAGATCCTCTTTTCTTTTTTAAGGCCTAGAAGTGGTGTAAAAGAACATATGTTTTGTTTATACTGTTTGTTTTTTGCATATCCCTACTGCCCTATAATAGAGATGGACCAAATAGAGATTTAGAAATGAATGAAATTTCCAGCATACCACAGTGCCAACTTTGCTTTTTCTTGTATTAGCCAGATGGCAGGAATTAAAATGGGGCAAAGCATGCTGGGAGGTTTCTGTGCAATGTAAAAGTCAGCTTCAATCTGCTCCAATTTAGGAAAGTTGGGTGAACCCTTCGGCCTTGTGGCAAGTTATTTCAAAGTCAAGAACTATTCCAAAGATTAAGCTTTCTCTAGATGTTAATATGAAAGTGACTAGCCTATGCCAGGGCTTTACTTGGTAATTCATCTTTCTGTTTACTGAGGGGTTTTGTGAAAAGTTTTCTCTCATATTAATAGACTTTGCTGGTTGCAAAAACAGCTTTGTCATTACTAGTCTTTGCGTTTTTTCACGTCATTGTCTCTGATCTTAAATTTTCACAAAGCAACAAATATGCTTTGTTGTTTAAAAGCATATGCGAGACACAGACCTGCTAGAGCTTGCTTTTTCTTTAGTGTCACCTATGAACCATTCTTCACATTCTCTAGCAAGACAAGGTCACGACCAGTAGCAGCAGCAGCAGTCTGGAATATAGCCAGTCTAGCAGCATTGAGTCAGTCAAAAGTAGGAACTAAACCACCACCTGTGTCTACACATGCATTTAAAGAAAAAAAATGATTAATTCAGTTTTCCGATTTCTTAGTCTATGTGACAATTATTGAGTGGCTTCAGTGCCTGTCCTCTCTCCAAGCAAAATAAATACTGTTTTTGTGTCATGCAGACAATCTATTTGACAGAGTCACAAATTAAGTCAAATTTTCAAAAAGCATTCCTTTGGTTACAAAATAAAGAACTACTTTACATGTGGGAAGAAATCTAGCTAGGTCTTCTCACATAACTGGTTCAAAAAGCAAATGAGTTGGATATATATAGAAGCAAAGATGAATAACTCAAAGAAATAGTTGGTGCCCTGAATTTTATTAAAATAACTAAAGGAGTGTTTATAACACATTGCATAGATACCTAATGGAAGACTTAGAAAGCAGCTTGGCGTTGTGTCAAAAGAAGAGTGGATTTGGAGTCAGAAGGTTCAAATATCAGTTCTGCCCTTACTAACCTTGGCAAAGTTGTCCTACTCTTCCTGACCTAAGTTTCTAATATGAGAAGATGGGACTAAATGACCTCTGTAGTCTAATCCTGAATGTTGTTCCTATAACTTATAGGAAAACATTGACAAAAATTTTCCTTTATTTTATGACCATCCACATAGGAAAGACCAAGTAGATGAAGAATGTCTATTGCTTGGATTGTGACAGGCAACTGGATGCACAGCCTACAGACTTTGTCTTTCATATGTTTATACGGGAGGAGAAAGTGAAGCTGATGACTTTGCAGTCCTACTGCACTTAAATCCAATTCACTTACAAGGCATGGCATCACTTGCTGATGTCATGGGCTTCTTTGAGAATGAAGAAAGACAGTGGGAGCCAAGATGATGGTGCAAAATATGTCACTTTCTTCCTCCCTTTTTGACCTCTGAAATCCCAGAAAATATCACCACAGGAAAAAGCCTGGAAAGGCTAAGGCAGCAGAAAGATAGGGTGCAGCAGCCTTGTAGATCAGGAAGCTTGGGGGATTAATGGAAAAGGCCCCTTTTGCTCTGGGGGAGTGGGAGCTGCACAGGATGGGAGGCATCTGAGCAAGCCAGCAGTAAGCCCCACCTCAGTAAACCAGGAGGAGATCCTGAAGTCCAGCATAGTGGAGCAGCCAAGCAACAACACCAGGACACTTCAGTACCTTAGTATAGGCAGGGGAACCAGTAGACACTAACTCAGAAAAGGACTATGTCTGCCAGTGTTCTCCAGCAGCCAAGTCTCCTAGTATTTCAGCACAACTCCAGGAAGCACAACTCCAGGAGGCATAGCTCTAGACTGGCAGACATCCTCTAGTAGCCAAACATTTGAGTGCAAACATATGAGAGATATGCAAGAGAAACTCAATAGCTTGGAAAAGGAAGGACAAAAATTGACTATAGAAAACAAGTCCTTAAAAATACAATTGACTATAAGCAAACTGGGAGAGCAAGGAGTAGTTTATCTGTCAGATTTATGGAGAACAGAAGAATTTATGACCAAACAAAAGACTGAGAATATTATGAAATGCAAAATGGATAATTTTGACTACACTGAATTAAATCCAACAAAGTCAATTCCATCAAGATTAGGAGGGAAGTAGGAAACTGGGAACGAATTTTTACAATCAGTGTCTCCGATAAAGGCCTCATTTCTAAAATATGTGAAGAATTGAGTCAAATGCATAAGAATACAAGTCACTCCCCAATTGATAAATGGTCAAAAGATATAAACAGGCAGTTTTCAGATGAAATTAAAGCTATATATAGTCATATGAAAAATTCTCTAAATCGCTACTGATTAGAGAAATGCAAATAAAAAAAAACACATCTCATCTATCAGATAGGCTAACATAACAAAATAAGAAAATGATAAATGTTAGAAAGTAGATTAGATTGCCTTTAGAAAAATATAAATCTCAAACTTCTCCCAGAAACAAAAACCAATCTCTAATATCAACATTCTACCAGTGTAGTTATATACCTGCAAGATATAGAAAATAACAGTCTCTTTGGCCAGAAATTCCTTCCTTACACTGCCTACATTAGTTTCATTTCACTTTGCCACACTGCCTGAAATTCTACTAATGAGAGATTCATTTGAGTTAATCAACATTTTAAATATATTTTTCCAATTACATGTAAAAACAGTTGTTAACATTCACTTTTTTTTTAATGTTGAGTTCCAAATTCAAAATCTCCTCTTATTGATAGAAATACTTAGGATGATAGATGTAGAGCTGGAATGACCTCAGACGATATCAGATCCAGTCCTTCATTTTACTGATGAAGAAACAGACTCAGATAAGTTGTGATTTGCCTATAGTCACAGAGGAGGAGACAGTGTTTGAGGTGAAAATTTAGTCCACATATTTTGACTTCAGAGGCACTGCTTTTTCTGATGTCCATTTCACCAATATATTTAAAGACAAAGACAGTATGAAATAGTGGACAGACTGCTAGAGTTTGGTGTAAGAAATACAGCTTCAGATACTGCCTCAGATACTTTCTAGTTATGTGATCCATGGCAGATCACTTAAACACTTTGAGGTTACATCTGTGACATATGGATAAAAGTATTTACTCCTAGGGTTGTGGTGTGTATTAGAAGGAAAATATGTTGGAAAGAAACCTTATGATCTTATATTAATATGACCTATTATCCATCAGTCATTCATACATTAGTGTGAATTAGATAAGACAAGATCACTCTTACACCTCATACCTAACTGAGGTGCATTGCAAGCTATTCTGAGAGAGGAACAATTCTTTTTTTGGGGGGGGGGTTGAAGTGGGGGTTGGGTTAAGAGGCCAAAGGTGATTTTAGATTATTAAGTCCATTAAGGTTTAGAACAGACCTACAGTTCAATAGTGGGAGGTTTACAGCAGCATGAAGGTCCTGGGAGACTGACACATTAAGTTGTGGGAAAGGGCTTATTGTTGTTTGTGTTTCTTATCTTTCTTTCTCTTTCCCATGACCATCAGGGAAGTGATACCATGACATACAAGTGAATTGGGTTCAAGTGAGAGGGTGCTGTGCTTTCTTCTCCAGAGTCATCTGGTCCAGTGGCAAGATATAAATCATCATGACTGGAGATGGCCCTGGATGCAGTGAGAGACCTTGCCCTTTCTAAACCAAGTTCTTTCCCTGTTCTCATTTTGACTGAGGCAAGGGCCATTCAGTGATTATGACTAGGTAAGAAATGAAGCAGAGGGGCAGCTAGGTAGCACAGTGAGTAAGAGATCAGTTCCAGCCTCAGAAAATTAGCACCCACGCATAAAAAATAACTAGCCTTGTAACCTCGAGCAAGTTATTTAACCCCAATTGCTTTAATGGAAAAAAAGAAAAAGAAGAAAGAAAAGAAATTAAGCAGAAATCGGCCTCTTAATTTACCTATTAAAAAAAGATCAGTCTGGGAGGGGAAAACCCTAGGGTTTCTGGCCAAAACAAAAACAACTGCTATTTGCATTTTCTCCTAGCCAAGTTAGGCCCAAACAAAGACTAGGTGGGTCTTGGGTCCCAGCCTATTGTTGGCCAAACAATGAAAGCCTGAGTGATTTGGGTTTAAGGCATGGTCCTTAAGAAAAAAATCTAGCCTGCAAAACCCAAGATATCTAGAGAGGTTTCAGTAATCAAACTTTATAATCCTTTGGTCAGAGGGATACCAGGACTGAAAGTTCAGGCTAATAATATTAGCACTATAGTTCAGCTACATTGAAAACATTAAATAGTTCAAAAGGATCTGTAAGGTAGCCTAAAACCACCAAATTGTAGAATCATTTCTTTTTTTTTTTTTTAAAGCAATTGGGGTTAAGTAACTTGCTCAAGGTTACACGGCTAGTCATTTGATTTATGCGTGGGTGCTCATTTTCTGAGGCCGGATCTGATCTCGGGTCATCCAAACTCCGAGGCCGGCACTCTTACTCACTGCTGCCACCTAGCCGCCCCTTTAGGGCAATTGGGGTTAAGTAACTTGCCCAAGGTTACACGGCTAGGTTTTGTTTGTGCGGATTAAGTGTCTGAGGCCGGCTCCGAACTCAGGTCCTTCTGATTCCAGGGCCCGCGCTCTATTCACTGCGCCACCTAGCCTCCCCCTGTAGAATCATTTCTATATGAGAAAATATATTTCAATATCCAAACTATAGATATGAACATTTCATTTGAAAAGCAACTAATGCATAAACTAACTGCCTATACAGAATGTTCCCAAAATCTTAGTGTAGTTTTAAGGGTTAGATTTCTTTCATAAGGACCAGGCATGGTTTTGAACTGCACTAACAATTATGGGACACCCACTATTTTAAAAGAAACAACAAAGCAAAGTAAACACCATATCTAGCTATGCTAAATGTTGATGGTCCAGGGCTTTCTGAAGCTATGATAATTATTTAAATGCATCTTTAAAAGTTAAACAGTGATTGGAGAGGGGCAGCAATAGAAGGGTATTTAGATTAAGGGGAATGGGAGGATAAAGAAGGAATCTTTGGAAGGGTAGTAGGTTAAGTAATAGAAAAACAATGTAGCAGGTAGAAGTAAAATAGAGGAGTCAGGAGGAGTAGGAAATAGATACACACAAACATAAAATAAAGATAAGGAGTAGAATTTACTGGGGGAAAAATCAGGGGTAATAATCATGATCTCAGTCAAGGTTAAAGCTAAAATATATTTAATCATAAGACAAAAATAGGGAAACTACACTATAGGTCAACCATATTAATCAATATTGTTTTAGACTATTTAAAATACCTAGACAGTATATGGTTGGAGTAATGCTGTGTTATACGAAATGATTGATGAGTTAGAAAAAATGGAAAGACTTTGTCTTCTGAAGGAAGAGGTTATCCACCCTCAGAGATAAATACATATGAATGTATATCTATATATGAGCATAATTATGAACATTTAAGTATATGTATGTATGCGTGTATCTGTATGTATTTACATGTATGTGTATGTGTTTATTTATGGAAATACATGTGTATATGTATATGTGTTTGTATATGTATGTATACATATATGTGTGTATAGAAATATACCAATATATATGTGTGTGTGCGTAATTGTAGCCTCCTTGAGGGGGGGAAGGAAGTGGGAAAAAAGAATAAAGTGCACAGCAAAGAACAAAAGAAAACTTACAAGGAAGCAAAGAAAAGATGGACAGCTCTAAACACAATATGTATTATTTATTATATTGATTTTCTTTAAATGAAAATTTATTGCTATATATTTTGAATCCTCTCTTAGATTTTGCTGTGCACATGGCAATACTTTTTTCTTTTCTTATTTTGTATTTAAGTTTTAATGTTTGAGTTTGTTTCTTTTTTCTTTTTTTATTATGTATTTAAGTTTAAAATAAATTAATGAAAAAAAAAGTTAAACAATGATTTGAGAAATCACATTGTCTAGTACTTAGAAAGTGAATCCAAACTCTGGAAGACCTGGATATGAGTCATGCTTCTAACACAAACTAGCTTAGTGACCATGGGCAGTTAGTTCATTTAGTCCCTCCATGACAGACAATTAAGATTATAAATAACAGGCCAGTTGCTGATCTGTTTTTGTAGAAGAAGTAAAATCCCAGGACTGGACCCACCACTGAAAACAAAAACAAATAAACAAAAAGAAGCCTGGTTTAGATCGTAGGACTAGTGAGTCTTATGCCAATGATACCCTCAGTGACATTTTATAAAAGGGGGAACAACTCTAGAGTAATTGAGCTCAGGGAAGGGTCATCATGCCACTCATTTTAACCTTCCTTTTTTACATATGAGGAAAACGAGCCCTCATGAGGTTAAATGACTCACCTGTAGTCACACAGGCAGTAGGTGACAGAGTCAAATTAGATATTTTTTGATCACCAGAGCTTTCCTTTCCACAATTTAGGCTTTAACCATTCTGCCTTAATGTTCGTGACAATATTTTTTTTCTTGAAGTTAAAACCACTATCTCCCAGAAGAAATTTGTTATTTATCTTATTACTACAAACAACAAAACATATACTACATCTCAAATACTAAATATTACCCCAGCTAAGTTCAAATATGGGCTCAGACCCTTACTAACTGTGTGACCCTGGGTTTAACTTCTATTTGCTTCAGTTTCTTAATCTGTAAAAAGGGGATAAAGCAGCACCTGCCCCCCAGGGTTGCTGAGAGAATCAAATGAGATAATAATCACAAAGTGCCTGACACATAGTAAGCAGTATAATAATTATTATTATTATTTAAACTGGAATGGACTTCCCAAGGAGTTAATGGCTAGCTCCTCAATAGAGGTCTTTAAGAAAAGTTTCAATAACCACTAGGAGGGAACCATAATTGTCAAAAATGTGACAACAGACGGTTCCCAACACTCCTGAGTGTGGCCTGAACCAGAGTAAAATGTAATTGATAAATATTTAAGAAAATTAATAAAAAATATAATAAATCATAGATAACATTAGATTTTTTTTAAATTGTCAATATTTACACTATAGGGATAATTATGTATGATATTGTGGTCCCTGTTTCTATTTGAGCTTGACACCACTGTTCTAGACTAGTGTTTCTCAAACTTTTCATCTTAGGATTCCATTACACTCTAAAATTATAACTCCACACTCCCCTCCTCCCACAAAGAACTTTTATTTATGTGGATTATATTTATTGATATTTACCCTATTAAAAACTAAAGCATCTGAGTATTATTATGAAAATAATTATAACTTCATGGACAACCTTAAAGGGTCTCAAGGATCCTCAAAAATTGGGCTCTAGAGATAACTCTTCTTCAGATTCAGGTTGGCCTAGATAGCCTCTAAGACCCCTCTAAGCTTTGTGATGTTGTGGTTCTGGAAACTCTAAAATTCATGATTATAAACCACCTTCTGAACAACAGTTCACTTTATAATTAGCCTCTCACTTCTGAATCCTTTAAAGTCAATAAACAATAGTGATTTTTAAAAATGACAACCAAACAAATGAAAAAATGACAACAAAAACCAGTAAGCATGCCTCTAAGGTCTTCAGTTTTTTTGATCACCATTTCCTATAGTTTAGCAAGAATTTTTGAGTTCATTTTTAAGTGTCATTTAGTAGTTCCCTTCTACTTTAAATTAAATATTGTGTTTGTGAGGGACAGGAGGAAGAAATGATGATTTATAAGTAAGTAAAAAATAAATGATATGCCCATTAGGGATTTGCTTTACTCCCAAGCTTTAGAGATGAGGGTTAAGGATCCTTGGCTCTTGGAGAGGGCTAGATGTCTTTCAAGACTCAGCTCAGGGGCAGCTAAGTGTTCCAGTGAATAGAGCACCAGCCGTGGAGTCAGGAGGACCTGAGTTCAAATCCAGCCTCAAACACTTAACACTTACTAGACATGTGACATTGGGCAAGTCACTTAACCCCAATTGCCCTGCCCCCCCTTCCAAAAAGCAAAAAAAAAAAAAAAAAAAGACTCAGCTCAGAAGATGTACAGGGAATAGAGATGATGGGTGCTCTGCCATAAAGCAAATCAGTATATACTAACAAATGCTCTCACTCCCACAAACCAACAAACAGGAAGTATGCAGCTGCCAGGAGCAAAGTGGGTTGGAAGCATCTTTACTTGTATCTGTGAATGCCATTTTAAAATGAAGAAAAATGAGGTGAAGGTTGGCTTATACAAGGAAAACACACTTCTTCCTCAAAATGTAAGGAGATGTTGAGAAATGCATGAGGGAAAGGGAAAAAATGTGTGAGTTAATATAGTGTTCATTGGATGCCAAGAAATGACAAGAACAGACAAATCAACTTGGCACGCAGCAATTAGAGATGGATGGCTCATTTAGCACAGAGGTACATAGCAGCCTGCAAGGAAAAGAGGCAAATCCCTGACAACAAGCTCTGCACACTCCACTGTGCCTTCAGTACAAAGGGCAACATTCATTTTGATAAAGGACATGAAGAGCTCCCAGCTACCTATTTCTTTCTCCTGCTATTGCTCTTGCCAAAATCAGCTTCACTCAAGAAAGTTTGACTACAATTAAGGTTATTTTGCTTATTCTACCTTTTCTCCTAGAGAGGCAGTATTGAATAGTGGCTAAAGTCAGTTTCAAGTCATGAAGGCTTAGTTCAAGTTCCACTTACTGGCTGTGTGACCCTAGGCAAATCATTGACCCTTTCAGTACCTAAATCAACTCTCTAAAGCTAAGTTGCTCAGCAGGCATAAATATTCATTAGTAGAAGGTGTTTCCTCTTTGGGAATTCTCTATACCAATGAAATTACAACTCTAGTCCTAAAATTCTCATATTTTGAAAAGCATATAAGGTTAGTTGAGAAGGACTGCCTGAGACAGTATTCTATTGATGCATGGAAATCACCATTCTGTCTATGACCATTTGGTGCTTCAAACACATTCCAACATGAGTTTGTGTGTATCTCAGAATACAGGGGAAATGAAAACAGTGGTTATATTTCCCCATTCCCTGGGACATGTGTAGTTGTTCTATTATTTGGAAATGTTTCCTGATCTTTTCTTGAAGTCCAAATACTTTTAGCTTTGCTAGTGAAGTAATATAAGTAAAAGAATCATAAGAATAAAAAAATGAAATCTTATCACCAATATAAATTAACATATATTTATTGAACATCTATATCATACATAGCATTAAACTAAGCAGCATGGTGTGTAGAAAATCACTTGACATAGAACCAAAGCTGGTTTGATTGATTGCTGGCCCTAATATTTGTTGGTTAGATGATCATAGGAAAATCATGAGACTATTCTGACTCAGTTTTCTCATCTGTAAAATGAGAGTAATAACATTTTCATTGCCTTGTACAAGGCAGAAAGTGCTTTCTAAAGTATTTAACAAATGGAAGTTGTGGTAGTTGTTTTTTACTTCTTATTAGCTGCCGTTCACTCTACAAAAGAATGGAAGATGCTGTACCTGGCCCCAATTTTCACTGGGGAGAAAGGATATGTACACCTGAAAATCTGATCAAGAATCCAACATGATGTTTAATCAATGTTTATTGGTTGATTCTGTGGTTAATTATTAAATGTCATATAAATGTCACCCAATGATAATAGCAGCTTGTGCTATTCAAACATAATACAGGGCTAGTTTAGCCTTTCCCCAGGGAATCAACATGGAGAAGCAAATGATTCCTTCCAAGTGTTATCTATGGACAACCCAATATAATACTTTGCCTCTGTTGACACATGACTGTCAACTCTGAATTCTCCCTTATCCATGTTTCTTTTGCAATGGTAACCCTCATGTCATCGTCCTCCTCTGTTTCTCAAGATGGGGTGGTACAGAGGTCTGACTACCTCCTTTCCTAGAGTAGCAGCACATTTGGTCTCACTGAGCATGTGGTTTGTCTCTCTACTGCTATCTGTAGTCCTACCCTTCTTGAGTTCTTAATTGTATCTTTAAAAATCTTGTCTCTCCATTAAATTCTTCCTCTCATATTTCCTTTTTTTTTTTTTTTTTGCCTTTTTGGAGGGCAATTGGGGTTAAGTAACTTGCCCAAGGTCACATGGCTAGGTTTTTGTCTGTGTGTGCATTAAGTGTCTGAGGCCGGATCTGAACTCAGGTCCTTCTGACTCCAGGGTTGATGCTCTACTCACTGCGCCACCTAGCCGCCCCTTCCTCTTATATTTCATTATGGTTTTGTGGTGCCTCAAAATTTCTGAGTTGAAATCCAACACACCTGAACATCATAACAAAAATCCTCTCTATATTGTAGCAAACAAATGGGCATCTTATCTTTGTTTGAAAATCTTTAGCAAGAAGAATCCATAGCAACCAGAGATAGCTCATTCCACTTTGAGATAGTTCTAATTGTTTGGAATGTTTCACATTGAAATTTACCTCTCTGTGATTTCCACATATTTGTCATGTTCTTTCTTTCTCGGATTGAGCAGAATAAATGCAATCTCTCTTTAATATACTTCACATACTTGAAGAGAGCTATAATCCCAGATTTTTGATTTCTTAGCTCTTAAACACTGAATTACCTATGACCATTAGTTTCTGCACTTTTGAAATAAGACATTGTGGTATAGTAGAAAAAGAACGGGATGTGATGTCACAGAACTTGGGTTCAGACCCCGACTCCGCCACTTACTAACCATGGGACCTTTGCCTTCCATTACCTTTTTTTTTTTTTTTTACCACATAAAACTTTTACATTACCTGTTACAACTCAGCATGAGAATTTTGAGCAGGAAGAGAGATTGGTGTGGGCTGTCAGGGTTAGGGAAGGATTGTACACATAGGAGAGACTTCAACTGGGCATTGAAAGATTGGTAGAATTTAACTAGGCAGAAAAGAAGGATGAGGGGACATCAGTTGGTTAGAACAGCATGAGCAAAGATGTGGAAATATTGAAAGAGTAAAGCATGTTTTGAGATAATGAGCAGACTAATATGGCAAAAATGAAGTTTTACATTAGAGTATAGTAGTATGTAGGGTTAGGATGTAGGATGTTTGAGTATCATTTTGTAATGGTTTGCAACCCCATGCTAAGGAGTTTGGGATTTGTCCTCCATGCATAGAGAAGAACTATTAAAGATTTTGGAGCAGAGCAGTATCAAAATTGATCAATTAATCAGCAAGCATTTTAAAGCACCAGACTCAATGCTAAACAGTGGGATTACAAAGACAGAGAGGAAAACAGTTCCTCCCCTCAAGGATGTTATAGTCTAAGGGGAGAGAGAACATGTACATTTATAAATACATACATTATATATATATATATATATATATATATATATATATATATATATATATATATATCATGTAAAAAGTTATTTCAAGGCTGTTTGGGGAGGGTGTAGACTAGTAATTAGAGGAGGAATCTTTATATACACAATTTCCCAAAAATTTTAGTACAGTTTTATGTTAGTAAAAGCTTAAATATCCAGTATAAGGTGGTACCTGCTGACTCAAGCTCACTTCTGGTTATGGGGAAAATATAATGAATCCTCTCTTAAACATGTTAGAAATTCCTACAGTATATCCAACTCAAAATGCCCAATAGGCAATTGGTGATATGGAACTAGAGTTCTGGAGAGAGGAGAGGACTAAATATTTTAAACTCAAAAGAGTTTATGAGTGCAACAATGTGGAAGGGGATGATAGAGAAGGGAAGGAAACAAGAATTTATTAAGGACTTACTGTGTTCTAGACAGGGCTAAATGCTTTATAAAATAGCAACATCTTGTTTATGATAAAGAATAGAGAGAGAAAAGAAGAAAGACTAGAACAGAATGTTCAGGGTACACCTATGGTCAATGAAAATATTGTGAAAGAATACTGACACAGGTGATCATACAAGTAGAAGTAAAGCTAAAAGAACACATTACTATAAAAACCTAACTCTTAAATTCTGTGATTTTGTGAATTCCTGAGGATTCGATGGCAAGTTGCCTCCACAGAGTTTAAGATATCTTCTAGATATGAGTATCTCTCACTTGGGGTGGGAGGGAACAGCTTTAATAGGGACTCCAAACCAAGGATCATGTGCAAAGAGAATTTAATTGACACTCAGCGTGTTGGTCGAGGTGCTGATTATCCCACAGATTATTTTTTCAATCCTTGATTTATCAGCAATATCCCTAGACTTGAATTATATATGAAGGCTGGAAGGAAACTGGAAATGCCCCTTGTCCTGCTAGAGTGACTGATTTATTCTCTCCCATAAGTTTGCAAAAAGGGCCCATCCACCACACTGGGGCCTTTACTAAAGTCTTCTTGACATTACAAGGATAGTAGCAGAGCATGAAGGCTTTCCATTAGCTATGCTTTACTCTCATTAAGTGACCAGACTATCTTCTTTTTCATTCATACATTTCTGTTCACTGAGAAGACCTGGTGTAGAAACAAAGTCAAAGAAGAATTTCCTATATATACTATAGTCCCCCTGAAAAGGAAATGAATTTGAGGTTGGTAATGGGGTAACTGCTAAATCATCCCATTTGTCAGTAACAATTATGGTTATAATAAGGTATAGAACATCTCCCTAAATGAGTACTCACTTGGTGTATTGCCCAAGTCTTGTTATATGTTTGCTATATATGTCTCTCTGCTCCATCTGATGGAGTTCTGTACCATCATCTTCTTCAAAAGGATAGAATACTTTGGACCGATCTTTAATTTAGATTAATTCCATGCTCCTCATTCCCACACTGGAGTAATGGCATTGTCAGTGAAAAGAAGGGGCTGTATTTGAGAGATGTTAGAAAGGTAAAATCAATAAGCTTTGGTAAAAGTTTGCATGGAGGTAGGGTTGAGAGAGGGAGGAGTCCAGGATGATTCCTAGGTTTTGAGCCTAAGGGACTGGGAGAATGGCATTGCCAATGTGGAGAAGTTTAGAGGGAAAGATAATGAATTCTTTTTTGGACATGTTGAATTTAAGAGGTCTACTGGACATCCAGTTCAAGATGTCTGAAAGGCAGTTGGAGGTTCAAAATTGGAGGTCTGCAGAGAGGTGGGAGCAGGATAGATAGATTTGAGGGTCCTTAACATATAGATGATAACTAAATCCATGGAAGCTGATGGAATAATCAAGTGAAGTAGTACAGAGGGAGAAGAAAGACAATGTAGGACAGAACCCTGAGAGACACATGTGGTTTGAAGGCATAATCTGAATGAGGATTCAGCAAAGAAGACTGAGAAGGAGCAGCCAGATAGGTAGGAGGAAAACCAGGAGTGACTAAAAAAAAAGATCGAGGGAAGAGAATAACAGAAGGAGAGGGTGATCAACAGGGTCAAAGGCATCAGAGAGGTCAAGGAGAATGAAGGTTGAGAAAAGGCCATTGGATTTGGCAACTAAGAGATCACTGATAACTTAGAGAGGGTAGTTCCAGTATTAAGGCCAAAACTGGAATTTTCAGGGATTAAGAAGAGAGTAAGAGGAGAGGAAATATACCCACCTATTGTAGATTGCCTTTTCAAGGAGTTTAGCCACAAAGGGTAGAACAAATATGGAGCAATTGGATGTTAGGGGGTTGAAATGGGTTTAGGAAAGTGATCTACAGAGAGAATAGATATGGTCAGACTGTTAGATGGGAGTCCCTGTTTCTCTACTACTCTTTCCTCAGAAGAGCAAAGATTAGGCATTAAAAAAGGCACAACAGTAGATGGAGATCAAATGTGCATAGCAGAAGAAAGAAGTCCCATTCTCCACCAACTTGTCTCATATTCTTCTCTCAAAGGGCAGATATAAGAAGTTACAGAAGCCCTGAAGTCAAAGGATAGGTTGCTCCTCTTTGCAGAAGAGGCTCTCCACATCCCAGTTGGAATATCAGACTTGTAGCAGGATGTGGAAGTTGTCTTGTGCTGGCACAGATGAAACTCACTGCTTTAAGGCAAGGGGAAATCCTTCAGGGCATATGGAAGACCTTCCCTCAGGGGACACTGTACCCAAGAAGAGATGGAAGTCACAAAATACATGGTCAGAGGAATTTTGGCTTCTCTTCTCACTTAAAGAAGCTGGTGAAGAGATGGTAGCAGGAAGTTGTAGACTCCCTGCATTGAGAAAGTCCTTTGGAGCAGAGGGAAGATGACACTCAGTCTGACCCCTTGCCACCTTCCCTCAAGGGCCACACTGCCCAAAAGGAAATGGAAGGGTACAATAAGAAGAATTCTTGACTGTTGTTTGAAATAGCATCTTAGCATATATTCGAAATTCCTCTCTACTCCTTCTAGGGCCAGCCTATTGTCATTCAGCAATAGTGCCAAGAGACCATTTTTTACTCACCTCTCTATTAAGATTTTATTTAATGGTAGTTGGGAAGCTACCCATAGCCATGACAGGATGTTGGTGTTACTGATTCCTCATATCCACATTCTCCTTCCACACAGCTATTTAAATAAATGGCCAGGTCTTCTCATTGGGAGTCATGTCTAATTCTGTTTTTATGAAAATAGTAGGACAGTTGACCCCGATCAGTTGATGCCAGAAGCCTCATTCCATGAGCCATCTGATTGATGCCTGCTACTTCAACTAGTGGTACCAGATTCATCTGCCTTATTTTACAGGAGAATCCTGGTTCTTTGAGGGGGGGTGTAGGCATCTGTTGGTATCTTTTTTAATTGTCCTGTCCAAGATTTTGAGGACACTTCTGGGTACCTCACCATTCTTAAGATGAAATGAGACACATAGTAGTATTTACTGCATCTACCAATGATTAATGAACAAGAACACTATAGCTATGATATATTTAGAAAAAATGAAAGCAAGTTTTTGATGGGAACATATGTGCCTTACCATGTAAACTCCCTGCTCAAAATTCTTCCATTGACTTGTCATTGCCTGCCATATAAAGCACTTAATGCTTATCATAGCCTTTCACAATCTGACCTCTCCCCAACTCCCAAGCTTTATTTCACTCTAATTTCATAATTTCTACCTTTTAGTCAACTGGGCTACTAACTGTTCCCTGAACTCAACATTGTTATCTCCTGCTTCTACATATTTGAATGGGCTATCCCACATACCTGGAATGCATTCATTCTCACCTCTCAAATCAATCCTTGGCTTTTTTCTATGCTGAGTTCACATTTTCCATAGAACACAAACCCTTGACTTCCCTCCCTCCCTTTTACCTTTCTTCCCTGACATCTTCTATTGTTATTAATCTCCCATTCTCAATTCTTCTTAGGTTATATTTATTTGTGAAAAAATTGTACCTGCCATGTAAAATGTAAGTGTCATAAGGACAAGCACTCTAATTTCTGTCTTTGTAGCCCTAGCAGGCAGTCATAGTAGGCATTTCATGTTTGTTGAATTGAATTAACAGGCAACTCTATTTTAGGGAGAGATGATTCCATTTGTTGAATTTTAAAGTTTTGATTCTGTTATTTCTGCTATTTTATTTATATACATATGGTGTTTGAGCTTAAAAGAAAAAGAATTAATTAAGCTTCAAATTAGAACCAAGTTTTAGTGCTCTGTGACAGATAAATAAATAATGTGGTGTAACATGGATTGGAAACAGTAAGCTTAACATTTGCCCACAGTTGTAGAAATACTCACAGAAGTCTATTAAGAAAAAAAAAATCTTGTTTTCTCAAGTGAAAACATGAAGACACCGCAGTGTGAAGGAATTTAAAGATGAACCACATGAGCAGAAAGATTACAAAATACCCAGCAGCCCTCCATGGGAAGTTTATGATCCAAGAGAAAAATAAGCCTGAGATGCCTTTTCTATCAACTGTGAATGGAAGGTTTTCAGAGATGAATCAGATGTGCTCTACTAAGCCTTCAGAGAGGAGCAAAAATATTTTACCTTGGGCAAGATGATTTGCTTCATATTCAAATAAATACTCATTGCTTTATTACTGAGATATAAGCATTATAGACAAAAGGGAGTCAGAAATTTGGTATACCCATACCTTTACAATTGAAATTCTTTTTTTCTGAGTTGGTCCTTCATGGGAACACTATGAAGGGGCAAGTTTTCAGAAGGGTTAGTTTCTATTCCATAGTATCCATTCTGGACAGCTAGGTGGCACAGTAGATAAAGTATCAGGCCTGGAGTTAGGAAGACTCATCTTCCTGAGTTCAAATCTGACCTCATATACTTACTATGTGTAAGTATATGATATATATATATATATATATATATATATATATATATATAATCTGACCTCATATACTATACTATATATATATATAATCTGACCTCATATACTATATATATATATATATATATATATATATATATATATATATATATATATATATACTTACTGTGTGACCCTGGACAAGTCACTTAACTCTGTTTGCCTCAGTTTCCTCATTTGTAAAATGAACTGGAAAAAGAAATAGCAAACTACAGCAGTATCTTTGCCAAGAAAACCCAAAATGACATCACAGAGTCAGATCACAACTGGACAACAATAACAAAAGTATTCATGCTAATTCTAATCAAAGCTTATGATTTTAAGAAGTGGCATCAAAATGTTTTTTTTTTCTATCATTTGAGAATACTCCTTTTGTTACATACCAAATATCCACCTAACCTGTTTACTCAAGATCCTCCAGCCTCCAAGGCCCCCATACAAATTATTTTTCATTCCCCAAGAGGCTAGTGTTTCCTAGGAAATAATATTCCTTCTCTTGTTAGAAGACTGGGCTTCAAGATCATGCTAAACTGCAGCAGCAAACACCCCAGCATCCCCAGGGTGTCTGCCAACACAGGTTCTTAGATTTGCTTTTCTAAAGGAAAGCAACTCAAAAGGGGTTAACAAGCTTACTTTAATCAATCAAACATATATCCTTTACCTAGTTAAGGAAAAGAAAGGTCAGCACCCTGAACTTCAGAGTATACAGACAGAAGTTACAAGACAGAGAAACAGACAGATCAAGCAGGAAGGCTTCCAAACTGCCTGACCATTACATCAATACCAAATGACAGTTACCAAGGAGGGAAGCATCAACATCTGGGTTTTCAAAGCCAGGGGGCTCTCAACAGCTGCGCAGAGTCTCATCTGGTCAAATCACACAGCACTTCTCAAAGTGAGCCCCAAAGCAAAGCCTCACGTCAGGGATTATATAACCTTCTCGTGGGTCAGAGAATACAACCACCCTCTTGACCCACTGCCCAATCACACAGCATCAAGTTGTGGGCATTCCTGAAAACCAAGCCTCCTGCCACAGGCTTCATGTTACCACATTCAGCCTACTAGGGGGTACAGTATATTTTCAAATCAAGGAAGGTTCTCAGAGTCTCTTAAGACTATCAAAGGGGAAGATCTTTAAATTTGCATTTCCATTACATTTGGCCCCAAGATCTTTCAGGCCCATAGCATAGACAATTTACATTTGCATTAGCACTAACCATCTCTTAGGTCACATTTTCAAGATACATAATTAAAGTTTCCAAAGTGGCCAGAGGGTCTTAAACAAACACAAAGTACATTGCATTATCACATCAATTCAAAACAAGAGTCCAAATAAAATTCTCTTGGGATGAGGGGGGTTTCCTTCCCCTAACACTGCTCCAGCCCCTGCTTCCAAGTCCAGAGAGGGGTCTGGGCAACAAAACCAACAGGGTGGGACCCTTGGGGGTATATGGCACTTCACCCCACCCACCATAGTCACAAGTCCACCCTTCCCCTGGGTTCCAAACTGTGGGATGCAGCAAGGAAACACATTCACTGCCCCTGCTTTGCAACATAGTCCTTATCTTGTTGGGTGGCTGAATTCTAAACTCCTAGGTTCCTTCTCCTCCCACAGAAGGCAGCCACTCCTGGCTTCTGCCTAGGTCTCAATGCAGGCAGCTTGCCATTCCTGCTCTCAGCTTGCAGGCCATTCTTCTCTCCTGGTCCATGGCTCCACAGAATCACAGCTACCACAACTGGGAAACAAACAATTATCCCAGCCCCCATACTTTTCTTTTACTCTGCAGATCCCTTCCTTGTCACCATTTTGTAGCAGCAAGCAGCCCAGCAAGCCCAGGGTAGCTGCCAACACAGGTTCTTAGATTCGCTTTTCTAAAGGAAAGCAACTCAAAAGGCGTTAACAAGCTTACTTTAATCAATCAAACATATTGTTTACCTAGTTCAGGAAAAAAAGGTCAGCACTTCAAAGTATACAGACAGAACATACAAGACAGAGAAACAGATCAAGCAGACAAGCTTCCAAACTGCCCAACCATTACATCCATACCAAATCAGAGTTACCAGAGAGGGAAGCATCAATATCTGGGTTTTCAAAGCCAGGGGGCTCTCAACAGCTGCCCAGAGTCTCATCTGGTCAAATCACACAGCACTTCTCAAAGTGAGCCCCAAAGCAAAGCTTCACATCAGGGATTATATAGCCTTCTCCTGGGTCAGAGAATGTAACCACCCTCTTGACCTACTGCCCAATCACACAGCATCAAGGTGTGGGCATTCCTGAAAACCAAGCCTCCTGCCACAGGCTTCATGTGACCACATTCATCTTGTTAGGGGGCACAGTATATTTTCAAATCGAGGAAGGTTCTCAGAGTCTCTTAAGTCTATCAAAGGGCCTAAGAGCAGGGAAGATCTTTAAATTTGCATTTCCATTACATACACATGAACCATTACTCTTCAGCCCACCCCCCATCTATGCCCTATCCATATTTTTATTCAGTACCCATCTGATGAACTGTGCTGCTTGAGGCTGCTTTGAGAACCTGAGTACCTCCTTTGTGCATCTGTTCTCAGTTATTACTGACCTTACTTTCAAAGTGAAAACTAGAGAGGTCAGAGGAGCATGAAGTTAATGTTCAGGAAGAAGATGGGCATCAAAGCTTTAGTTTCAATTGATATAAAAAATTCCTGGGTGAGGAAACTCTACCAATTCAGGGTAGCACCTTTTCTGAAAGTAATAGCCTTCTGTGTGTTTGACACCTCTGGCATGGAGTACTAAAAGGCTAAGTGATTTTCCAAGGATCATTCTGCCAAAATGTATTAATGGTGAGAACTGAATCCAAATTCAAGGCCAGCTCTCTATCTTTATACCACACTGTGGCTCTTTTTGCCACACCGTGGTCTTTAAAGTGAATGTATACACAAGTATGTCCACTCTAACATTCCCTTCTTTCCCAAAAAACATTAGGTAAGACAATGTTTTAGAAGGTTCCACAGGAATAATGTTTTGCAGTTAATTGGCCAAATGACTTCTCCTTGGGGTTTGATGATAATGTTTGAATAATTGTTGTGAAGCAGAGTATTGAAATGAAAGCATTGCTTCTTAAAATATATTTCAAATCATTGGGACCCCCTCCAATTTACTACTGTTGTTAACTTGAGGGAGTAACTTTACCTGTTTTCTCATCAGTAAAATGATGGCAGTATGCTAAAAAAAAATTTAAGGTTCCTTTAAGGTTGCCAAATCAAACAGAAGTTTAATTTCAGACTGAGGAAAGAACTCTTCTTTGTTTCTATAAGAAGTAACTTCAGATAGGGCAATATTACATGTTTTAGGCCTTTAGTTATCTTTCTTAGATTCATCTTTGTTTGGTCATGACCTATGGCAATTTCTCTGGAGGCAATAGATTATCTTTTATTCATATTCTCTAAATTCCTCTCACTTGGGTAAATGAACATTCTAACTGATGAAAAGGGAAAGGAAAAGCCTCCCTAATGTTTTGGACTGGACCTGTAGTTTAATTAGTGTGGAAGACTATTCAGTCAGTCAATAAGGATTTGTTAATTGTATTACTCTGTGCCATATACTGTGGCAAGTGCTAAGCATGCAAAAAATTTGCAGTGAAGAAACTCCCCCTACCAAAGTAGATCAGCTGTTTCTGTGTAACTAATAGTCTTAGAAAGTTGTCTGAGGCACTGAGAGCACTGGGTGACTTTTCCAGCATCATACTTTCAGTATATATCAGAGGTAGGATGTGAAGTCATTTCTTCCTCACTCAAGGTCAGCTAAGGATATGATGATAGAGGTGGTGATGGTGGTGGTGATGGTAATGTTTTACATTTATGTAGCATTTTAAAGCTAGTAAAGCCTTTTACAAACATGCTTTCATCTGAGCCTAACAAATCCATGAACTACATACTATCCTGACTTTACAGATGATGAAACAGTGTCAGAAAGGTGAAGGAGTTGTTCATGTAGTATTCAAATCTAATAATGTTGCATCTCCTAACTCTAAAATGTCTAATACTTCAAGGGAAATCCCTATGGAGTATTTATTTTTCTTATCTAATTTTCTTATAAAGCGTCAAGCAGATCAGAACTAGCCTCTAACATGTAGGTGATCAGAGCTGAACAAAGCAAGCTAGACACAGGAGAGTCAGGGATCAAACAGAAGTTTAATTTCAGACTGAGGAAAACAAGTTTACAAACCAAAGTCCTGAGAATGAGGGTCTGTGGCTTGTGGCAGGGGTAGGGCCATTTTAAACATGAAAACCACCAAAGGGTGGGACCCAACACAGTCATTCTTAGGTCTTAAGTAAACAATTCCCATGGCAGGCCTACGCATGCAGGCATTTTTGAGACAGTGCAGGCATTCTTGGGTCCTAAATTATTAAAATCATTGAGCCTAGTGTTCTCAAGTTTTAAGGGTCACTGAGCCATATGATCATTCAGTAGGATACAGAACCAGAGTTAGTATGGTGGGAACGGTAGGGTAGTCCATGTTTTGGTTCACTTTGTAGCTATAAACACAGGATCATTCAGAGTGTCAGAAGATGTGATTGATGACTTTCTGTTGCAGCACATTAGCTATAGCTCCAGCTCTCAGGCCAGTATCCCTTGGGAAAGAGGGATAAATTGTTAAAATCACAGTTCCCAGTTCTGGGGTTTTGCTGTGGCTGAGATCATCCAGAGGGTGAATGCAAAGGATTGTAGTTATGCCAAGCTCAGAGCATGGCTTGCTTGCTGGGCCTTAGCTCTGGAAAACAGGTATTTCCTAATATCTTGACAGAAAGAATGGACTTCTACCAACATGTTAATGAAAAAAAAATGGGGAAAAATATCTAGAGATAGACTTTAATAAATACTTAGGAAGCTTTTAATTTGAACTTTGACTCCACAGTAGATAAATGTGCCTTCCCTTTTTCGGGGGTGGGTGAAGGCCTTGAATTTAAGTCAGAAATTTCTCACCCTATAAACTTCATTACCAAACCTATCTTTTCTTGGGGGAATTAGGAAGTGGGTAGGGACAGAAAGTCTGTCTTCATCCTGGATTCTTACGTTATCAATGCTAGCCAAGAAACAATGCAAAAAAAAAAAAAAAGTGACACTAAAAGCAGTGAATCTGGGTTAGGAAGGAATACATAGTCACAAAGTCACAAATACCTAGAAACATTTAATTTATGGCATTCTAAAGAGATGCAGGGGAGGTGGGGAATCTCTTGTTGAATTTTCAGCTTGCTTTTGCTGAAGCTTTAAATTTGTCTCAATTCAAGAGCCTAATTTCATAAATACCATCCTGCACACACAGATTGGCATTTTGCTACATTTACTTAATTAGACATAGGAGCTCAATGATAGGTGAGATGAATGGAAAAAACAAATATTCAGCACATTTACCAACTTCTTTCTCTTCACTTCTGCTGCTTTTCCTTAGTTTTCAGATATCATCACAGACTTTTTCATTATAAGCTGACTAGAATGTTTCTTACTTTCCTTTTATTCTACTTGGTATGTATGAAGCTACATAAATAATCTTTGATTGGGAAACAAGCTCTGGGAAAAATTTTAAGATCTCTCTTTAATGTAGACCTATGAGGTCCAACCAGTTTATTGGCTTGGAAAACAGGGACAAAGACAATTAGCATTTAACCCAATTTGGGGACACTTGTATATCGTAGTCTAATTTTATTTTTTATAGGTGATACCAGTAGGAGTAGGAATGATGGTGACACTAGAAGTAACAGCAGCAGCAGTAGCAGTAGTAGTCGTAGTAGTAGTAGTAGTAGTAGTAGTAGTAGTAATTATCATCACCAATTATCATCATACATTTATTTAGGGCTTTACCATTTACAAAGCCCTTTTACATTCATTAACTCATATTAACACATTATAAGATAGAAAGGACAACTATAATTTTCTCCTATTTTACATGCATAGAAACTTGGCCTCCTTAAGTTTAAATGTCTCGTCCAGGGTGATAAACTTAATGAATACCAGCAGAAACAAGATTCAAATGCTTTTTACCATATGACAATGTAATAGAATTATTTCTATAACTCGGTATTGTCCATATAAGGCAGTAGAAGTAAGTTTACACAAATTATTTCATATTAATAACACATTTAGTTATAGCTGTTTCCCCTCCCTTCATTTTTATCAACCTGTCAAACCCTGGTCTGACTCAATGGACTTTACTTATTAGTTTAGATGTTTTTTTTTTCTTTTTGTAAAATTTAATTGAATTTTAACGTCCATTTTCAGGTGAAGACATTTAAATACATTAAGAAGAACATTAACATAGCAATAGAGATAGGGATTGGACCAAAGATTTGGTATATGATTTGGTCTTCTACCATTTATTGAATTACATTTTCTCAGTTCAGAATTTTCTGTCTCAGAAGCTGCTAACTTTTCTTCATGAGGGACTTCCTCTTCTAATCCAGGTCTATATCTTCTCTGAAACTTAGAATCTTAAAGAATCAAGAAGTTAAATGATTTTCCCAGGATCAAATACGTAGTGTCAAAAGTGGGGCTTTAACTCAGTATTTCCTAACTGCATGACCATCTTTCTACCATGCATAAGAAAAAAAAAAAAAGAAAAGTGAGCATACAAGAGGGAACAAAGCAACTCTCCCATGAGGCTGTAAGTGATTGCCCAAAGGCATAAACCCATTTACCATCTGTTAACTCCACCCTTAAAAGATGTGAATGCTGACTTACTTTAACATAGTAGAAACAAGAATGGTCATAAGTCTCTATTTTACCTTCTAGTAAAGTGTGTATAGCATACATTGGTTTCTGTGATTGCTATGTTTAATTAGATGGTTAAAGACATCAACTTCCACTGTATAAACTTGACAAAACCCTACCCCTAATCCTTGTTTTGACATGGAGATAGGTGACCATGAGTTCCAGAGCTCTGCTGGCAGAGTAATAGCTTTGACATACTCTATTTTTAGTAAGACAAATTAGACTTTTATAATAATCAGACTAGCTAAGTTGAGAAGAGGTCATCTACAAAAGGCTGAACAGGAACTAATGAGTTCCTTTGACCTTCTCAATCCATCCAAAATAGCCATCAGTCTTGTATGGCCTTCTTTTTCTGCATTGACAGTTACAAGAAGCGGGGAGTAGGATATGGGATGCTAAGAATCTAAGAGTTGTTAAATCTTAAACATTAACTTGGCTGTAGTTTGGCTTTTTTAAATGCAAAATCTGTCCAATGATCTAAGAATTAGTATGCTGATAGAATAACTGAAGCATACTAAGGTTGACAGTTTTGTTGTAAATTGGAAAGTTTTAACTTTTTTGTGTATCCCCTTTGGCAGTTTGGTAAAGTCCAATATTCTTTATTCATAATGGAAAGAAATGCTAAATTTCAGTTAGAAGTCAGTGAAAATAAAGAGACATTTTCCCCATCCAAATTCACAAACCCTCAGAAATTTATCCATGCTGATTTCAAATCTGGCCTCAGACACTTAACACTTACTAGCCATGTGACCTTGGTAAATCACTTAATCCCAATTGCCCTCCAAAAAGAAAAAGAAAAAAAGCAAGGAAAAAGAAAGAAATTTATCCATGGATTCTTTGAGGATCCATAGGCCCCAGATTAAGAACTCCTGCTATAAGGATGGTTTCAGAAAAGGGAAAAAAAAACTCTGAAAAAACTTATAGGAAGTGATGGAAAATGAAGTAAGCAGAACCAGAACACTATACTCTGTATAAAGATACTCAACTATGAAAGACTTAGCTTATCAAGACAATGATCCAAGACAACTCCAAAGACCTCAGGATGAAAAATGCTCTCCACCTCCAGAGAGAGAACTACTGAACTCTGAGTACAGATTGGAGCATACTTTTTGACTTCCTTTATTTTTCTTGTTTTGTGTGTGTATGTTTTCTTTTGCAACAAGGTTAATATAGAAATGTCGTATGTGAAAAAAATTAGAAATAAATTTTAAAATACCTCTTTGTATAAATGAAAGCAGAAAACTAAAGGAAATTTCACCTAAATAGGATAGCTCACATGTTCTCCTTGGAGAGTCAAAGCAAAGCACCACAAAAGTTACTTTAATATGCAATTAAAGGCCACAAGAAGCATCATTTAATTAGACACGTGATCATTTCCTAATGCAGTACTCATAATGGACATTGCAAAAATTCTAGCATCAAGATCATTATAACTATTGAGCCAACATATGATATAAAGGATAAGATGAAAAAATCCTGCAAAGAACTTGATAAGAACCTCTGGGGCCATCTCTAATTGTCTTGACCTTTATCTTGCCGCTAGACTTCAATGACTCTGGAGGAGAGAATGAGGCTGAAGTCTTTGCACAACTCTGCCTTACTTAAATCCAATCCAGTGTAAGTCAAGACATCACCCCCATGATGTCATTGGTTCTTTTTGAGAACAAAGAAGAAGACCCTCCACATTAAATCAGCATTTGCTTTTACCATTTAGTAATTTGGATGCATAGATAGGATTAAAGGAAAATGGTAAAAGTTATATTAGAAAATATGAATGAAGATTAAGATATGAAAGAGAAAGTCTGAAGCTTTGGAAACTGTAAAATCTTCTGTATTAAATGAACACAATTTTTTTTTTCAAAAAGTAGACTGGGAAGTGCTAGACATAGTAAACAACAAATAGCAGCGCACACACACACACGAATAGTACCCCCCAAAAACTGTATTATTGTGTTGGAGCTATTTCAGAGTCAACTATCCATGTGCAAGTTACATCTTTGACAGTGCAAGGATCAAAATAAATCAAAAGCAGAAGGAATGAAAACAAATGGTAAAAGTAATCCTTAAACCCAACTCTTCTAAGTTCAGAACTCTTAGCCTTACTATTCTTAGTTTTGCTGAACTTGGATCAGAAAGTCTGGCTTTAAGACTACTTGTGTGATTTCATTATCTCTAATGCAATAATAATAGCTCATGTTTGCATTGTGTTAATCAGATGACAAAGCATTTTCCTCATATATCACCTGAAGGACCTTGATCACACCCCCTTCCCAGAGATAGTCATGCTCATATTACTTTTGATGTGATTGTGTATTCAACACTATAGCTCACTGGCTACTACTATTGCTCCTTTTACCAGATAAAATTAGATGATCCTAAATTCCAAGTAAAATCATTTAATGCAACAGAATAGCTAAGCAAAAATAGGTAACTGAACAAGATAAAAAAATAAAAGTATTCACAAATGACTATTACCTCTACTTCTCTTCCCCAAGGAGGGTTCATCTCAAATCTCAACTGACCACTCTAACTACCCAGTACAACAGGAGAAGGATATTTATGTCACTCCCAGAAAGCAGCTAGGAAAACTCACTGCAGCTCTAAGGAAAAGTGGGCTTCAATGCACGAGAACTAGACAATCACAAAACCTCAACCATGTTTGAAAGCACTAACTTCTTAGCAGAAACCAGGCAAGATGCCATTGGTCAGGAGAAATCTATCTACCATTTTCTCTCTATCTCTCTCTATCTATATACCCTATGCTTCCCCAGAATCAAAACTTGTTCATTTTCCAACTTCTTGTACAGCTCCTCAAATCAATAACCACCCCATGAAGTAGAAGGTGGGAGTATCATTATCCTCTTTGACTACCAAAGAATGAAGCCTCCAAGAACTTCACTTATTACTGTCATAGTTGCTATTGAAACTTTGTTGTTCATTCCTTTTAGACATATCTGACTCTTCATGAATTCATTTGGGGTTTTCTAAGCAAATAGTCAAGTTTGCCATGTCCTTCTCCAGTGGATTGAGACAAACAGGGTTAACTTACCCAGGGTCACACAGCTATTGTCTAGAGACTGGATTGGAATTCAGGTATTCCTAACTCCAGGTCCAACACTGTCCATAGTGCCACCCTAACTGTCTCTAAATGTATTGTTGTCATTTTCAGTCATGTTCAGCTCTTAAGTGTTCATAGCAGATACTGGAGTGGTTTTCCATTTTCTTCTTCATTTTATTTTACAGATAAGGAAATTGAGCAAACAGGGTTAGGTAACTTGCCCAGGGTCACACAACTAGTAAATGACTGAGGTCAAATTTCAACTTGGGAAGATGAGTTCAGGCCTGGAAATGTATCCACTGTACTACCTAACTGATTATTTGAAACTAGTGCTTTTGATTTGAAGTCATATTCCTATATGTATACCAGTACTAAATATAATAGCATTATTTCCTGCCCTTAATATGTGAAAAGATATGAAAGTATTTCTAACATCTGCATGCTGTAAAATGACATGGCAAGAGATATATTTAACAATGGTGGAATATAACTAGAATGATGACTATGTGTCTCAAATGGTTCTTTAAGAATTGACTTTTTGCCCACTGAGAAATAAGATTCAATTAGAGAGCAATGTACTATTAACCTTATTACAAAAATGGATACAAGGAAGAGCTTTCTCCATCAGGGAATATGGGAAGAAACATTGGACTCAATATCACAGTGGGGCAGCTAGATGACACAGTGGATAGAGTGCTGGACCTGGAGTCAGGAACATCTGAATTCAAGTTTGCCTCATACACTTACTAGTTGTATAATTCTGAGCACGTCACTTGACCCTGTTTACTTCAGTTTCCTCGTCTGTAAAATGAGCTAGAGAATAAAATGGCAAACCTCTCCAATATCTTTTCCAAAAAAACTGTAAATGGGTCACAAAGAGCCCAACACAACTGAACAATACCAAAAGGTATCACAGCCTAGAAACTTGTTCACAAACTGTGAGACTTTGAACAATTCCCTTCAACACTCCATACCCTGGATTCTTCACTTATAAATAAAAGAACTGGACAAGATGATCTCAAAGAATAATCTAAGATTTTCTTTTTGCAGAGTTTTTATGGTATGGTAGAGAGAATATTTACTATATTTGGAGTCAGAAAACCAGGGTTCAGTTCTTGGGCAAATCATTTAGCTTATTTGAGAGTGTTTCCTCATCTGTAAAACAAGAGTGTTGAACTAGATAATCTTTAAGGTCCTTTCAGGTTTAAGTCTATGATCCTATGACCTTTTCAAGTTTGAGGTTCTGTGATTCTTTGAATAGAAAGCTTCTGCTAGCTTTTATGTTTATTGAACTAAAAGCATTCGGTGAACAAAGCAAGTTCCAACCTGGCATTTCTCACCATTCTATTGGAAAATGGAATAAAATTAACCTAAATGTAGCTTTGTCCAAACTGAATGACCCTTCTTGGAACTAGTCTACTTTGCAATGTTTGATCTCACTTCAATCACAATCAATCAAATTTTTAATTTAACAACTGCCACTCCCCAAGGTTCTCTTAATTGGTCAAACATGGACTGCCAGGGTACAGGTAAAGAAAATAATATTTCCTCCAATCTGTCTTGCAGCATCCCAGAAAACATCAACTAAATATATAGTCAAATTTATTAGCCACATGGGGAATAAATGACCCCCACCCCCAACTGCTGCCACAAGCTCTCACAGATCATGTCAAACAAAATGGAGCCCAGAGTAATTACAGCCATGAGATTAGTTGGTCCTGTAATTATAATTGAAGTTACTAAGTAGTTCTGAGATGTAATTACAGCATAGAATTTGCTGGGTTTTGATCTTTCAATAATGATAGTTTGGAAGGCCAAAGAACCCTCATGATTACATAGGGAGAATGAAAAAGTGTTTGATAACCCTGTTCTTACCTTACTAACTCACCTAAAATTTTCTCCTTTTTTAAAAATATGAAATTAACAAACCAAGTATATTGCTGCTCCTGGTGCTTATACCAAGGTAGAGTGGTTCAGTAGAAAATATGAGCTAAGAGTCAGGAGGTCTAAATTATAGACCTGGATATACTAAGTACCTGAATTTCCTAAGTGACTTGTGACCATAGACAAATCACCACAATTCTCTATGCCTTAGGGTTTTCCCCCCCAGTTCTAAAATGAATGGCTTACAGAGACCTTCGAATTTTAAAAAAGCCTATAATACTAATGTTTTTAAAGGAAGAATCATTCCTATTCTGAAGGAACTGATTCTCACAATCCAAAGAATACATGATTTTATCAATGTGGGCATCTCCATCAAAGATGCAGAATGCCTTATATCCTCATCTGCCTTTCTGTATTACTTTCCTTTTTCACCACAGGGAATTCAACCTGAGGATGTTTGTTGCCTTCTATAGACATTCTAAGTAGAACTTTGTGACATTTATGATGCTAAAATGGCTGCTAATGGGTAGCCCCCTCACTCTTGCTATATAACTAGCACATCTTTTTTCCCATTCATACATTTCTCTGATAACATAACTATACAACTTCTCTGGTGTTTAATTGCTAATTTATAATGAATAATAAACCTCTCACACTCACTAAGTATTTCTATTACCCTTATAGTGATTCTCAACTTCTATTCTCCAGAGGCCATTAGATTCCATAAATCATGGCAAAACAAAATCACTGGAGAGTTCTGATATTAAAAAAGATAGACCTTTGTTTCAGAGGAAATTGGAAGTCACTAAAAGTATTGTGTAATTTTATAACTACATTCCAGCCTTAGTGAGGAAGAAATACTCAACAAGGATCTATGTCAATGATACCATGAGAGGATCCAGCTGAATCAAACTTCTCTGCCTCCGAGATGCCCATGTTGATAATCCAGCTAAGCATCAGTGGGTACCTGGAGTATCTCATGGATATTTTGTACACAGGCAACCAAGAAGTGATATCAACAGCCTTTAGTCCCCAGAGTCAATTAAAGCTTGAAGATAGTTTCAATATCTTTTAAGGGAAAACTAGCCTAATTTATATAGGGAGATAGGGTTAAGATATTGTTCCCCACAACCTTACTTGACACTAATATTCTTACTTTTGACAAACTAAGTTATATCTGTAGTTACTTCATTCAAGTTATCTTTAATATATCTGTATATTTGGCATATTCAAGGAGGAAACTTCAGTGTTGGAGAGTGACAAGTTACATGTTGCTCTAGCAGATCAAATGCTTTGAAGTTAACATACAATAAACTCAATAGAATTCTGTATTTTCCATATTTTTGTCAACTAAATGTTTGTAAAAATATGGTTTGTTATGGTATATCTCTTGTTTTACCTTATACTAATTTCCTGATTTTACCCTCAATAACCTTAGCAGATCAATCTTATGAAAATTGTTTATAGATGAAGAAATAGGCATGTGGGTTGGAATTAATAATATCTCATCATCTTTATTTTGGTAATAGTAAGGTCTAATAATTTCTATATTTTCAGTATTCTTCCCTTTTTTAGGTATGTTGTGAATCAGTCCCTCTAATCCCCTAAAATTTTAGTCCCCTAAAACATGAACTTTCTCTGATTATTCCAGTATTGCATGTTTAATTTTTTTTCATTCTAGTTTTACTTTCTCTAGTAACATATAGAAACATTATAGAGTCCAAATGCAGCATGATTCCACCTTGTTTGATGGTAAAAGGAGTTTTTAGTAAAAATACTTCCAGAACCTTTACTGTTTCCACTGATTATTACCATCCTTCTAGTTTCAGATTTTGCTTTGTTTAATTTCCCATAGAGGTGTACCAGTATGTGCTTAATAATCAATTCTGAAAAAAAACATGTACTATTAAGTTTCATCTGCCTTATTAACATTTTCTCCATCATTTTCTTTTTTTGGGTTTTTTTTTTTTAACCAATTGGCATTAAGTAACTTGCTCAAGGTTACACGGCTAGTCATTATTTATGCGTGGGTGCTCATTTTCTGAGGCCGGATCTGATCTCGGGTCATCCCAACTCCGAGGCCGGCGCTCTTACTCACTGTGCCACCTAGCCGCCCCTTTAGGGCAATTGGGGTTAAGTAACTTGCCCAAGGTTACACGGCTAGGTTTTTTGTTTGTTTGTTTGTTTGTATGGATTAAGTGTCGGAGGCCGGTTCCGAACTCGGGTCCTTCTGATTCCAGGGCCGGAGCTCTATTCACTGCGCCACCTAGCCGCCTCTTCCATCATTTTCTTAAGTCTAAAAATCAACAAAACAATAAATTAAGTCCTGAATTATGGTGTATGTGCAATTATGAGAGGTAGATACTCACCCTGAACAGTTAACAATCATGTATCAAGGGGCGGCAAGATGGCATAGTGAATAGAGCAGCAGCCCTGGAGTCAGGAGAACCTGGGTTCAAATCCAGCCTCAGATACTTAACACTTACTAGCTGTGTGACCTTGGGCAAGGTACTTAACCCCAAATCCCCTGTCTTACCCCCTCCAAAAAGAAAAAAAAAAGTCAGGGAGGCTAGGTGGCTCAGTGAGTAGAGTGCTGGCCCTGGAGTCAGAAGGACCTGAGTTAGGATCCGGCCTCAGACACTTAATGCACACACAGACAAAAACCTAGCCATGTGACCTTGGGCAAGGTGCTCAACCCCAATTGCCCTCCAAAAAGAAAAAAAAAGTCATCTATCACGAGCCAGTTCAAGTTGGCTACAGTGAACTCCTGGCTCTCTTGCTGAGTTTTCTCTAAATCTGTTCTTCCCTTGCTGCTTATGTAAGGTAATGTGTAATCCTCTACCACCTTTCACCTTCATATTTTATAAATGAGTTTATATTCTAAAGTGGTATTGCCCTTGATTGAAATTTCTTTTTGTTTAATAAGTAGGCAAAGTGTTTCCTGGTTGAGGAAGTTGCTAGCTTTTTGGTCTCCTATTTCTCAAATTTTACATTGGTTGAATTTTTGTAGGAAATATTTGGAATTTGTGTCAATGTCCTTTCCTGTTTCTCCCACACCTTTTGAATTAAAAATGTGTTTAAATAGGTTGGGTAGAATATGTTTTTATTGCAAGCCATTTTTTTAGTTTTGTATTAATTACATTTTTGCTCTAAAATTCACGGGGCTTTTTTTAATTTATATAAAGAAAACTGATTTCAGCATGACTCCACCTTAATTATAAGTTGTTTCCCATATGTTAAAACCTAATGAATTTTTTGTGGTGTTATTTGGTATTTATTATGTCCAGTACTTCATGATTATTTTCTCAGGCAAGATATTGCCAATGTATTGGTCACAAATTTTGGGTTTTCTCATTCTTTACTCTTGAATCATAGTTTCTATTTTATTCTGTATCATTGAATTGAAGTCAGTAAACAAGATGCATATTGATTTAATTTGAAGAGTCTAATAAATTTAACTATCATAAAATGTCTACCAAACCTCAGTGATCCATGTTTATGTAAAAATTGCAATTATTTTCATAGGGCATGTAGGTCTTTTCCTCTTTTTTTAATCTCTTGAATATAGAATTAGTAGTGGTATTACTGGATCAAAGGATAAATACAATTTTATTGTCCTTTGGGCATAGTTTTAAATTTTGCTCCAAAATGGTTGAATCAGTTTACAAGTCCACCAATGGGGCATTAGTGTCCTACTTTTCCCACATCCCCTCCAACTTTTATCATTTTTCTTTTCTCTCATATTAGTCAATCTGATAGGTGTGAGATGGTACCTCAGAGCTGTTTTAATTTGTAGTTCTCTTATCTGTAGTGATTTAGAGCATTTTTTCATATGATTATAGATAGCTTTGATTTCATCATTGGAAAACTGCCTTTGACCATTTATCAACTGAAGAATGACTTGTATTCTTATAAATTTGACATAGATCTCTATATATTTGAGAAATGAGACTTTTACCAGACACATTTACTGTGAAAACTGTTTCCCAGCTTTCTTTCTAATCTTGGTTGCATTAGTTTTGTTTGTGCAAAACCTTTTTAAATTTAATATATTAAAAATTATCCATTTTACATCCTACAATTCTCTCTATCTCTTGTTTGGTTATAATTTTTTCCATTCTCCGTTGGTCTGACAGGTAAACAATCCCTTGGTTTCATAATCTGCTTGTGATATCACCCTTTATGTCTAAATCATGTGCCCATTTTGACCTTTTCTTGGTATATGAGATCTTAGTCTATACCTAATTTCTATCATACTTTTTCCATGGTTTCCAGTAGTTTGGGTTAGTGAATTCATATCCCCAAAGCTTGGACCTTCACGTTTATCAAACACTAGATTACTATGGTCATTTACTACTATATCTTGTATATCTAATCTATTCTACTGATCCACCACTCTATTTCTTAGCCAATACCAGAGAGTTTGGGTAATTACTACTTGGTAATACAGTTTGAAATATGTTACAGCTAAGCCACCTTCCTTTATATCTTTCATGGATCCTCTTAATATTTTTTACTTTGTTTTTCCATATGAATTTTGTTATGATTTTTCTAGCTATATAAAATAATTTTTGGTAGTGTGATTAATATAGAACTGAATAATTAATTTAGGTAGAATTGTCATTTTATAATATTAGTTCAGTCTACCCCGAGGAATTGATATTTTTTCAACTATTTAGGTCTGAATTTATGTGTAGTGTTTTTTATTTGTTTTTTTAATTCATTTTGAACTTAAATACAAAAAGACCCAAAATATAACATTTCCATGTACACAGCACAACATAAACCAGGAGAACATTGTACACAGTAACAGCAATGTTGTTCCATTAAGAATTGTGAATAACTTCGCTATTCTCAGCAATACAATGATACAAGAAAATTCCAAAGGAAAAATGATGAAGCCTACTGTCTCCAGAGAAACAACTGGTATTGTTTGGTTACAGATTTAAGAATGCTGTTTTTCACTTTCTTTCTTTCAAGTCTTCTTTAATATAAAACCAAGAATTTCCATTTCAAACTGTTTATTTTTTTTAAATCTATAATAAGATTGGGTATTATTTCCATTATTTCACAAAAAAAATCTCCTGGGAAAACTGGAAAACAGTATGACAGAAATTAGATATAGACCAACAGCTCACACTATATACCAAGATAAGGTCAAAATGGGCCCATGATTTATGTAAGGGTGATACCATAAGCAAATTAGGAGATCATGGAATAGTTTATCTGTCAGATCCAGGGAATAGGAAGAATATATGACCAAACAAGAGATAGAGAGCATTACAAAATGTAAAATAGAAAATTTTGATTAAATAAAATTAAAATGTTCTTGTACAAGCAAAACCAATGCAAGCAAATTAAAATAACTGAAGTACCACCTGACACCCATCAGATTAGCTAATATAACAAAAAAAAAAGGAAAATGATGGATTTTGGAGGGAATGTGGGAGAAACTGGAACACTAATGCACTGTTGGTAGAGTTATGAATTGATCTATCTATTCTGGGGAGCAATTTTGAACTATGCCCAAAGGGTTATAAAACTGTATATATCCTTTGTCCCAACAGTACCACTGCTAGGTCTATTCTCAAAGACATCAAAAAAGAGGGAAAAGGACCTATTTGTACCTATTTATAACAGATCTTTTTTGTGGTGGCTAAGAATTGGAAATCAAAGGGATGCCCAACAATTGGGAAATGGCTAAACCAGCTGTGGCATATGATTGTAGTGGAACATCATTGTGCTAAAAGAAATGACAAGCAGGATGATTTCAGAAAAAAAAAATGGAGAGACCTACATGAACTGATGTGAAGTGAACAGAACCAGTACACAGTAACAGCAATGTTGTTCCATGAAGAATTGTGAATAACATAGCTATTCTCAGCAATACAATAATACCAAAAATTCCAAAGGAATAAAAATGAAGCATACTGTCTCCAGAGAAACAACTGGCATTGTTTGGTTACAGATTTAAGCGTGCTGTTTTTCACTTTCTTTTTTTAAGTCTTCTTGTACAAAATGACTAATATGGAATATTTTACATAGATAACCTATATCTGGTTCCTTACCATCAAAAGGAAGGGAAGGAGAGGGAGGGATAGAATTTGGAACTCAAAACTTTTTAAAATGTTTAAAATTGATTTAACATGTAATTGAGCTGGAAAATAAAATATTTTTAAAAGAGAAAAAAGGAAAATCTATGTAATAAATACTACAAATTGCTTCTAAACATGCCCTACTTTTTATGCTTTCTTCTAAATACTCTTTTGTTCTATGCCATGCATTTTTTACTTTTTTCTGTCTCCCTCTTCACCCAATCCTAGAGAAGGCTACAATTAAACACACATATGTATATATACACAAAAATGCATACATACATATAAAGATATACATACATACATACATACGTGTGTGTGTGTGTGTGTGTGTGTGTGTGTGTGTGTGTGTGTGTGTGTATATATATATATATATACTATACAGCTACCTAATTGTCATTTCTTCCTCTGGAGGTGGATAGTATCTTCCTTCATAGGACCTTTGTGGTAGGTTTGAGTATTTATGAGACTCAAGATGAATTAGTCATTCAGAGTTGTTCTCTCAGGACAACATTTCTGTTATTATTTACAATATTATCTTGGTACTCTCATTTCATTTTTCATTATTTCATGCAAGTCTTTCCATGTTTTTCTTAAATCAACCAGCTCACTGTTTGTTATAGCATAGTAGTATTCAATCACAATCATATACCACAACTTGTTTAGCCATTTCCCAGTTGAAGAGCATCTATCATTCGAGTCTATATGATAGTTGGAAGGTGATAACTCAAAGTTGTTTTAGTTTACATTTCTCAAATCAATAAAGATTTATGACAGTTTTCCATATGACTACATGCAGTTTTGGTTTCTCCATTGAAAAACTGTCTTTTTATATATTTTGACCATTTATCAATTGGGGAATGACTTGTATTCTTATAAATTCAACAGAAAATTTTATGAGATGTTTATCTGAGAGGCTATCTATAAAATTTTTACCCCAATTTTCTGCTTTCCTTCTAATTTTGACTGTTTAGTTTGTTAGTTTCATTTGCACAAAACATTTTTACATAATCAAAAATATCAATTTTATACCTCACAATGGTCTCTATCTCTTGTTTATTTGTAAATCATTCTCTTATCCACAAGTCTAATAGGCAGTATATTCAAAGTTCTTCTAATTTTCTTGTGATATTTCCCTGTATACATTCTGACCCTGTCTTGGTAAATGGTTTAAGATATTGGTCTACTGAGTTCAAAGCCAGTCTCAGACACTTAACACTTATCTTGGGAAAGTCACTTAACCCCAATTGCCCTGCTCTCCACCCTCCAAAAAAGCATAATAATAATAATAATAATAATAGTAATAACAGTCTATACCCAATTTCTGCCAGATCACTTTTCACATTTCCCAACAATTTTTGCCAAATAATGAGTTCTTGTCCCCAAAACTCAAATGTATGCATTTGTCAAACACAAGGTTATTATTATCATTTACTATTATGTATTGTATGTTCTACTGATTTACCCTTCTATTTCTTAGGCAATACCAGATAGTTTTGAAAATTATTGCCTTATAATATATCTTAAGAACTGGCATTGTTAAACCTTCTTCCTTTATATATATTTATTTATATATATTCATTCTTCCTAATGAATTTTATTTATTTTATTTTATTTTATTTTATTTTGATTTTTGAAGGTTAATTGGGGTTAAGTAACTTGCCCAAGGTCACACAGCTACGTTTTTTTGTTTGTGTGTGTGTTAAGTGTCTGAGGCCAGATCCGAACTCAGGTCCTTCAGACTCCAGGGCCGGCGCTCTACTCACTGCTCCACCTAGCCGCCCCATGAATTTTATTTTTATTTTTTCTAACTCAGTAAAACATTGTTTTTGGTAATTTAATCCTAGTGGCATTGAATAAATAGAACAATTACGTTTATATTATTGCCTTCACCTACCCATGAACAATTAACATTTCTCTAATTATTTAAATCTAGCTTTATTTTGTTAAGAGTCTTATACAATTATGTTCATGTAGTTCCTAGGTCTTTTTTAGCAGGTGTACTCCCAGGTATTGCATACTGCCTACAATTATTTTAAATGGTTTTGTGTCTCACTGTCTCTTCTTCTAGTCTTTTGTTAGTGATGTTTAATAATGCTGATGACTTATATATGTTTATTTTATATCCCAGTATTTCCCAGAATTGTTGTTTCAAATAACTTTTTAGTTAAATACTTAGGATTTCCCAAATATATCTTTATATCATCTATAAAAATAGATAATTTATTACCTCATTTCTCATTTATTTCTTCAATTTATTTTTCTTCTTATTGTTGCCATTACAATTTCTAAAACAATGTTGAATAAAATTGGTGATACATAGTGTAATTTCCCTCTTTATCTCTTTTATTAAATCTATTTTTGCTTTAACTTTGTCTGAGATTGTGATCACTATCCTTGATTTTTTTTTTTGTTTTGGGTAAAAGCATAATAAATTTTACCCCAGTCCTTTATTTAACTGTGTGAACTGTGTTTCCTGTAAACAACATACTGTTGGCTTCTGATTTTTTTTAAACAAATGCTTTATTAACTCCTGTTTTACATCATTCATTTCTGCCAGATTTTAAGTTACAATCATTTTCCCCCCATTATTCCCCGACCCAACCTCCCAGAATAGCAGTCCCACAAGATATCGCTTCCTCCAATCTGCTCTCTCCCATACCTTCTCCCATACCCCCATCGACTTTTCCATTAGAGGAAGGTGAATCTTTGTGTCCCAATGCCTGCACATCTTGTCTCCCAATTATAAGCAAAAGAGTATTAATAATAGCATTTATATATATTTGAAACATTTAATGTTAAGACCTCGAATTTCAGATCCATTTCCTTCCTCCCTTGTCACCCATTCCCTCTGGGGAGATAAGTAATTCAGTATATGTTGTACATGTCTAGCTATGCAAAACATTATCATAGTAGATATATTGTACAAGGCTGCTTATAATTCCCTCCCACTAATCCCACCCCCCACCTGGTCCATTCCCTACATGATCCTGTCCCTCTTCTATAGTGGGTACTTCCAACCTCCCCTCCCCCCAAGGATGCCCTCCCATCCATCATCCCTCCTCTCATCCCCCTTCCCCCTATTCTGCTGCAGGTTGAGATATCCCATTTAGTATGTATGTCATTCTCTCCCTGAACCAAATTCAATGAGAATGTGGTTTTGCCTTTTTAGCCTTCCTATTCTCCTCCTCCCTTGCAACCACTTCCCCTTGCTTCTTCTACATGAGATAGTTTACCCTATGCTGTCTCTCCCCATCTCCTCTTGCCACTTTCCTCTCTCACCTCATAATTTCATCCCTTGAGTATTCTCCCTTCCCAACAAATTCAACCTATGCCCTCTATCCATATATAACTGTAACCATATACACACACATTCAGATATGTATTCATATGACCACAAACCCTTCTTCCATTATTTTCATAGTGAGAAACATATCATCAGTCACAGTTATTACTTTTCCATATAGGAATGTAAATAGTTTAACTTTGATAGGTTCCTTTTGATTTCTTTTCCCTGATTACATTCTAAGGCATCTCTTCCTTCTTGTGTCTGGATGTAAATTTCCTATTCAATTCTGTTTTTTTCCTCGAAGAATGCTTGAAAGTCCTCAATTCCACTGAATGACCATATTTTCCCCTGAAACAAAATAATCAGTTTTGCTGGGTAGGTGACCCTTGGGTTCATTCCCAGTTCTTTTGCCCTCTGGAATATCATATTCCATGCCCTTCTATCCCTCAGTGTAGAAGCTGCCAGGTACTGGGCTATTCTGATTGTGTTTCCACAATATTGAAATTGTTTTTTCCTGGCTGCTTGGAGTATTTTCCCGTTGATTTGGGATTTCTGGAACCTGGCTATAATATTCCTGGGAGTTTTCTTTTTGGGATCTTTTTCAGGAGGTGATAGGTGGATTCTTTCAACCTCTATTTTGCCCTCTGGATCTAAAACATCAGGGCAATTTTCCTTGAGAATTTCTTGAAGGGTGATTTATAGGTTCTTTCCTTGATCATGGCTTTCAGGTAGTCCAATAATTTTTAAATTGTCTCTCCTGGATCTATTCTCCAGGTCAGTGGTTTTTCCCATGAGATATTTCACATTGCCTTCTAATCTTTCGTTTGTTTGGATCTGCTTAACAGCATCTTGATTTCTCATAAAGTCATTAGCTTCCATTTGCTCCAGTCTAACTCTGAAGGAATGAATCTCCTCAGTGAACTTTTGAGATTCTTTTTCCATCTGGCAAATTCGACTTTTTAAGGCATTCTTCTCCTCATTGCCCTTTTGGGCCTCCTTTGCCATTTGAGTTAGTCTATTTTTTAAGGTGTTGTTTTCCTCAGTCAGGCTGTTGACCCTCATTTCATACTTTTCCTGCATCCTTCTTATTTCTCTTTCCAATTTTTCCTCCACTTCCCTTATTTGATTTTTTTAAAGTCCTTCTTAAGGTCCTCTATGGCCTGCAACCCGCTCATGTTTTCCCCTGGGGCTTTTGGAGCAGGACTTCTGACCTCACAGTCCTTTTCCCGCTCTATGCCCCCAATATAGGAGTCTAGGGTTGCATTTTTCTGTTTCCTTTGCCTTGGCATGTTGCCACTTAATTACTTGACTTTTGGGCTTGTTGCCACACTATGGCTTTAAGGCCAGATAGAGGAATTTTTGTCCCGAACGTGTCAGGGGCAACTTCCGTTTCTGGCAAGCTTTAAACCCACCCACGACTTCCACCCCAGACCACAGTCCAGATCCAGGGAGGTTATAGCAAGAGCGATTACCCCCCAAGACTGATCGCTGGATCTCCCTACAGTTAGCATGCAGGCCAGGAGCTGGAGCTGCCTCTGAAAACTACAAAATGGTGTGTCTCCTCAGCGGCTTCTAGCCCCCAGGGGAGGGAGCCGGCACATTCCCAAAATACTGGTCCCAAAGTCCATAGGACACTAACCTCTTACTTTGTCCTAGGCATGTCTATGTTGACAATTCTGGAGTATCCACAGCTGCTGGTGTTCTGGGGTTCCTCCAGCCGGCTGCCTGCCCTGCCGCCCTGGGGCTAAAACCTCAGCTCATGGGGGACCTGGGCTCGGCTCCGCTCCTGTGCTCTGCGCTCTGCGCTCTGCGCGCTGCCAGGTCCCAGACTGCTGCGCTGGTCCTTCCTGCAGGGCTGCTGGGCTGTCCTCAGCGGGAGGTTAGCTTCTCTGTGTTGTTCTGTGGGTGCTGGGGCTCCAGAAGTTGTTCATAGTCCCCTTTTACATAGTTTGGGGGGAATCTGGGGGCAGAGTGGCTTGGATGAGCTGTTTCTACTCCGCCATCTTGGCTCCGCCCCCCCGGCTTCTGATTTTTATGCCATTCTGCTATTCATTTCCTTTTTATGGGTGAGTTCATCCCATTCATATTCAAAGTTATAATTACTAGTTGTATATTTCCTTCCATCTTGTTTTTCCTCAGTATCTATTCTCTCCCTATTTGCCCTAACCCCCTTCACATGTCTAATTTACTTCTAACCACTACCTCGCCCTTCTGTTCCTTAATCTATCTACCCCTCTAAAAGTCTCTCCCTTATCCTCTCCCCCCACCTTCCAAAAGTCCCTCCCTTATTCTATTCATTTCTGCTCCTATTTCTTTATAAATTTGGAGACTTTTGTGCCTTTCTAGATGTATGTTATTCCTTCTTTAACCTACTTACAATTTGAATAAGATTACATCACTTCCAGCCCTCCACCCTGAACTGCTTTAATCATAACAGATCTTCCATTCATGTCTCATTCATGTAATTAATCCATTTTACCTCTTTGTATCCAGTTTTATCTTTTGGAATTATCCCATCATACTCAACTCAACCCCAAGCTTTGAAGCTACCTAAGTAATGAATAATAATCTTGAGTACAGATAACATTTTCCCACATAAGTAAGCAGTTCAACCTTTTGAGTCCCTTGTAATTGACCTTTAACATTTACCTTATGGGGGTGGCTAGGTGGGGCAGTGAGTAAGAGCACCAGCCCCACAGTTGGGAGGACCCTGGATGGGTCCTGGCCTCAGAAAATGAGGACCCACACATAAATAATAACTGGCCTTGTAACCTGGAGCAAGTTACTTAACCCCAATTCCTTATGAAAAAAAAAAAAAGATTAACCTTATGTTTCTCCTTGATCTTATATGTTAAATTTTTCATTGAGTTCTGTACTTTTTGTGATGAATACATGAAAGTTTTTCAATTCATTGAATATCTTTTTTTTTTCTGTTCAGGATTATACTCAGCTTAGCTATATATGTTATTCTTGGTTATAAGACCAGCTCTTTTGCTCTACAAAATATAATGTTCTAAGTCCTTCGGTCTTTTAATGTAAAAACTGCTAGATATCATGTTATCCTGACTATCCTGTAACTCCCACAGTCTAGTTTTCTTCCTTACTGTTTGTAGCACCTTCTTAATTTGGAAGCTTCAAAACTTGGCTATAATATTCCTGTAAGTTTTCATCTTGGGATCTCTTTCATGTAGTGATCAATATATATTTTTTTCATTTCCATTTTACCCTCTTGTTTTAGTACTTTATGGCAATTTTCCTTAATAATTCTTATAACATCATATCTAGACTTTTTTTATTTATTTATTTTTTTTAAACAAATACTTTATTAACTTCTGTTTTACATCATTCATTTCCGCCAGATTTTGAGTTACAATCATTTTCCCCCCATTATTCCCCTACCCAACCTCCCAGAATAGCAGTCCCACAAGATATCACTTCCTCCAATCTGCTCTCTCCCATACCTTCTCCCATACCCCCATCGATTTTTCCCATTAGAGGAAGTGAATCTTTGTGTCCCAATGCCTGCACATCTTATTATTATAAAAAATTATATAATAAATATTTATATATATATTTGAAACATTTAATTCAGAAAAATCCATTTCCTTCCTCCCTTGTCACCAATTCCTTCTGAGATAAGTAATTCAGTATATGTTGTACATGTCTAGCTATGCAAAACATTATCATAGTAGATATATTGTACAAGGCTGCTTATAATTCCCTCCCACTCATCCCACCCCCACCTGGTCCATTCCCTACATGATCCTGTCCCTCTTCTATAGTGGGTACTTCCAACCTCCCCTCACCCCAAGAATGCCCTCCCATCCATCATCCCTCCTCTCATCCCCCTTCCCCTATCCTGCTGCAGGTTGAGATATCCCATTTAGTATGTATGTCATTTTCTCCCTGAACCAAATTCAATGTGAATGTGGTTTTGCCTTTTTAGCCTTCCTTATTCTCCCCCTCCTTTGCACCCACTTCCCCTACATGAGATAGTTTACCCTACCATGTCTCTCCCCATCTCCTCTTGCCACTTTCCTCTCTCACCTCATAATTTCATCCCTTGAGTACTCTCCCTTCCCAACAAAATCAACCTATGCCCTCTATCCATATATAACTGTAACCATATACACACACATTCACATATGTATTCATATGACCACATCCCCTTCTTCCATTATTTTCATAGTGAGAAAGATATCATCAGTCACAGATATTGCTTTTCCATATAGGAATGTAAATAGTTCAACTTTGATAAGTTCCTTTTGATTTCTTTTCCCTGATTACCTTCTCAGGCATCTCTTACTTCTTGCGTCTGGATGTCAAATTTTCTATTCAACTCTGGTTTTTTCCTCAAGAATGCTTGAAAGTCCTCTATTCCACTGAATGACCATATTTTCCCCTGAAACAAAATACTCAGTTTTGCTGGGTAGGTGACCCTTGGGTTCATTCCCAGTTCTTTTGCCTCTGGAATATCATATTCCATGCCCTTCAATCCTCAGTGTAGAAGCTGCCAGGTCCTGGGCTATTCTGATTGTGTTTCCACAATATTGAAATTGTTTCTTCCTGGCTGCTTGTAGTATTTTCTCCTTGATCTGGGGATTCTGGAACCTGGCTATAATATTCCTGGGAGTTTTCTTTTTGGGATCTTTTTCCAGAGGTGATCTGTGGATTCTTTCAACCTCTATTTTGCCCTCTGGATCTAAAACATCAGGGCAGTTTTCCTTGAGAATTTCTTGAAGGGTGATTTCTAGGTTCTTTCCTTGATCATGGCTTTCAGGTAGTCCAATAATTTTTAAATTGTCTCTCCTGGATCTATTTCCCAGGTCAGTGGTTTTTCCCATGAGATATTTCACATTGCCTTCTAATCTTTCGTTTGTTTGGATCTGCTTAACAGCATCTTGATTTCTCATAAAGTCACTAGCTTCCATTTGCTCCAGTCTAACTCTGAAGGAATGAATCTCCTCAGTGAACTTTTGAGATTCTTTTTCCATCTGGCAAATTCGACTTTTTAAGGCATTCTTCTCCTCATTGCCCTTTTGGGCCTCCTTTGCCATTTGAGTTAGTCTATTTTTTAAGGTGTTGTTTTCCTCAGTCAGGCTGTTGACCCTCATTTCATACTTTTCCTGCATCCTTCTCATTTCTCTTTCCAATTTTTCCTCCACTTCTCTTATTTGATTTTTAAAGTCCTTCTTAAGGTCCTCTATGGCCTGCAACCCACTCATGTTTTCCCCTGGGGCTTTTGGAGCAGGACTTCTGACCTCACAGTCCTTTTCCCGCTCTATGCCCCCAAAATAGGAGTCTAGGGTTGCATTTTTCTGTTTCCTTTGCCTTGGCATGTTGCCACTTAATTACTTGACTTTTGGGCTTGTTGCCACACTATGGCTTTAAGGCCAGATAGAGGAATTTTCGTCCCGAACGTGTGGGGGGCAACTTCCGTTTCTGGCAAGCTGTAAACCCACCCACAACTTCCACCCTAGATCACAATCCAGATCCAGGGAGGTTAAAGCAAGAGCGATTACCCCCCAAGACTGATCGCTGGATCTCCCCACGATTTGTAGGCTGGGAGCCGGAAATGCCTCTGAAAACTACAAAATGGCGTGTCTCCTCAGCGGCTTCTAGCCCCCAGGGGAGGGAGCTGACGCATTCCCCAGATACAGGTCCCAAAGTCCATAGGACACTAACCTCTTACTTTGTCCTAGGCATGTCTATGTTGATAATTCTGGAATCGCCACAGCTCCTGGTGTTCTGGGGTTCCTCCAGCCGGCTGCTGTCCCTGCCGCCCTGGGGCTAAAACCTCGGCTCACGTGGACCTGGGCTCGGCTCGACTCCTGCGCTCTGTGCACTGCCGGCTCCCAGACCACTGCGCTGGTCCTTCCTGCAGGGTGCTGGGCTGTCCTCAGCGGGAGGTTAGCTTCTCTGTGTCGTTCTGTGGGTGCTGGGGCTCCAGAAGTTTTTCAGAGTCCTTTTTTACATAGTTTGTGGAGAATCTGGGGGCAGAGAGGCTTGGAGGAGCTGTTTCTACTCCGCCATCTTGGCTCCGCCCCCCTAGACTTTTTTTAATAGGAACTTTTAGGTAGTCCAACAAGTATCTTCTTGTCACTCATCAATCTGCTCTCCAGATCAATTATTTTTCTGAGATGTTTCACATTTTCTTCCATTTTTTTCATTCTTTTGATTTTGTTTCATTATTTCTTGATGTGTTATAACATCATTGGCTTCCCTTTGCCCAATTCTAGTTTTTAAGTAATTATTTTTTCTTAAGTTTTTGGATCTCTTTTTCCACCTGATTGACTTTCTTTTTTGTGATTTTCTTGGATTGCTCTTATTGTTTTCCCTAATTTTTCCTCAACCTCTTTCATTTGATTTTTAAAATCCTTTTTTAAACCTCTACAAGATATCTTTATGAACTTGTGATTATTTGATTTTTTCCTTGAAGCAGGACTAGTTTTTCTTTTTGAACTTCACTATCTTCTTCTGAGGATGAATCCAGATCTTCTCTGTCCCCACAGTAGCTATCTATGTTTGGGTTCTTTCTCTTCTGCTTACTCATTTTTCTTATTGTTATAATATATGTTTTAGCAGCTTATTATTATAATCAATTTATAGTCCCAAAGTGCAGGAGGTGATGCCCCAGGCTTCAGGTTTTACATACCAATGTTTTCTAAGCTCTGCCTGGGAGCTTTATCTTGGGCACTCTTCTCCACCCCTCCACCATGGCCAGGGCTGCCAGCTACACAATCACTGCAAAGGTTTTTCCTCTCTGAATTCTCTGTCAAGGCTAGGGACTTGAACTGACCCATATTCCCTGAAACCAAAACTGAAACTAAGGATTCCACTCTCTTGCAAATGCCCACAGCTCATAGGGTCTTGACCCTTTTAGTACCACACTTACCTGGCATGAGTTTACTCTTCCTCACTTATAACCACAGTCCAGGACCATATCTTGCCAACACTCCTGTACCTAGCATCCAGCAACTGCTGGGGGGAGTGTCTTTCATCTTCCCTTGCTCAACTGTCTGACACCTACACTGTTCCTGAGGTGAAAATTTCTGCTGCCAGGATTGCCACCTGTCCCCAGGGCTTGTTTTTTGGTGATTCAGCAGAGTCTATCTCAAGGCATTTGTACTTTAATGTCAATTAGGCCAGGTCTCTGCCCCTGGAGGTCATATTTTCCTAAGGTCCTCTCAAGGTGTCTTAGAACAACTACTTTAACATGACTTTTAATTATTTCTGCCACTCAAAATTCCCTTTGAGGCAGTATATCTGTTATGTTTGTAGAACAATTTCCAAGAACCTAGTGCTTTCCAATCTTATTCCAACATCTTCCCAGAACCTCTCCTGGGAAAGGTATTTTGTTATTGCACTTATGTATAGTTTCTGGACTTTTCTAGACAGGTAGACTTCCAAGTATTTTATATCATCTATAATTATTTTAAATGAAATTTCTCTTTCTGTCTCTTGCTACTGACTTTGTTGATAATATGTAGAGATAACGATGATTTCTGTGGGTTTATTTTATATCCTTCAACTTTGCTAAAGTTGTTTGTTATTTCAATTAGTTCTTTTAGTTGATTCTCTAAGGATAACATAACATGATGTGAAAAGAATGATAGTTCTCTTACCTCGTTGCCTACTTAATTTCTTTTTATTCTTTTATTGCTCCTGGTGTGGAGGGGGTACTTTTCCCCTTCTTTCTTTGTGGACTACAGGCCCTGGCTTCTTGCCTGCTGTGGTCAGGTTCTTTTTGTTGCTCGTTTTTCTAGTCTATTTCTCGACTTCCTGTTAAAGTTGAGGTATGCTTCTGAGGTCAATGGAGAACTGTTACAAGCTTTGGGATTTTTTTTGTAAAGCTGTTTTCAGAGCTAGTTCTTGGGGTCTGAATGTTTTCAGTTCTTCCAGTGTGATGTGATCTAAGAAGATCTGTGTTTACTATTTTCTGATATGTACCCTGGACTGTGAGTGACAACAAGTACTCTTTTCTGCCCTTCAACAGTGACCAGTGTCCTCACTACCCTGAAGCTACCAACTCTTGTGGGCTATTCTTTTTCTTTACCATGAGACTACAACCTGGGACTGTGATTCAGAGCTATATATGGGCAATGCAGGAGAGTCTTGCATTCAGTGCCAGCAAAGGGACCCCTGTAACCTCCTCTTGACTCATTTTCCAACCTCCTTACCATTTGTGGGCAGATAACTCCTGAAGTCACTGCTGCTCTTTGAGTTTTCCCCAAGGCTTGCTGCTGGCTTGCTGGGCCATAGTCTGTGTTGGACTGTGCTCCACTCTTACCCTGGTGTGATAGACTTTTGATGACAAATTCCTAAGTAGTCTTGGGCTGGAAAAGTGTTTCACCCCATCCTTTTGTGGGTTCTTCTGCCCCAAAATTCATTTTGAAATGTTGTTTGCAATTTTTAGAGGGGAATTTGGGTGAGCTCAGGTGAGTTTCTGCCTTTTCTCTGCCATCTTGGCTCCATCCCTAAGCATTGCTTACTCCCTGTGGTCCTCTTTTAAAATTTATCTATATTTTGGGGGAGGGGGATAATAGGGTAAATCCCTAATACATTAATGTGGATGGATTTATCACATCCATTTCCTTTGAGCCTTGGAGAACACATTAAAGCCAGGGCAACTAAGAGAGAATAAGCACTAAAATAGGGTGGTATAAAATGAGGGTCAAATATGAGGCAAAAAGAGGAGAAAGTGATCAAATCAAATACTTCATAATTTGCGATTTAGCCTGTGGTTATATCTGCTTAATAGCATTATTTTAAGAAGTAGTTTAGATGTGAGCGCCCAAGATGGTGGCGCCCAGGTGTGAGCACCGGGACTCTCAGTGAGCAGGCGGCCACGGTCGCAGTGCGTGGACACGACGCGAGGGTTCCAGCATGGGCAACTCATATTCAGTCAAATCTTTCCCCAGAAGAAATAAAACTCGGAAGATTAAGAACTACTGAGCTTGTGGGAAAAAATTTGTGGCATCTCTCCAAAAAAGAACAGATTGTATATACTTATGGACCACTCTACATTGGGACAACCTCATCTTTTTGTGGATTCTTGGCAAATTACCTTTTTAGGAATTGTATGAAGGTTAAACAGGATTCTTTTCAAACATTTGTGCCATTATCTGCAATTCCATTTTTGACTACTGCAGTAACTTATTAGTTCCTTGTAACAGATCCCGTAAGTTCTGGTGATTTAACCATGGACATGTGTGTTTTTAGAGGTGCCTTTGTTTCTGCATTATGTGGTATCCTTCATCCCTCTGCTTTGGCATTTTTTAAAAATGGGCCTCTGGCAGTCAAGTATGAAACTGTTCCATTACCTCCAAGAGGAAGGAGTTTATTCCACTGGACTATACTTTGTCAATCAGCTGCAAAGCTAATGGTTATTCCTCTGATCCTACAGACTATTCGTGGAGGACATCTTGCTTCCCTGCAACATAAAATACATAACAGAATATTTGAATTGCTTGAACATGACTGACTTAAAAATTAACCTTTTAATGTATATGATGCAGTTTGGAGCATTTCATGAAAAAGTTAAATGTAAATCATAATCAAGGAACATAATGTATAGTACACATGCAAATAAAAATTATATGATGTCTCTGACTAAAAAGAAAAAGTAGTTTAGCATTAAGCAAACTTTAATCTGCTAAATTACAATACAATTTAGAGTACTCAGGAGAAAAGTCAATCTGATTTTTTTTTTGCATTTGTAGCCTTAAATGTGCAGTATCTGCAAAAAAGAAAAGGGTAGTAAGATTTGCCTTGTAGTCTTTTGGAGATTTGGAGATTTGATGAGTGATGTGACTAATTTGATGCAACAATGAAAATAATTTAAAATTAGGTTATTTTTATATGTAAAGGGATCCTAATATGTCAGGTGTCTGAAAACTGTTTATTCTTAAGTGTTTTCAACATTTTTCCTGGCAAACTTACTTATACAATTAATTTGCCTCAACTATAAAGAATAAACTTTATGAAAATAAACTTTAGTGGAGAACCAAGGAAATGTAATTACATGATTGCAAATGGGAAATTAGTGGAGCTATATTAAATACATCTTCATAATGGATAGCTGGACTATTCAGGTAAAACTCTAGTCCCTCATCCCACTCCCTACCCCTTTAGATGAAACTTTAGGTGAAAAAAAGATTCCGGAATTTGGAGAGTCATTCCAAATACCTATAATATTTTCAAAGGATGTAGTATACATGTATAGCACTCTTCTGACTTTTTCTCCTGGTTTTAGCCCAGAACAGGAGAGAAGTAGCAATAGTTATGAGATGCAAAGCTATAAACAAAGGGTGCCTTCATGGCACCTGAGGGCAATGTAAGAGTATCATAGCAATGTCATGCTTCTCATTTAAGGCACTAGCTATCCTCCATGAGGATGATCAGTTGGATATGTCAGTGACCAGATCAAGAAAATCATCAACCTTCAGAGCTTCTATCTTTTTTTTTACTTTATTTCACCATGCCAGAAGTGGAGTGCAATCCAGAGTTCTCTGCATTTTCAATTAATGACCAGGCCTGATGAAAAAATGGGTTGTATTAATGAGTTTTGGATTATATTATGTTGTTGTATTCCTTTGCCATTCAAATGACAACTCAGCATTTTTTGTAGAACATCTGGGATCAAGGATACTTCTGTACCATCTGGGCAATTCTAGGGTTGAGCAAAAGTCAGTACAGCCATTCAGTACATGTTTTATTATATATTATTATTTTGTTGTTGTTAGATATTGTTTAGTTTTATGTTGTTGTTTATATAGTTCATGCCAAGAATAAGTACTTGTTGTTAAATGTTTGCCTACTTCTGTGGAGAGTGGACTTTTTTTGGCAAGATCATATGATTGGAGCTTAGGAAATTTAGTATGTTCAGGGATGAGCTCAGGATGGGCAGAAATAAGGGCTTGAAAGCTAATTTCTGATTACTCTAAATCTACTCTTAAGTATAGATAACAATTCCATGCTTCCCTGAAAGGTGAGGTGAAGTTTAAAGATAAGAGTTTGTTCACTATGACAATCATAAAGAGCTTTGGGCTTCTTTACTATGCTTAGTGAGATGGACGGACGTGCTTAAATGCTAGGGTAGATTGGGATCAAATACTTTGGATCTTTACTACTGAATGGGATCAGGATAGTACATAATAGCACCACCTAGTGTTATAAAATCAACAATAAAGTTTTTTCCTCTTTTTTTCATCCTATCAGAGTTTAATAACATTAGGATTATGCTTATCCAACACCTCATCCCACACCCCAGTTCATATAGCTGCATTCAAATAAACAGAATAATCATGAGTAGATGAGAAATTAAAGTTTATGGCAACATTTTTTCTGTCCATAAATTTGATCTCAAAATGCCCCTCGAGAATTTTTTTTAGCAAGAGTTTAACTCAAATTTGGTTGTGGAGGGGTACAGTAGAATTGGATCAGGGAGAGTTCATCTGGAATGAGGGTTGAGAAAAGTCCTACCTGGTAGCTTCCTGTTTTAATTATTTTGCTAAGTGCCAAATTTCATTGTCTCTACAATTTTACAGGACTGCAAATGCTAGAATTTAGAATTTTATTTCCCTAGGATAAAGTTCTAATGACCCCAGCCTACTTATAATTCTATATTCTGACTATATAAAACTACAGAGCGAAAACTATAGGAAGGTGAAATAGTAGCTATGCACACTACATAGGTCAATACTTTAAAGGCTTCCACATCCAAAGATGCTAACATCTAGTAGCCAGATTATTGGTGATAAAACTTTGCACACACAGCTAAGCTGCTCTAGACAGCAGACACTGGCACTGGCACTGTACTAGAAGCCTTTTATAGTATGTAATTCATGTAAGAGCTTGCACTTCAAAAATCCAAGGACAATTCCATGCCATGGTGAGGTATCAGATTAGGACTTTTATTGAGTCCAGATATGCATAAATAGGAGAAGGGGGGAGAATGAAAATTCCAGTGATATGGCTAATAATTTTCTAGAAAACTTTAAATGTTGTTTGTGCATACAAAAGAGAGAGGGGGTGAGAGAGGGAAGGAGGATGAGGAAGAGCAGGAAGAAGAGGAGGAGGAGAAGGAGAAGTAGAAGAACAAGAACAAGAAGAAAGAGAAAGAAAGAAAGGAAGGAAGGAAGGAAGGAAGGAAGGAAGGAAGGAAGGAAGGAAGGAAGGAAGGAAGGGAAAGAAAGAAAGAAAAAGAAAGAGAATGAGAGACAGACAGCAAGAGAGATTATTTTTTAGTTTAGAACTATGATTACATTGCTGTAGGAAATCTTGGTTTGGAAACTCCTTTTACCAATATAGATTACAAACTTGTATATAACTTGAATTCTTAAAGATTTACCTCTTAAAGGGATTTTTTTAAAAAAAAAGATATATTTCCTCTTTAACATTTTGTTGTAATGAGGAATTTTGATTCAAATTCAAAAAACATCTTTCTGAAATATCATGCACAAAATAGTGTTTCAGTAAGCACTTGTTAAATTAATGGTGAATCAAATTAAGATGTCTCAATTGTCACAGACTGTTATATGTGCCAGGAAGGGCATGCTGTGGCATAATGTTAGTATTTTATTCCTTTTGCCTGACTATTAATATTTTGTTGCCTTTGGTGCCTGCATCCATATTCTATGTTGCAGTATTCTCTAGGATGGGATTTTGCCCAAAATAGTTGCACAACGATGAAATGATTGCCATTTGGAGGCCTGTTTATCCCTTGCCTGCCTGGGGGATAAAATATAAACTCTTCTATTTGACAGTTAAAGCCCTTCACAATCTGGTTCCAACCTATCTTTCCAGACAGATTGCACATTACTCTTCCTGATGCATTCTGCTTTACATTCCAGAGAAACTTGTATTTTTTACTGTTTCCCATACTTGCCATTCCATCTCCCATCTCAGTCACCTTTACACAGGCTCTCCCCCATGCCTGGGATTTTCTTTTTATTCACTTTGGCTTATTGCAATCCTTAGATCTCTTCAAGACCCAGATGGAATCCCACCTCCTCAGTGTAGCTTTTCATGATTTCCCAGTTGTTAGAGCTTTCTCCACCTTCTAAAATTACTCTGTATATAGTTTGTACTTACTCATTTGCATATATGCTGTTTATCTCTGGGAAAAGTGAAGCTCCTTGAGGACAGGTACTGTTTCATTTTTGCTTTTGCTTTTCCAGAATCTATTAATACAATTCTTGGCTCCCATTGAGCATTCATTAAATATTCCTCTCTCTTTGAGATCAAGGCATGTCTTCTTGCCTTTAGTTTAACCCCAGTGCTTGGCACGTCAAAGAAGGAAGGAAGGAAGGAAGGAAGGAAGGAAGGAAGGAAGGAAGGAAGGAAGGAAGGAAGGAAGGAAGGAAGGAAGGAAGGAAGGAAGGAAGAAGTAATATTTATTAAGCACCTAATGTATCTCAGGCACAATGCTGAGCACTTTACAAATATTATCTCATTTGATCCCCACAATAACCCTTGGAGGTCAGTGCTGTTATTTTTTCCATTTTACATTGGAGGAAACTGAGGCAGACAAAGGATAAATGACTTGCCCAGGGTCTAAAAAGTGCCTCAGACCAGATTTGAACACATTTTCCTAATTCCAGACCCAGTGGTATAGCCACTGTACTACATGACTAACTAACTAATCGAATTAAATTACTGAAAACTTGTACTAAAAATATTGCAATTAAATTAGCATTTTATCCTAGGTAAGTCAGATCCCTTGTCTTAGTCTCAGTTTCCTTGGCTATTAAATGAAATATTTTGGATTATGCAATGTCTAAGTTTGCTTCTAGTTCTCAATCCTATGATCTATTTTGAACTGTTGAAAAAACTATGTCAGCAAACTTGAAGTTAGTGCTTGGCAAAGTAAGTATACCAGAATATTTTGCATTATAAGCGATTTTGACATAAATTATAGTTTCATAAAATACTTTCTATTTTTTACCATTTTTTTCTGTCAGAATTATCTGCATATTGAGAGGAGGGGGACATGTGAGCACTAGACTAGGAATTTGGATACTTGAGTTCTAGTCCTGAGCTTTCTATTAATTAATGGTAAGAAACTTGGGCAAATCACTTAGATCTCAGTCTTCAACAATCAACAATTATTCTTTAATGTTAAAGGGGAATACACGTTTCCATTCATTAATTCATTCAACAAATAATGAATACTCAAAATGTGTAAAGAACTGTGTATAGAGAAAACAAAAATAATTGGTTCTTGTAGGAGATATAAGATTTGTAAAAAAAAAAAATCTAAATATATGATTGTAGATCATTGAAATATACTTCCCTGTTATTGATGGGAAAGTAAGAGACTATGGGAATAGCAAGTTGCATACTTTTTTCCATTGTAATCTCTAGACAATGACAATTGACAGTTATGTTTAACTTTTTCTGTTTTTTGAAGAGAGTACTATATTGGGTGGGCTGTTGGGAAGAGAATATATAAAAATCAAAATACACTAATAAAATTTTTTTAAAAAAAAGCTTTGAGGTAGAGATTGATGAAGTGCCCTGTTATTTCATTAGAGAGAACTTCCAGAGATGGGTAGAGAGTTAGGGTTGGAGAGAAAACAAACTTAAAACTCTGATTTCATGTTAACATTTTATGTCTTGTGTGAATGACTTAAAATTTTAAAGTCAGCCTTTGATCGCCATAGTCTTGAAACTGACTACACATTCTCTTCTTTGGATTCTAGTATACCTAAGGTGAAAGAAGTTATTTTAGGTACATGTGTTATCACACTGCCACCTGGTGGCGATAAATAAAGGAAAGGTAGCTAAACCAAGTAAAGATGGCTGACTCCTTGAAAAAAAAAAAATGTCAGCTCTCTGGGGCACAAATAAAGCCTGGTATCAGAAAGAATAAAGGCCGCGTAGAGAAGCGGGCATTCCCTAGTAGATACATATAATTTTCTCTTAAATGAATTAAAAATATTTTAGCAGGAAAAAGAAATAAGTTTCTCACCGAATGGGTGAAGAATCTTTGGAGACATCCAAAATATCCATGCTCATCATTAAAATCCCAAACTGAGCTGTTGGCTAATAAACACATACCTTCCTTGTTGAATAAAATTACTTAAACTATTTAGTTGTTTGGGACATTGTGATTCTATCAGAAAAGATATTAATCATCAATATCTCATTCTAATCATCCAAATAATTTGCATTTTTTTGCATGACACACTTTTTAATTCTTCAATTGTCCTTATTTGATTTAGTCATTTATAACTTAAAGATGAAGAAGACTCTAGAAATCATCCAGCTTAACATATTCTCTCTATTTGACATAGATATCCCCTCTATTCTTCCTTAGTTTGGGGGCAGGAGGTTGGTGCAATCCAAAAGAACCTAGAGGATCTTGTAATTGCACTGCTTTAGTTTAAGTAGCCAACTCTTTACATTTGATTGTTCTGTGTGCATTGGGACAAGGCTGATAATCACATTCTGCCTATTTGATATTTTTTAAGGCTAGACATTCAATCCTCCTCAGCATTAGTTTTCAAACAACACTATAAGTCATTTGATTTGCTATTATTGGATTTATTCTCTTTCCTCTACCATTTTTAAAGCCCCTTCCTTATGTTCTCAATGTACTGACTTTTATATCCTATTCAGGAAATCTTCCAAGATATCTTGCCACATATAGCATAGCCACAAAATCTCCTCTGTCTATGAATAAATGGGCTCATAGAACTTAATTTTAAGTACTTTAAGATCTTTATTATAGATAAAATTAACTTAATTTTGACATTCTGTTTGGTTTTTTGTTTTTGCTTTTGCTTTTTGGAGTGTAATTGGGGTTGTGACTTGCCCAAAGTCACACGACTAGTGTGTCAAGTGTCTGAGGCAAGATTTGAACTCAGGTCCTCCTGACTCCAGGGCCAGTGCTCTTCACTGCACCAGCTAGCCACCCCAATTTGGACATTCTGAATGTGAACTTCCAAGACATTAGAAAAAAAAATTTTAACAAATTTATGGCAGAGGTGATTAACTAGTAGAATATCATGTAGGAAATATCTTGCATAAAATATATTCTTTTTTAGTTGACCCCTTGAGTACCACTGACTTCTGGTGCCTAGGTCATATTAGCTACTTGTTAATTAAAATAAGTAAATATTATTCAGTGTCTTTGAATATAGATCCTTGTATGATGGAGATTTATATTCATTTTGATGCAGTTTAAGAAATATTTAAGTTCCTTCTGTATACCTATTACTCACAGTGGATAGAGGACTGGGCCTGGAATCATAAAGACCTGAGTTCAAATTAGGTCTCAGACACTATGTGATTCTGGGCAAGTCTCTTAACCCTGTTCACCTCAGTTTTCTCATCTCTCAAATGACCTGGGGAAACAAAAGGCATACTACTCCAGTATCTTTGCCAAGAAAACTCAAAATGAGGTCATGAAGAGTCAGATATGACTGAAATGATTGAACAACAACAAAGCTGAGGTGATTAAATGAGCACAATTCATCCAAAATGTATGTCTCATTTAAATAAACCAACAGAACGTTCAAAAGAAGTGACAGCTCTGTTTACTGATTGCATAATTCCTGTTTGTTCCAGTTTTTTAAGAGCATGCATGTCCAGATCACTGAACCAACATCAATATATAAGACATATGTTTGCATGCAATGGGAGTGAGTGAGCTTTGTCAAGAACTAAAAATGCAAAAGACAATATCAGGTGCCACAAAATCCTATCAAATGTAGTACTGAATCAGAACACGGTAGAGAAGCTGGAATAGCATCTATAGAACAGAAAAGGCAAGTGGAATCCTAGTAATGAGTGTGCAGTAGAGTACAGAAGCAAACAGTGTTGATCAAGATCAGAATTGGCGTGCATTGTGAAGGAGAGAAAAGTAGAGACTTGGGAGAAACTGGTCTCCTGAGGTAGCTCAAACTTTGTAAATCTCCAATTTGCATTTAGATATTTAGAGGACTATTTCTATAAAATATAAGTGGACAAAATAAGTCAGTCATTTAATCAGGAAACTAGTAAAATGATATTGATAAAGGCCACACACACACAAAAGTGGGAAATGGAACAAAAGCCCTGGGCAAGTTCTTAAGCAGATTCTAGAATAATGTGTTTCATTCTATAGATTAGTTTAAATGAATACATCAATATCTATTTAAACTAGGTCATATGTGTATAAACATATATGTGCACCACATGGCAAATCTCCATGTAGATATGGACTTACCATAACCAATACATATGAGAATAAGTATTTGCTTTGCAAAAATATCCATCATTGGATTTATTTGAATGATGAGCTTTTCTGATGCATTTAAAATAGAAGCATATTAACAAGATTTCAATTTACCAGGAATATACATATTAGAAAAAGTGAAAATCTTGTAATATATACCTTTTCAGAAAAAGTCATCCAATACAATGTTTAGACATCAATTTTTCCTATAGATAGGAATTCAACCTATTAATAAATAATAATTGTAAAGAGTACTGGCTCTGGAGAAAAGTAGGAATTGGGATTGTGGTGGTGAATTCCTTCCCTGTTGTTTACTTCTAAAGGATGTAACCTCTTAAAGACTCGTTTTTTTCTACTATAAATTTAAAGGGTTGGATGAAATTATTTTTATTATCCTTTCTAGCTTTAAATCCTTTGGTCTTGTGTGAATATTCCCTGTTAATCATCCAAATGGGTGGTATTGATTTAGCACATTTACCCTTTCCACACTCCCAGGCTTAGCCTCAAACAGGAAGACTTTTAATTGTATGGTTGTGCTGTTGACTTTAGAAATCATGCCCAATTCCTACTAATCACTGGCTATCTAACTTGCCCTTGACCACCACAGGAAAGAGGAGGAAATGCAAACAAAGATTATTTTCTTTCACCTTAAAGATATTCTAATGTTCTCCAAGTTTGGAGGAGAGAAGATTTGATCTGCAGGAGGGTAGGGAAGGAAAGATTTGATCAATTTTTCTGCAGGTATTTAAAGGCTTTCAAAAAGAAAAGGGATTGTGTTTTTTTCTACTTGGTTCCAAAGGACAGAAATAGGAGAAGTGGGGGGAAGTTACAAAAAGACAAATTTAGACCTGATGTTACAAATAATATACTTTTGTATTGTATTTAACAAAGGGTTTTCATATGCATTACATCATTTGATCTTCATTCATTTGATATAAGACCAGTCTACATTTTACAGATGAAGAAACTGTGGGCCAGAGAGGTTATATAATTTACTTAGTATCAATCACACAGCAAGAAAATGGCAGAGCCATGAACAGAACTCTCTTCTCTCTCTACTATAACATCTTGAATCATAATAGGCCATTTATAAATTCAATGAACAGTTTTGCTTAAAAAGAGAGTATGTTTTAATTGCCTCCCAAAGAAAATAAGAACTAATAGGGGGGAAAGTACACACAAACACATATATCCCCCAAAATAAACTAACAATAAAAAAAACCAAGAAGATAGACAAATCAGAAAAGAAGGTGGAAAAATATTTATGAAGAAGATAGAATCTGAGTCATCAGAAATTGGGAAATCAGCATAACTTAACATGTCCAAAATAGAACTCATTATCCTTCCCCCTTATCCCTCCAAACACCCTGCTTTCCCTACTACTGTAGAGGCCAATACTATCCTCCCCAGTCCCTCAGGCTTAGAACATAGAGTCATCCTGGACTTCTCACTATATCTCATCCCTCATAGCCAGTCTTTTTTTGACAAAAGCTGTCAATTTTACCTTTGAAGCATCTCTTAAATATGTCTTTCTTTCCTCTGATGCTGCCACCAGTCTAGTGAAGGTCCATATCACCTCATGCCTGTACTATTACAATGGCCTGCTGGTGGGATATGCCTGCCTCAAGTTTCTCCCCACATCAATCCATCCTCCTTTCAGGCTTCAAAGTAATTTTCCTAAGTTGCAGGTCTGTACTTATCATGTACCCTCTCTCTACCTCAATAAACTCTTGTGGCTTCTTATTGCTTCCAGGATCACATGCAAAATGTTCTGTTTGATACTCAAAGCCCTTCATAACCTACCTCCTACTAACCCCACATACATTTTTCTAGCATCCTTACACTTTACTACTTGCCATGTACTCTTCAATTCAGTGACCCTGGCCTTTTTGTTTTTCCATGAACAAGATACTCCATCTCTCTGCTCTGGACATTTTCTTTGATTATTCCTCATGTCTAAAATGTTCTCCCTGCTCATCCTCCTTAAAGTCTCAACTAAAATTCCATCTTTTATTAGAAGAAATTCTAATCCCTATTCTCTGTTAACTATTTCCTTTTTATCCTGTATCTGTCTTATTTGTACATATTTGTTTGCTTGTTGTCTGCTCCATTTGATTATTAGCTCCTTAAAGCAAAAACTGCCTTCCTTCCTTTTTTCTTCCACAGTGCTTGGCATGCAGTAGTTACTTAATAGATGTTTAATGACTGACTAACATTATCCTGGCAAGCGGGCAAGGGGATGCTAAATAGATCAATAAGTAAATGCAAAAAAAATTAATTTTTTCCAGACTTGGTATTTCATTACTATAGGAAATTCCAATAGGGAAAAAATCATTCTACTAATGCAAATCAACAATTTATAATTTTTCTTGAGACATCAAGGGATTAAGTGACAGGTCCGGAATCATATAGCCCATATATGTCAGAAACAGGATTAGAACTCCCTAATCTCCCAAACTCAAATCTATCATTGTATGATATACACATAAACAACACACATGAATATATGATGTACATATAGATAAGCATATGTGTATATATGTATTTATAAATATGAAATGTAAATATAAATAAACATAGGTAGAAGGAGAATAAACATTTGTGTAGGAAGGGGAATAGAAATTAGTGAAGACCTGTGTTCAGAAGTAGTACCTTGACTGATCCTCAAAAGGAGTTAAGAATTCCTGGAAGCAGAAATGAGGAGGTTAAATATATGTGGGATATGAGGAACATGGAAGATGCAAATGGGTTATCATATATGAAGAACTACTAGTAAAACAATTGGGATAGAAAGCACTGTTTTTAGGGGAAGTGATAGAATCTGCTTGGAAAGACTGTTTGGAGGTAGATTGTAAAGGACTTTAAATGCCAAAAGTATTTTAGACTTTATCCTAAGGGCGATATAGAGAGAACTTATGGAGTTTTTTGAGCAGGAGGGTGACAATGCCAGATTTGGTACTTGGGAATATGAGTTTGTCACTTATGTGGACAATGGGTGAGACTACAAAATAGAGAGATGAGTCGGTGGGGGGCTGATGGTATTATAGTTGGAGAGATCTGGGAAACCCATAAAAGAATCTATGTTCTTGATAAAATGAAGGGATTATTTTCTTATTAATGTCATTTAAGGAATTAAGTTTTGTTTTTATTAACTTGTCAAGCAGGGTAACTGCTTTAGAGTTTATGTCAGCTGGAGATGTTGATTAGTTAACATAATCACTCTGTAAGCATTCTCACAACATTCTTAGCCAATGATCTCTTGATTGTTTTTGTTTTTTTTAGTAGCTACTACCATAGTACCCACTCTGTACTATTCTTCATCTACTGATTTTTCCCCTTTTATGAATGGTTAAGCCAAACTCTTTTTCATAAATTATCAACCAATGCAGAAGGCTCTGTAATATTTTGAACTTGACATAATGACCATGATGGCAAAGGGAAGCAAGAGCATTAGAAATCTTTATCATTTATAGGGAACCTTATTTTCACTTCAACCCTGAACTAGATCTCCTCTAACACAGTATCAAATACCTATGGCACATATACATCTTCCTGTTTTATGAATCTCCTATTTTTATTGGTCCAAGGACCGCTGAGTAAACTTACTTCCATTATGTTGTCCAGACTATGAAAAATGCATCTAGATGAACAATCTGTTCCCACTCCACCAACTCATCTCTCTATTTTGTAGTCTAACCCATTGTCTACATAAGTGACAAACTCAAATTCCCAAGTACCAGATCTGACATTGTCACTCTCCTGTGCAAAAAGCTCCAGGAGTTCTTTCTGTATTGTTCTTAGGATAAAGTCTAAAATACTTTTGCCATTTAAAATCCTTCATGATCTACCTCCAGTCTTTCCAAGCTGATTCTACCACTTCCCCTACATATTGTTTCATGCCAGTATGTATCTAGGCTCAAATACAAAATCCTGTTTGGAGTTCAAAACCTTTCACCATTTATCCTCCTCCCCAACTTTTCTAGTCTTTTTATATCTTACTCTTCTCCATGTGTTTCAAACTAGTGACAATGGCCTCCTTGCTGTTCCATGAACGAGACCTTCCTTCTCTCAGTTCTGGGAATTGTCTTTGGCTGTTACCTATTCCTGGAAAATTCTCCTTCCTCATCTCAACCTACTGACTTTCCTAACTTCCTCCCAAGCCCAGTTAAAATCTAATCTTCTACAGGAAGAATGTCCCAAACTTTCTCCATTCTAGTGCACTCCCTTATCTATCTATCTATCTATCTATCTATCTATCTATCTATCTATCTATTCATTCATTCTGTATATGGTTTGTTTGTATATATTTGTTTGGATGTTGCCTCCTCCCTTACATTGGGAGCTTCTTGAGGACAGGGACTTTTTGTTCTCTTTTGTATCCCCAGAACTTAGCACAGTACCTAGTACATAGTAGGCACACAATTAATGCTTACTGACTGACTGTATGGACATATATTTTGGACAGACAGCACAAGTGAATAATAAATTCAATCCAGAATTGAACAAGAGGTAAAGAGCAGGCTAGATCATCTTTGGGAAATTGTAAGATTCTTTTAATGCTCAGTTTTAAGAATATTCTTTGACTTATTTAAGATTATTAATATTTAAGAATTAATTGACTGATTAATTAATTTAATTAATATTTAGGAATATTCTTTGATTCATGGAACAGTACTTCAACCTTCAAGTAATTAATATAGTTATCACCTAGAGGACACTGTATGGTTGTTGAGATTAGACTGCAACACATTACAAAGAAATATAGAGGAAAAAACCAAGATTGTCATCCAAGAAAGAGTGAAAACAAGAATGAACTAATCATGTGTTAAATGCAATAACTAATCAGTGGGCAAGCAAATATGATCCATTAGTATTCTTGCAATGTAAAATGAAGCAGGAAAGTCCTCTGGCATGTTAGACCCCATTGCAAACTTATGGGAATAAAGGGGCAAGAGGTACTAGAAAGGAATGACTGGATTTAAATTTGCATATTTAGAGGGACCTTTATCACTGAGATACATCTGTTTGAATACTTTGAGTATTCTTATAGAAAAGCCTAATTTATATAACTTTAAAGACTATTTTTGTCTACTGCTGAAAGTTTTTAGTCTTGTAATTTAATCTAAAGTCTTGTGTTTTAACTGGAATGGGACACCATGCTCCCTATGAGTGCTTCTTTCAATATTAATTGAGTATTAATTGAATTAAGCATTAACAGCATTTCAGAAAATGATGAATTAAGCATTAACAGCATTTCAGAAAATGAAAATAAACAAAGTCATTATTTGACGAACTGGATTTGTGTCTATTAAAGGTTAGCTATACATTTAAGCAAAAGGAAATTTGGGTCACACAAGGCTTTAATCTTAAGATGAAATTGTTGGAGTTTTGTGTCCACTATCACTGGAAGGGGTGGTGGTAATTGGAACATGTAATGCTCTTCAGTCATCATTTGCACTATCCAAACCCTTTGCAATTGCAACTTCAGATTTTGAGTTCTGTCCAGAGCTTTCTGTAGCTTTCTTGCATTGAGTCAAACAAGAAACTGGAAGAGAATCAACATCTCACAGTATGTGAACACCATAAAGCCTCTAGTTTCTCTTAGAGCCAAACTCAGAAGAGTGCCATGAAAATAAAACGAACCATTTTAAATTTAAGTTAAATAGAGTTTTTCAAGCCTTCACAATGTGAGGTATGAATTTGGAGTGATTGATCTAATCTAGTCAGTTCTTGTTTCAGCTGAACTGGTACAGCCATCCTCCATGAAATTATGAAAAGATAGATGTCAGAAGTCCCAGCTCACAGAGCTGGCAGAGTACCATGAAGTGTGGTAAAACTACCAGTACGTTCTTCTCTAATTCAGTACCCATGGCATAGAGAAAGCTTTTGGTGTCCTCTACCTTTTTGGGGCTCCACTACACTCCTTCAATTCTTGGAAATTATAGCAGATATGTCCATTTAACTGACCAATTATAGGTGTTTTATCCTTTGTTGCCTGCCAAACATTTGACATAACTACAAAATCTCCTTGAATTATAGATACCTTTAGCACTGCTTATTCTCCTGGGAAGCAAGGCTTTCTTCCAGAATACCCATCTCTTCTGACTTTTAGCCAGCTCTTCTTTTTTCAATTTCCTGTCATTTTAAATAAATGAGAAATAAACTATTTTGCTCCTCCTGTCTTGCAAATTCACAAAGGACTCTCCCTAATGGTTTTACCCCAACTGGAAAGAGACAGGAAGGGGCCAATTACAACTGTTGAAGGCAGACTGAACTCAGTTTTTCTGGATAATGAGATATGGCTAACACTTACCATCTGCACTATGGTGGAATACTCACTATCAAATTACATTTACCATAATGAAGTTAAAGAAAAATCAAATCACACTCCATATGTGTATCACCACTAGAATCACTTACATTCCTTTACTGTCTTGGCTAGTAGGAAAAAAGAATTAGTGAGAACTTCTCCCCCACTTGCCACTATTTTAAGATTAGAACAGTAGTCTTGAAAAACATCACCTTGGATACATAAAGTTCGTAATTTTAGCTAATACATCCCTCTGAACATCATACACAGTAGGTAAGCATAGTTTTGAGGAGGCCATTGCCTAACACCAGAATGAAAGAGATGATATTAGTGCACATGAAAGTTTCACTGTAGACAAAGTTCAAGTATAGACCTATAATTTTTATTTCATAGCTAAAAATTGTTTAAGAAGCATGCTTGGGCCTCAAAAATGAAAAGACCTGGAAGCAAAACTTCCTATAAATAATATACCATAGAAATTATTTTAAAAGTATCTTCATTAACCAGAAGGCTTGTAGCTTATAGTTCAGAAGTGAGTTGGAGAAAGAAAAAAGAATACAAAGTAAGATGTTATTTAAGATCAAGGGCAACAAAAACAAAATTATTGGGCAGGTGTACTCTATGCGTGGTGTTTCCTTTTTCTTATTCATATCTTTTCTTTTCCTCCCCATGCCAGGTGACTGGTGGTCCTTTGCACTTACTCTGTCTTGCCTGCCCAGGGTATCTAATTATGATGTTACACTTGGGCCAGCTGTTTCTGTACTTTTGATGAAATGCCCTGTATTATAGACCTTTTCTTTCCCTCTACAAAACTTACTTGTCTTTTTATCCTATTTTCTAAGGAATTTGTTTTGCATTAGGTACCAATTTAACCTAAGAAACTGAACCAACTTGTTAATATGTACAAATGATACATTTGCTTTTTTATTTGATTTTCTGGAGTCTTACTTCTATAATTGCAATAGTGGAAATATTAGGCAAAAAGTTAGTTGGGGAGGGGGAGATATAGAGATGGAATTTGCTGAGTAATATGCAAATTGTACCATCTAGGGCCCTGCCTAAAAGCCCATGTTAGGTAAGAGAGTAAGTAACAAAACTAAGGAAAACTGAAGAAATACAGGGTATTAGGAAAGCTTATAAATAAGAAATATTTCTAACCCAAGGGAATAGAAATCTAAATTTACTGTTTATTTCATTGAATGGCTTTAGCCATTATTTTTCTCAACACATTTTGGTTTCTATTGAAGACAAATATTTACTTTTTAAACTCTGGAAGTTGCTGCCATTTTATTGAATTGTGAGTTTCTCTTCTCTGCTATATAAAATAGAAAAAGTTTGGTAGGAAAGATTTTTTTAAAAATCTTATTAGCTCATTCACAAGAATATTTCACTTAGGGATTATTCTTTTTTTTCTATTTAAACAAATGTTTTATTAACTTCTGTTTTACATCATTCATTTCTGCCAGATTTTGAGTTACAATCATTTCGCCCCCCGCTGTTTTTCCCCTACCCACCCTCCCAGAACAGCAGTCCCACAAGGTATCGCTTCCTCCAATCTGCTCTCTTCCCTATCCTCTCCCACATCCCCTTTGACCTCTCCATTAAAGGAAGGTGAATCTTTGTGTCCCAATGCCTACACATCTTATCTCCCAATTACAAGCAAAAGAGTATTAATAATAGTATTTATATATATTTGAGACATTTAATCTTAAGACCTTGGATTTCAGATCCATTCCCTTCCCCCCTTGTCACCCATTCGCTCTGGGGAGATAAGTAATTCAGTATATGTTGTACATGTCTAGCTATGCAAAACATTATCATAGTAGATATATTGTACAAGGCTGCTTATAATTCCCTCCCCCTCATCCCACCTCCCACCTGGTCCATTCCCCACTTGATCCTGTCCCTCTTCCATAGTGGGTACCTCCAACCTCCCCTCCCTCCAAGGATGCCCTCCCATCCATCATCCCTCCTCTCCTCCCCCTTCCCCCCATTCTTCTGTAGGTTGAGATGTCCCACCTAGTATGTATGTCATTCTCTCCCTGAACCAAATTCAATGAGAATGTGGTTTCGCCTTTTTGCCTTCCTATTTTTCCCCTCCCCTGCAACTAATTCCCCCTGCTTCTTCTACATGAAATAGTTTACCCCATCCTGTCATTCCTCATCTCTTCCTGCCACTTTCCTCTCTCACCCCACAACTTCACCCCTTGAGTATCCTCCCTTCCCAACAAATTCAACCTATGCCCTCTATCGATATATAACTGTAACCATACACCCTTCTTCCATTATTTTCATACTGAGAAAGATTTCCTCAGTCAGAGTTATTGTTTTTCCATATAGGAATGTAAATAGCTCAACTTTGATAAGTTCCTTTTGATTTCTTTTCCCTGATTACCTTCTCAGGCATCTCCTGCTTCTTGCGTCTGGATGTCAAATTTTCTATTCAATTCTGGTTTTTTCCTCAAGAGTGCTTGAAAGTCTTCTATTCCACTGAATGACCATATTTTCCCCTGAAACAAAATACTCAGTTTTGCTTGGTAGGTGACCCTTGGGTTCATTCCCAGCTCTTTTGCCCTCTGGAATATCATATTCCATGCCCTTCTATCCCTCAGTGTAGAAGCTGCCAGGTCCTGGGCTATTCTGATTGTGTTTCCACAATATTGAAATTCTTTCTTCCTGGCTGCTTGGAGTATTTTCTCCTTGATCTGGGGATTCTGGAACCTGCCTATAATATTCCTGGGAGTTTTCTTTTCGGGATCTTTTTCAGGAGGTGATCTGTGGATTCTTTCAACCTCTATTTTGCCCTCTGGATCTAAAACATCAGGGCAGTTTTCCTTGAGAATTTCTTGAAGGGTGATTTCTAGGTTTTTCCTTGATCATGGCTTTCAGGTAGTCCAATAATTTTTAAATTGTCTCTCCTGGATCTATTTTCCGTCAGTGGTTTTTCCCATGAGACATTTCACATTGCCTTCTAATCTTTCATTTGTTTGGATCTGCTTAACAGCATCTTGATTTCTCATAAAGTCATTAGCTTCCATTCTCTCCAGTCTAACTCTGAAGGAATGAATCTCCTCAGTGAACTTTTGAGATTCTTTTTCCATCTGGCAAATTCGACTTTTTAAGGCATTCTTCTCCTCATTGCCCTTTTGGGCCTCCTTTGCCATTTGAGTTAGTCTATTTTTTTTAAGCAATTGGGGTTAAGTAACTTGCTCAAGGTTACACGGCTAGTCATTATTTATGTGTGGGTGCTCATTTTCTGAGGCCGGATTTGATCTCGGGTCATCCCAACTCCGAGGCCGGTGCTCTTACTCACTGCGCCACCTAGCCGCCCCGAGTTAGTCTATTTTTTAAGGTGTTGTTTTCCTCAGTCAGGATGTTGACCCTCATTTCACACATTTCCTGCATTCCTCTAATTTCTCTTTCCAATTTTTCCTCCACTTCTCTTATTTGATTTTTAAAGTCCTTCTTAAGGTCCTCTATGGCCTGCAACCCACTCATGTTTTCCCTTGGGGCTTTTGGAGCAGGACTTCTGACCTCACAGTCCTCTTCCCACTATGTGCTTCGACCCTCCTTGCCCCCAAAGTAGGAGTCTAAGGTTGCATTTTTTTGTTTAATTTGTTTCCTTTGCCTTGGCATGTTGCAACTTAATTACTTGACTTTTGGGCTTATTGCCACAGTATGGCCCTGCTGACAGACAGGGGAACTTTCTTCCTGAATGTGTGGGGGGACAACTTCCATTTCTGGCAACCTGGAAACCCACCCACTAACTCCACCCCAGATCACAATCCAGATCTAGGGAGGTTAATGCAAGAGTGATTACCCCCCCAAGACTGATTGCTGGATCTCCCTACAGTTCGCAGGCCAGGAGCTGGAGCTGCCTCTGAAAACTACAAAATGGCGTGTCTCCTCAGTGGCTTCTAGTCCCCAGGGGAGGAAGCCGACGTGTTCCCCAAATACTGGTCCCAAAGTCCATAGGGCACTAACCTCTCACTTTGTCCTAGGCATGTCTATGTTGATAATTCTGTAATCACCACAGCTGCTGGTGTTCTGGGGTCCCTCAGACTGGCTGCTGGCCCTGCCACCCTGGGGCTAAAACCACAACTCAGGCGGACAGGACCTGTGGTCAGCTCCCTGCGCTCTGCTCTCTGCTGGCTCCCAGACCACTGCACTGGTCCTTCCTGCTGGGCTGCTGGGCTGTCCTCAGCAGGAGGTTAGCTTCTCTGTGTTGTTCTGTGGGTGCTGGCGCTCCAGAAGTTGTTCAGAGTCCCCTTTTACATAATTTGGAGGAAATCTGGGGGCAGAGTGGCTTGGACGTGCTGTTTCTATGCCGCCATCTTGGCTCCGCCCCTGGGATTATGAGGTGGAGACAAGAAAACAGAGTAAAGGCAGGGCATCACCTGAGCTCCACACCACCGCAGGTCCCTCCAAATACCTTTATTTTTTTTTTCTTTTAGAGAGGGAAGGTAGGGCAATTGGGATTAAGTGACTTGCCCACAGTCACATAGCTAATTTTTTTTTTAAAGCAGTTGGGGTTAAGTAACTTGCTCAAGGTCACACGGCTAGTCATTATTTATGTGTGGGTGCTCATTTTCTGAGGCCGGATTTGATCTCGGGTCATCCCAACTCCGAGGCCAGCGCTCTTACTCACTGCACCACCTAGCTGCCCCAACATAGCTAGTTTTTTTAAGTGTCTGAGGCTGGATTTGAACTCAGGTCCTCCTGACTCCAGGGCTGGTGCTCTATTCACTGCACTACCTAACCACCTCCCAAAATCTTTAAAATTAATGTAAACAAATTCTAGAGCAGCAGAACCCACAAAAAAATGGAGTGAAAAAAATTTCAGTCCAAGACAATTTGAAAGGTTGGCAGGAATGGCCAGTTGCACTAGGGTGAGAGAGGAGTACAGATCAACACAGGCCATGCCAGCACAGACCAGGCCCCAGCAAACCAGGATCAGGACTCAGGGCCATTGAATCTCTTGCAGTAGTGGAAGTTTCCAGACCTCTTAGCTCCCAGACACCAGAGACAACTTAGAAAGTCATCAGGAAAGGTCTATTGCACCTGGGTAAGAGTGGAGCAAAGTACAGCACAGGCCATGGAAGCACAGTCAAGGCCACAGAAAATCAGGAACAGGCCTTGGGAGTGACTAAATTAGCAGTGGCAGTGACAGTGGCTGCTTCCAGAGCACTCAGCCCACAGATGGTAAAAGGGTTAAACAACTGGTCAGAGGGAGATTGAAGGAGTCTTTTTGCTGGCACTGGGGCAGGACTTGTTTTGCCTATACTTGGATCCTGGTCCCAGTCCTGGGTGACAGTCTCAGGGTGAGGAGGAGCACTAGCATAGCAAAGTTAATGGTCATAGTGAAGGGGAGACCCTCCTCACAATTTCAGAGCAGAAAAGAGTGCTTATGGTTGCTCACAGACCAGACCCACAGACCAGAAGCATAGTAAACACACTTCTCTTTAGATCATATCACCTTGAAAGTACTGAAAACTTACAAATTCCTAGAAGTATCTCTGAAAAATTGCTGCACAAAACCCTTGGAGCTTGGGACAGTGTGCCCCAGACCCCTGCTTTAACAAAGAGTTAAAAGTCAAATAATAGGGGCGGCTAGGTGGCGCAGTGAGTAGAGCACTGGCCCTGGAGTCAGAAGGACCTGAGTTCGGATCCGGCCTCAGACACTTAACGCACACACAAAAACCTAGCCGTGTGACCTTGGGAAAGTTACTTAACCCCAAATGCCCTCCAAAAAGCAAAACAAAAAAAAAAAGAAAAAGTCAAATAATAGTCTGGGGAACAAACACTAGAAAAACTCTAACTATTAAAAGTTACCATGGTGACAAGTAAGATCAAAACACACACTCAGAAGACAACAAAGTTAAAGGTCCTACATCCAAAGCCAAAAAGAAAAATTTGAATTAGTATCAGGCCATGGAAGAGCTTCAAAAGGATTTTGAAATTCAAGTCAGAGAAGTAAAGGAAAAATTGGGAAGAGAAATGAGGGTGAAACAAGAAAATCATGAAAAATTAGTCAACAGCTTGATAAAGGAAACAAAAAAAATACTGGAAAGGATATGATAAAAAAAACAGGCTAAGACAAATGGTAAAAGAGGTTAAAAAAAGACAATGAAGAGAAGAATGCCTTAAAAAGCAGAATTGAAAGAAAAGGAAAAGGAGGCACAAAAGCTCACTGAAGAAAATAATTCCTTAAAAAATTAGAATGCTATAGAGGGCATAGGTTGAATTTGTTGGGAAGGGAGAATATTCAAGGGATGAAATTATGAGGTGAGAGAGGAAAGTGGCAAGAGGAGATGGGGAGAGACAGGGTAGGGTAAACTATCTCATATAGAAAAAGCAAGGGGAAGTGGTTGCAAGGGAGGGGGAGAATAGGAAGGCAAAAAAAGGCAAAACCACATTCTCATTGAATTTGGTTCAGGGAGAGAATGACATACATACTAAATGGGATATCTCAACCTGCAGCAGAATAGGGGAAGGTGGATGAGAGGAGGGATGATGGATGGGAGGGTATCCTTAGGGGGAGGGGAGGTTGGAAGTACCCACTATAGAAGAGGGACAGGATCATGTAGGGAATGGACCAGGTGGGGGGTGGGATGAGTGGGAGGGAATTATAAGCAGCCTTGTACAATATATCTACTATGATAATGTTTTGCATAGCCAGACATGTACAACATGTACTGAATTACTTATCTCCCAAGAGGGAATGGGTGACAAGGGAGGAAGGAAATGGATCTGAAATTCGAGGTCTTAACATTAAATGTTTCAAATATATATATATATATATATATATATATAAATACTAATATTAATACTCTTTTGCTTGTAATAGGGAGATAAGATGTGCAGGCATTGGGACACAAAGATTCACCTTCCTCTAATGGAAAAGTCGATGGGGGTATGGGAGAAGGTATGGGAGAGAGCAGATTGGAGGAAGCATATCTTGTGGGACTGCTATTCTGGGAGGTTGGGTAGGGGAATAATGGGGGGGAAAATGATTGCAACTCAAAATCTGGCGGAAGTTATGAAGAAAGGGCCAAAAATTTTAAGTAAATTTTCCAGATCACAGGGGCACCATTCCCCTAAGTCCCCAGGAAATAACTAGAGGTGGTAATGATATCCCAGCTAATTTCTTTGTTGTAGATACTATTTATATGGCATTACTTTGTAAGACATTCTGTAGTTTAAATGTGCACATAGGATAATAAGATTTACAGTTATAAGAGATCTTATCGTCTATTTTCATTTGAAGCTAAGGAACCTATAGCCAAGAAAGGTTAGGTGACTAGCCCAAGGTCTTCTCTACAGGTGGTAGTGGTGATGATGATAGGAGGAGTAGTAGTAACAGCAGCAGCAGCAACAATAGTATAGAACTGGGACTTGAAATTTTAGTATGCTATTTCATCATTATCACTTTCACATAATTATTCATTGTTTCTATGATATATTCTTTGACATAGTCGTTATTTAGGATTTTATTACTTATTCTTTTTGGGTTGGTGTCTTTGGTTTGTGGTCCCTGAACCAATGACCATTTTAATTGAATTGTGATCTGTGCAGTATTTATTTTTTCTGCATTTCTACATTAATTTGCAATATCTGTTCCTTAATTTTTCTGCATTTTTTCTGCATTTCTACATTAATTTTCAATATCTGTTCCTTAATTCATGGTCAATTTTTGTAAAGGTTCAATACAGTGCTAAAAAATGTCTATATCAGTTTGCAGGCCCATTTAGAAGATGCTACAAGTCTTTTAGTTCTAGTTTCTCTGAGCATTTATTGAGTGTTGTTTTTTCTTTTGTCTTATCTTTCTGCTAGACTTAACCAAAATTGAGAGGAACATTAAAGTCTGCTGTCACTAGTGTTACCAACTATGTCTACTTGTAGCTCAGTTAATGTTTCCTTTATGAATTTGGAGGCTAAGGCATGGAGAGCATATAGATTTAACACTGATATTAGCTGACTACATATGGCTCCTTCCAGCGTAACGTAGTTTCCTTATTTATCCCTTTTATTTTTTGCTTGTTTTATGTTTGTTTTTGCCTTATCAGATATCATGATTACAACTCCTGCTTGTTTGCAGTTACTTGAGGCATAATACATTTTCCCCATCCCCTCAAAAAAAAAAAAAAATCTGGCGGAAGTGAATGATGTAAAACTGAAGTTAATAAAGCATTTGTTTAAAAAAAAAAGAAGGCAATGTGAAATATCTCATGGGAAAAAACACTGACTTGGAAAATAGATCGAGGAGAGATAATTTTAAAATTATTGGACTACCTGAAATCCATGATCAAAGAAAAAACCTAGAAAACATCCTTAAAGAAATTCTCAAGGAAAATTGCCCTGATGTTTTAGACCCAGAGGGGGAAATAGAGGTTGAAAGAATCCACCAATTGCCTCCTGAAAAAGACCCCCAAACAAAAACACCTAGGAATATTATAGCCAGGTTCCAGAACTCCCAGATCAAGGAGAAAATACTACAAGCAGCCAGGAAGAAACAATTTCAATATTGTGGAAACAAAATCAGAATAGCACAGGACCTGGCAGCTTCTACACTGAGGGACTGAAGGGCATGGAATATGATATTCCAGAGGGCAAAAGAGCTGGGATTGAAGCCAAGGGTCACCTACCCAGCTAAACTGAGTATCTTGTTTCAGGGGAAAATATGTTCATTCAGTGGAATAGAGGACTTTCAAGCATTCTTGAGGAAAAAACCAGAGTTGAATAGGAAATTTGACACTCAAACACAAGAAGCAAGAGATGCTTGAGAAGGTAATCAAGGAAAAGAAATAAAAAGGAACTTATCAAAGTTGAACTATTTACATTCCTACATGGAAAAATAATAACTGTGTCTGATGAAATCTTTCTCATTATGAAAATAATTGGAGAAGGGTATATGGTCATATGAATACATATGTGAATGTGTGCATATATGTTTACAGTTATATATGGATAGAGGGCACAAGTTGAATTTGATGGGAAAGGATGATTCTTAAGGGGTGAAGTTAATAGGTGAGAGAGGAAAGTGGCAAGAGGAGATGGGGAGAGACAGGGTAGGGTAAACTATCTCATGCAGAAGAGTCAAGGGGAAGTTGTTGCAGGGGAGGGGAAGAGCAGGAAGGCAAAAAGGCAAAACCATATTCTCAATGAAGTTAGCTCAAGGAGAGAATGACATACATACTAAATGGGATATCTCACCCTGCAGGAGAGTAGGGGAAAGGGGGATGAGATCGAGGATGATGGAAGGGAAGGCATTCTAGGGGGAGGGGAGGTTGGAAGTACCCACTTTCAAAGAGGGACAGGATCAAAGTAGTGAATGGACTAGGTGGGAGGTGAGATGGGTGGGAGGGAAATATAAGCAGTCTTTTACAACATATCTACTATGGTAATGTTTTGAATAGCTATACATGTACAATACGTACTGAATTGCTTATCTTCTCAGAGGGAGTGGGTGACTAGGGAGGAAGGGAATGGACCTGAAAATCAAAGTTTTAAAATTAAATGTTTCATAACATGTCCAGGCATTGGGGCTCAGAGATTCACCTTGCCCTAATGGCAAAGTTGAAGGGAGTGTGAGAGAAGATATGGGAGAGAACAGATTGGATGAGGGGATATCTAGTGGGATTGCTATTCTGGGGTGGTGGGTAGGGAAAATGGGGGAAAATTGTAACTCAAAATCTGGTGGAAATGAATGATGTAAACCAGAAGTTAATAAAGCATTTGTTTAATGAAAGTAAAAAAAATTCTCAAGGAAAATTGCCCTGATAGTCTAAAATCTGAGGACAAGATAGAAAATGAAAGAATTCACTAATTGTCTCTTGAAAAAGATCACCAAAAGAAAACTCCTAGGCATATTATAATCAAATTCCAGAGTTCCCAGGTCAACGAGAAAATATTACAAGCAGTCAGGAAGAAACAATTTGAGTATTATGGAAATACAATCAGGATAACACAAGATCTAGCAGCTTCTACATTAAGGGATCAAAGCGCTTGGGATATGATATTCCAGAGGCCAAAGGAGCTAGTATTAAAATCACATACTCAGCAAAATATCAAAATCACATACAAGAATCACATACTCAGCAAACCTGAGTATAATGCTTAATGGAAAAATATGGTCATTCAGTGAAATAGAGGACTTTCAAGCATTCTTTTTTTTTTTTTTTGCAGGGCAATTGGGGTTAAGTAACTTGCCCAAGGTCACAGGGCTAGGTTTTTTGTTTTTTTTTTTTTTGTTTGTGTGTGCGTTAAGTGTCTGAGGCCGGATCCAGACTCAGGTCCTTCTGACTCCAGGGCCGACACTCTACTCACTGTGCCACCTAGCTGCCCCTCAAGCATTCTTAAAGAACAAACCAGAGCTGAACAGAAAATTTAACTTTCAAATTCAAGAAGGAGGAGAAACATGTGAAGACAAACAGGAAAAACAAATCATAAGGACCTTATTAAAGTTTAACTATTTACATTTCTACATGGAAAAATGATAATTGTAACTCATGAGACTTCTCAGTATTAGGATAGCTGAAGGGAATATATATGTTCATATGTGCACATATATATGTATATGAGGGTGTGTGTGTATGTATGTTTGTCTGTGTCTGTGTATATGTACGCATAGACAAAGGGCACAGGATCAGTTGAATATGAAGAGATGATATCTAAAAAATAAAATTAAGAGGTGAGAGAGGAATATATTGGGAGAAGGAGAAAAGGAGAGATAGAATAGAGTAAATTATCTCATATAAAAAAGGCAAGAGATAACTGTTACAATGGAGGGGAAGAGCAGGAAGGTGAAAGGGAATGGGTCAACCTTACTCCCATTGAATTTGGTTTAAGGAGGGAATAACGTACATACTCAACTGGGTTTCTTACCCTACAGGAAAGTAGGGGGGAATGGATAAGAGGGAGGATGATAGAAGGGAGAGCAGATTGGGGGAGAGGGTAGTTAGATGCACACACTTTTAAAAAGGGACAGGGTCAACATAGGATTTACAGTAAGTGGGGGACCAGATAGGATGGAGGGAAATATAGTTAGTCTTTCACAATTTAACTAGTATGGAAACATTTTGCAAACTACACATGTATAATCTATATTGAGTTGTTTGTCTTCCTAGTGGGGGTATATGAGGGGAGAAGAAAGAAAGTATCTGGAAATCAAAGTTTTAAAAACAAATTTTTTTTAATTAATTTATTAGTTTAGTTTCAGTTAACAAGTTTCAATTCCATAGTTCCTTGATTTTCAAATTTCCTTTACTTCCCTTCCCCCTCCCCACACAACAGCATATAGTCCAGTATATGATTTGCAAATGCATTCATATTAGACATTATTCCAATTACAAAGGCGTATTGTCCTAGGTGGGATGAAAGATGGTAAGGAAGAAATAAAATCAAACAATGAAAAGAACAAGATCATTTAGTTTGCTTCCATCAGGATTCAGGCTCAGTTCTTTCTAGTTATATCTCTGGATGGCGCATTTCTCACTTTCTTGAGTCTTTCGGGATTAACTTATATCACTGCATTGCTGAAAAGAGTCCAGTCTGTCATAGTTGGTCATCACAGATATGGTATGTCTGTGATTGTATACAGATTTCTTCTGATTCTACTCTTCTCGCTCAGCATCAGTTTGTATAAGTCTCTCCAGGTAATTATGAAATCCGTCACCTCCTCGTTTCTTATAACACAATAAAATTCCATTACATTCATATACCACAACTTGTTTAGCCATTCCCCAATTGATGGGCACCCCTTTAGTTTCCAATTCTTTGCAACCACAAAAAGGCTGCTAAAAATATTTTTGTACATATGGGTCTTCCTCCCACTTCTATGATCTCTTTGGGATATAACCCTAGAAGTGGTATTGTTGGGTCAAAGGGTATGAAATTATTTATAATCCTTTGGGCATAATTCCAGATTGCTCTCCAGAATGGTTGGATAAGTTCACAACTCCACCAGCAATGTATTAGTGTTCCAATTTGTCCACATCCACTCCAGCATTTGTCACTTTCTTGTTTTGTCATCTTAGCCAATCTGACTGGAGAGATGTGGTATCTCAGAGTTGTTTTGATTTGCATTTCTCTAATTAATAGTGATTTAGAGCATTTCTTCATATGCTTATAGATATCTTTAATTTCTTTCTCTGAAAACTTCCTATTCATATCCTTTGACCATTTCTCAATTGGGGAATGACTTGTATTCATATAGATTTGTCTCAATTCTCTATAAATTTTAGAAATGAGTCCTTTATGAGAGACACAAGTTGTAAAAATTCTTTCCCAATTTCCCACCTCCCTCTTGATCTTGGTTACATTGGCTTTGTTTGTGCAAAAGCTTTTCAATTTAATGTAATCAAAATCATCCATTTTGCATTTTATAATGCTCTCTAATTCTTGTTTGGTCCTAAAATCTTCCCCTCTCCACAGATCTGTCAGGTAAACTATTCCTTGCTTTCCCAAATTGCTTACAGTATCATCCTTTACACCTAAATCATGCACCCATTTAGACTTGATTTTGGTATATGGTGTTAGTGATCTATGCCCAGTTTCTGCCATACTGTATTCCAGTTTTCCCAGCAGTTTTTGTCAAATAGTGCATTCTTATCCCAAAAACTGGGGTCTTTGGGTTTATCGAACAATAGATTGCTATATTCATTAACTGCTGGGTCTCCTGCACCTAATCTACTCCATTGATCCACTACTCTACACCTCTGCCAGTACCAAGCAGTTTTGATGACTGCTGCTGTATAATACAGATTAAGATCTGGCATAGCTAGTCCACCTTCCCTAGCATTTCTTTTCATTAATTCCCTTGATATTCTAGACCGTTTGTTTTTCCAAATAAATTTTGTTATTATTTTGTCTAACTCTACAAAGTAGTTTTTTTGGTAAATTGATTGGTATGGCACTAAATATATAGTTTAGTTTGGGTAAGATTGTCATTTTTATTATATTAGCTCGACCCAGCCACGAGCAATTGATATTTTTCCAACTATTTAGATCTGTTTTTATTTGTGTGAGAAGTGTTTTGTAGTTGTGATCATATAGATCCTGGGTTTGTTTTGGCAAGTAGATTCCCAAATATTTTATAATGTCTACAGTGACTTTAAATGGGATTTCTCTTTCTATCTCTTGCTGTTGAGTTTTATTAGAGATGTACAGGAATGCTGAGGATTTATGTGGGTTTATTTTATATCCTGAAACTTTGCCAAATTTATTTATTGTCTCAAGTAATTTTTACTTGATTCTCTAGGATTCTCTAAGTATATCATCATATCATCTGCAAAGAGTGACAGCTTGGTCACTTCTTTGCCTAATTTGATTCCTTTGATTTCTTTTTCTTCTCTAATTGCTACTGCTAACATTTCTAGTACCAGATTAAATAAGAGGGGTGATAGTGGACACCCTTGTTTCACTCCTGATCTTATTGGAAAGGCTTCTAGTTTATCCCCATTGCATATAATACTTGCTGATGGTTTTAAATAGATGCTGTCAACTATTTTGAGGAAGGCTCCATTTATTCCTATACTTTCTAGTGTTTTTAGTAGGAATGGGTGTTGTACTTTGTCAAAAGCCTTTTCTGCATCTATTGAGATGATCATGTGGTTTCTGCTAGTTTTATTGTTGATGTGCTCAATTATACTGATGGTTTTCCTAATATTAAACCATCCCTGCATTCCTGGAATGAATCCTACCTGATCAGGGTGTATTATTTTTGTGATAAGTTGTTGGAGTCTTTTGGCTAATATTTTATTTAGAATTTTTGCGTCTAAATTCATGAGGGAGATTGGTCTATAATTTTCTTTCTCTGTTTTATCTCTTCCTGATTTAGGAATCAGTACCATATTTGTATCATAGAAAGAGTTTGGTAGGACTCCTTCTTCACTAATTTTCCCAAAGAGTTTGTAGAGTATTGGAATCAATTGTTCTTTAAATGTTTGATAGAATTCACTAGTGAACCCATCTGGCCCTGGAAATTTTTTCCTAGGGAGTTCATTGATGGCTTGTTTGATTTCTTTTTCTGAGATGGGGTTATTTAGGTAATTCACTTCCTCTTCAGTTAATCTGGGCAACTTGTGATTTTGTAAATATTCATCCATTTCACTAAGATTGTCATATTTATGTGCATACAATTGGGAAAAATAATTCCTCATTATTTTTTTGATTTCCTCTTCATTGCAGGTAGAGTCACCCTTTTTATTTTTGATACTCATAATGTTTTCTTCTTTCTTTTTTTTTTATCATATTGACTAAGGGTCTATCAATTTTGTTGATTTTTTCATAAAACCAGCTCTTAGTTTTATTTATTAATTCAATGGTTTTCTTAATTTCAATTTTATTCATCTCACCTTTGGTTTTCAATATTTCTAATTTAGTACTTAATTGGGGATTTTCAATTTGTTCTTTTTCTAGCTTTTTCAATTGCATGTCTAATTCATTGACCTCCCTTCTCTCTGCTTTAATTAAGTATGCACTCAGGGATATAAAACTTCCCTGAGAACTGCCTTTAGTGCATCCCACAAATTTTGGTATGTTGTCTCATTATTATCATTCTCTTGAATGAAACTATTGATTGTTTCTATAATTTCCTGTTTGACCCACCAATTTTTTAGTATTAAATTGTTTAATTTCCAATTAGTTTTTAGTCTATCTTTCCATGGCCCTTTATTGCATATAATTTTTATTGCATCATGATCTGAGAATGATGCGCTTAATATTTCTGCCTTTCTGCACTGGATTGTGAGGTTTTTATGCCCTAGTACATGGTCTATTTTTGAGTAAGTACCATGCACTGCTGAGAAGAAAGTAAATTCCTTTTTATCCCCATTCAGTTTTCTCCAGAGATCCATCATATCTAGTCTCTCTAAGATTCTATTCACCTCCTTAACTTCTTTCTTGTTTATTTTGAGGTTAGATTTATCAAGTTCAGAGAGGGGAAGATTAAGGTCCCCCACTAGTATAGTTTTGCTATCTATTTCTTCCTCTAATTCCTTTAACTTCTCCTCTAGTTATTTGGATGCTATACCACTTGGTGCATATATATTAAGTAGTGATATTGCTTCATTCTCAATGGTGCCTTTTAGTAGGATATAGTTTCCTTCCTTATCTCTTTTAATTAGATCTATTTTTGCTTTTGCTTTATCTGAGATAAGTATTGCTACCCCTGCTTTTTTACTTTAGCTGAGGCATAATAAATTTTACTCCAACCTTTTACCTTTACCCTGTGGGTATCTCTTTGTTTCAAATGTGTTTCTTGTAGACAGCATATTGTGGGATTATGGTTTTTAATCCATTCTGCTATCCACCTCTGTTTTATGGGAGAGTTCATCCCATTCACATTCACAGTAATAATGACTATCTGTCTCTTCCCCTCCATCCTATTCCCTCCCCTCTTTATGTTTTTGTTTCTCCCTTCTCCCTTCCCCTCCTTGAAATTTTCCCTTTTGACCACCCCCTCCCTCAGTGTTCCCACCCAGTGATCCCTCTTCTTAACCTACCCTCTCCCCTTATTACTGTTTTCCTCCCTTCTAATCCCCCCCTTTAGTCTCCTCTTTTTCACCCCTCCTTACCCTTCTGCTTTCTATAGGACAAAGTAAGTTTTTATACTTATCAGAGTGAATTCCTCCCCATTTGATTCCAAACCAGCGAGAGTAAATTTCAAACATTGCTCCTCTCCCTCCATCCTTTTCCTCTATTTAATGAATTTATGTGTCTATTCACATTAAAATCTTAAACTTCACTGATTTAAGTTGATCCCTCTTTGAACCAGAACCAGTGAGAATAGTGTTTAAATGATGTTCCTCTCCCTCTTTCTTTCCCCTCTTCTATAGTGTGTTTTAATGTCCCTTCAGATGGCATATTTTACCTTTTCCTAGCTCATCCTTTCCTTTTTCCCGTTACAGTACCTTTGATCCCCTTAATAGTTTTGTTTTTTTTTTTAGACATCAGGTTAGTGCATTCATGCCCACACCCTCTATCTAAGTATAACCCTTTTGAAGGTCATGATAATCATAAAGATTTTAAATATTGACAGTTATCAGCTCCACATATAGGGATGTGAACATTTTGCTCTTGTTGCATCCCAAGTAATGAGCGTGTGTTTGTGGGTGTGGGTGTGTGCGCTTATGCATGTGTGAGTCTGTATTTCTCTTGTTTACCTTTTTATGTCTTTCTTGAGTCTTGTAATTGGAGATCAAATTTTCCATTGAGCTCTGGCTTTTTCATCAGGAACATCTGGAAGTCCCTTATTTCATTAAACAACCATCTCCTTGCCTGGAAGATTATGCTCAGTTTTGCAGGGTAGTTAATCCTTGGTTGTAGTCCTAGCTCTCTTGCCCTACGAAATATCAAATTCCAGTCCCTCCGCTCTTTTAATGTAGATGCTGCTAGGTCCTGTGTGATACTAACTGTAGTTCCTCGATATTTGAATTGTTTCTTTTTGGCTGGTTGTAGAATTTTTTCTTTGATCTTGTAATTCTGGAATTTGGCTACTATATTTCTTGGAGTTTTCAGTTTGGGATCTCTCTCAGGAGGAGTCCAGTGAATTCTGTTGATAGTTATTTTATCTTCTGATTCCAGGACCTCAGGACAGTTTTCTTTGACAATCTCTTAGAGGATGTTGTCTAGGCTGCTTTTTTCATCATGGCTTTCTGGTAGACCAATAATTCTTAGGTTGTCTCTCCTGGATCTGTTCTCTAGGTCAGTTATTTTTCCAGTGAGATATTTTACATTTTCTTGCAATTTTTCGATCGTCTTGTTTTGTTTGATTGACTCTTGCTGCATCATAGAGTTCTGGGCTTCAATTTGATTGTTTCTAATTTTTATCGAATTACGGTCTTCAGTTATTTTTTGAAGTTCCTTTTTTAGGGAAGTATTTTCTCCAATTACTTCACTGAGACGTTTTTCCAAGTTGGTCACTGCCTCCCTGATTTGGTCTTTAAAATTTTTCTTAAGCTCCTCCAGGAATGCTATTTGGGCTTGAGATCAGATCATGTTTCCTTCTGGGGTCTCAGGTGTGGGTAGAGAGTCTATATTGTCCTGTGTGTTTTGTTGTTCTTGCCCTGCATAGTATGCTCGAATAGACTTTTTTGCCTTCCCCTTCTCCTTCTCGGGTTCTTTTTTTCCCATTGTGACTTCCTGTTTCTTATTTTCTCAGGCTATGAGTTTAGGGCCTGATCCTTGACTTTGAATACCTCTGGGTGGCTAGTTTATGGCTAAGTCAGGGAAGTCAATGAGGGATGTAGATGAGTAGGTATGGGTGCCTCTGATCACTTCAGATTTCTGCCTCTATACCCCTGGGCTATAAGTAGGCTTTTATTGGTAAGGAGAGGTGGGGCTTGCTGGGACCCCACCCTCTCTTCTCTTCAGACTCCTGGCTATCTCAGTTACTCCCCTTCTTGGAGACTCTCAAGCCTGGGGCTATTTCCATTAACTTGGGATTTCAATCTGGGTGGGAGACTTATCTTTGGGTTTTCTGCTTCATGAAGGAGGGATGGGAGGATCAGAGCAGCTAGAATTTACTTTGCCATTCCAGCCCCTCTATTATACAGGCAGGCAGTTTCTAAACTTCCAGGCTGGGGGCCGAATGCAGCCAGAGAAGCCGCTCTTACCTGTCTGATAGATGACTGTGATTCGTCCTCGGTAAGTCTGCAGTCTGGGGCTTTTGCTCTCTCTGGTGTAGTCTGCCTGTCTGCTCTTAGGTCTGGGCTGTGCAGACACCACGCGCTCTGCGCTCGACCAGTCCGGACACAGTGGGCAACCTCCTAGGCTGAACTCTGCCACACTTCATCTTCCAGTGGGCTCCGTCACTCCGGTTTCCACTCAGATTCACCCTTTGAGCCTTAGTGACCAAGGAGCTCAGCGAGGTTACTGCTTCCTTTCCGCCATCTTGGCTCCTCCCCAAAAACAAATGTTAAAAATGTTTACATGCAACTGGGAAATCAGACATACAGACACCGTGGTATAGAAATCCATCTTGCCCTACTAGAAAATTGCGGGGACGGTGATGGAGCAGTATATAAGAGAGAATAGATTGGAGGAAGCAGTATTCAGTAGGCTCACTATCTTGGGGTGGGGAGTAGGGGAAGGATGGGGAGAAATTTTGTAACTCAAAATCTTGTTGAAATGAATGTTGAAAACTAAAAATTAATTAATTAATTTTAAAAATTATTTCAAGTACTAGAAAAAAAAAGCATCTGCACTGGACTATTGCAACAGCCAATTGAATTCCCTGCCTCAAGTCTCACCCCATTCCAATTCATTCTATACTCGTGTCAAAGTGATTTTCCTAAAGCATATGTCTGACCAAATGATCTCCCTACTAAGTAAACTCCAAAGACTTCCTAATAGCCTTAGGATAATATAAATATAAACTTCTCTGTTTGGTCTTTAAAGCTCTTCATAACCCATTCCTTTCCTCTCTTTATAATATTTCAACACTTTATCTCCCACCCTCCACACACTCAGGATTTTTAAGCACTCTCGTCTATTTGCTGTTCCTCATTTATAACACTCCACAGTTCATCTTCATGCCTTTTCACTACTTCTCTCTCCTCCACCACTACTCCATGCCTAGAAAATTCTCAGTCCTCTTCTGTCCAGTAGAATTTAAGGCTTATTCTAAGATTCAGTTTAAGTGCCAACAGCTGCAGAAGACTCTTTACAATTTTCCTGCCATTACTGCGCTTCCTTTATAAGACTACCTTCCATGTACTCTCTCTATTTACCCTGTATTTTCTTAATCAGTGTTTGTTGAAATGACAACTTAATTCATATAGATTAATTAATGGAAAATACATGAATGAATAAATTAATGAATCAAAATCATTTGTTAAGTACTTAATAGAGACTAGGCACCCAGCTAAATGCTAGGGATACAAATGCAAATAGAAAAACCCTGCTGTCAAGGAGCCTATATTCTAAATAAGGAACATAACTTATATGTGGTGGCCAGAGATGGATGTTTTAGACTTAGAAGTATTAAATTGCTAAGTGGAGAAATAGAGAAATTTATGGAAATGATGCTCCCAGGTATGGAGGTGTTACTTTGATTATGTTTCATAAATCTTGAAGAGGAATGGGAGACAGGAAAAGGGCATATATATGATGGCATAGAATGGAGGTGGCTAGGAAACAGAAGTTTTGTGTGTCTAAGTTGGGCTAATTATAAAGAACTATGGCCAGTAGGAGTGTGGCCATATCATAATGTAAGTTTCTTGAAAGCAAAGACTTTCTTTTGTCAAATCAATAAGCAACCATTTATTAAGGGTCTACTATGTTGCATGCAAAGTGCCCAGCACTGGGGATAGAAAGGCAAAAAAGTCTTCATTTCAAATTAACAATATTCAAAAAATGACATAAGATACATAGAGGATAATTCAGAGATAATCAATGGATGGAAAGCACTAGCTTAAGTGCTTTCTGCTTAACTGCCATCATTTGGGGATGATGACAAGATCAAGGGAATGACCATTTCTGTGTGTGACTGAAGAGGGATGATAAAGTAGATCCTGGGAAGTGAGTAAGTTGAAGAACTGAGTAGTTATGGTGTGTAAGACAGACTCAGCATATATGTTGAAAGTTCCATGTATGGGAGCAGGATTTGAGAAGGAGAGAAAATATTGCAAGTAAGATGTCAAACTCATTGAGGAAAGAAGGAGAATGACATATGTGTAAGTGTGTGTGTGGGGGGGGGTCTGTAGATGATAACTACAGGATTTTGATTGGGTGGTAGATACACTTAGCATGAATATCAAAGAAAGAGAAGTTACTCAATGGTGGAGGTAGGGGGGAAAATATGGAAGTGGCAATGGATGGTAAAAAATTTCAACTCCCCTACCCCAACCACTAAGCCAATGAGAATGAGATGCAGACTTTACTGAAAAGGGTGGTTAAGTAGGCTGTGTCATCAGAGATAAGCCAGCTTTTCGGGATAGCTATTAGGTGAAAGAAGAAGGAAATGACAAAATTTAAGAGGAAGGGAATATTGTTGCCTATAGAACAGGCATTTCAGAGGGCTGGATGATGTTTGGTTGAAACTTTGGGGTGGGAAAGTTAAAAGGGATGAGAAAGATGGATCTGGTAGAGGGATAAGGTGATTGTGTTTAGATGATAATCTGCAGGAGTTGAGAATCACTGGGGTAGAAAGATTATGACCAGGAAATAAGGTTCACCGTTGAATGGAGGATACCACTTTTCCCAATGGAGATTCAAGATCAAACTGGCAATAAATATAATATGAGATATGAGGTACATGGTTATATGGGAGACCCCATTACAACTCCTTTCCATCCAAAGGCTCAAGATAAAGTAGAAAAAGGGTACAGGCAATGGAAATCAAACCTGTACAGCAAAGGAAAGAAATCCTGTTTCCAACCAACTGTCCTCTTTCTCTTCCATCAAAAGAAAGGGAAAGCCTGAGATGAAAAGTCGGTTCCTCTTTTTTGCCCCAGAGGTTCTCCACAACCTGGATAGGAGATTGGACTGGCAACAGGAGGTATAATATGCTTTCTGCTGAGAAAAAGAAGTTGTTAACTTTGGGACAGATAGAAGTTGATGAGTCAAACCTTTTGCTCTCTTTCATCAGAGGCATACTGAGCCCAGAAGGAAATGGAAGACCCAAGGTAAATAATCAGAGAAATAGCTCTTCTCACTCAATTCATGACATATCATGTACAAAGAACAAGAAGAACCTTTAATTCAAGTGCTATGTAAATTAGTTGAAAAATATGAAAAAAATACCAAATTCCTCCTATGACACAAATATGATTTTGATACTTAGCCCCACAGGAAGGCAAAAATAGAGGAAAAAAAACTATAAGCATATTTTACCTAATGAGTATTGATACCAAAAAAAAAAAAATGGCAAGTAAAATACTAGCAAGGAGATTTCAGCAATATTTCACAGAGATTATAAACTAAGAGTAGATGCGATTTCCACAAGAAATGCAGGGCTGGTTAAACATTAGGAAAACTGTAAGCATGATTGAACATATTAATAACAAAAAACAAAAATTCATATGATTAATGCAGAAAAAAAGCTTTTTGACAAAACACAACACCCATTCTTATTAAAAAAAAAAAAAAACCAAAAACACAATATAATGAGATGAGGTACATGGAGCTTTTCTTGAATGGAGCTTTTCTTGAAATAAGTATTTTTATATAAAACCAAGAATAAACATTACCTGTAATTATGATGAACTAAAAGACTTCCCAATAAGATCAGGGATGAGGCAAATATATCCATTATTACCACTATTATTCAATATTACACTAGAAATGCTAGCTATAGAAATAAGACAAAAAAGAAATTGAATAAACAAAAATAGGCAATGAGGAAAGAAAGCATTCTTTGCAGACGCTTTGATAATATACTTAGAGAACCCTAAAGAATTAACTAAAAAAACTAGTTGAAACAATTTACTTCAGCAAAATTTCAGAATAAGTAAACCCACATAAATCATCAGCATTTTTATATACTCTCAACAAAGTTCAGCAGCAAGAGAAGAAAGGAGAAATGAAATTTAAAATAACTGCAGAGAATATGAAATACTAGGGAGTCTGCCTACCAAGACAAATCCAGGAACTATATAAACACAATTTCAAAACACTTTCCAGACAAATACAGTTCTAAACAACTCTATAAATATTAATTGCTCATGGGTCGACTGAACCAATATAATAAAAAGAACACTTCTCCATAAATTACTTTACTTATTCCACACCATACCAAAGAATTATTTATAGGTCTAGGAAAAATAATAACAAAATTCATCTGGATGTACAAAAAATCAAAAATATCAAGGAAATCAATCAATGGAGAAAATGTGAGGGAAGGAAATTATATTACAAAGTAATAATCATTAAAACAATCTGGTACTGGCTAAGAAATTGGGTGGTGATCATCAAAAAACTTTAGGTACACAATACACAATAGTAAGCAATCATAGTAATCTAGCATTGGATAAACTTAAAGATCCATGCTTTGGGAGCAATAATTCTGCAGTTGACAAAAAAATTGCTGGGGTTAACCTGGAAAGAAATTTGACTGAAACTAGGCATAGACCAGGGGTAGCCAAATTGCTCAGTGGATAAAGAACTGGACGTGGAGTCAGGAGACTTGAGTTTAGTTCTGGCCTCAGACATTTACTAGCTGTGTGACCTTGGGCAAGTCATTTAATCTCCATTTGCCCAGGAGACAGATGGGCAACTCAGTAGATAGAGCATTGGGCCTAGAATCACTATGACCCAGGTCAAATCTAAACTCAGATATTCACTAGTTGTGCATTCCTGGGCAAGTCACTTTACATCTATTTGCCTTAATCCACTGGAGAAGGAAATGGCAAACCACTCCAGTATCTTTGTCAAGAAAATCTCACAGACAATATGGTGACAATACAGCCCACAGGGTCATGAAGAATTCAACATGACTTAACCGAACACGGTGAACACCAACAACCTTTCACCAAGATAAAGTCAAAACGGACCCATGATTTGGACATAAAAGGTGATATCATAAGCAAATTAGAGGAACATGGAAGATTTTACCTGTCAGATCTGTGGATAAGGGAAACATTTATGACCAAACAAGAGATAGGATCACTGTAAATATTGTAGATAATTTTGATTACATGAAATTAAAAAATATATTTTTCACTAATAAAACCAAATACAGTTAAAATTAAAAGCAAAGCAGAAAAGTATGGGAGGAAAAAATTTTATGGCAATTTTCTCTGACAAAGTTTCTCCAATGTATAGGTAACTAAGTCAAATTTACAAAAATAAGAGCCATTTAATTTGATAAATGGTCAAAGGATGTGAACAGGCAGTTTTCAGAACAGAAATCAAAGCTATCAGTAATTATACAGGAAAAAAATTGCTCTAAATCACTACTGATTAGAGAAGTGCAAATTAAAATAACTGATACCACCTCACCCCTGTCAGATTGAATAACATGACAGAAAAGGAAAATGACAAATGCTAGAGGGAATGTGGAAAAACTGGAACACTAATGCATTGTTGGTGGAGTTGTGAACTGCAATGAGTCAAAACAATCCCAAAGAATTCATGATGAAAAATGTTATCCACCTTCAGAGAGAGAACGAATAAACTCTGAGTACAAACTGAAGTATAATGTTTTAAAATTTTCTTAATTTGTCTTGTTTTTTTACAACATGACTAATATGATTTGTATGGTTTCAAATGTATAATTGATATCATATTGCTTGCCTTCTCAATAGGTAGTGGAGGGGCTGGTGAAAGAGAGAGAGAATTTAAAGTTTAATTGTTTAAAAAGACTGTAAAATAAATAGTAAATTTTAAAAATAATGTGTTTGCAAAATATAAGAAACCCAGGGGCACCTAGGTGGCACAGTGAATAGAGCACAAGCCCTGGAGTGGGGAGGACCTGAGTTCAAACCCAGCCTCAAACACTTAACACTTACTATCTGTGTGACCTTGGGCAAGTCACTTAACCCAAATTGCCCTGCCTTCCCCCCTCCAAAAAGAAAAAAAAAATATGAGAAACTCCAAAAAACAAGACCTCTATCATTGCATTGTCGTGTCTGCAATACTGATCACAGTACTTGGTATAGAGTATGTTATAATAATTTTTGATTGATTGATATTTAATTCAAACCTGGATATTCATATATTCATTTAGTTTAAAGCATGAATACCTATCAATATCTGAAGCTGATGATTAAGGAATAACAGAAACCTTCAAAGCTCAGATGAGCAGATGTATTTTGATTTCAGTGAATTAGCACTGAGGAAATGTACCCCCAACACTCAGATAATGATTATCAATGTTCATCAATTTTAAAATGAAATATATGCATGCCAAAAAAATTATGTACTCTATCAATTAATTTTACCACTTGAGAGACTCTATCATTAGCTAGTCCCATAACAGATCAAGTGATTCAACAGAAGTTGGAAGAAAGTTTAACTTATAATTAATGTGAGAATTGTATACATTCAGCCTACCTTTGGAAATACCTAAACTTACTCATGATACTTTGTACCACATTAGAGATTGGAACAATTAAGAGAGTTCTTATAAATCTTTTTTAATAACTATTTTGTTCTATGTGTGTTTTCCAAAAACCAGAGTCCTGATCTATCCTCTGAAGAGTATCACATTCAGAACAATGAGATGTGTGAAAAAATAAAATGGAATTAGAATCATGAACACTAGCTCTGAAATAATCCATTTATTCAAAAAAGACTTATTTAAGTACTTACTATGTGAAATATATCATAAGGGATAAAAAGATAAATGAGAAATAATCTTTGCTCTCTAGTGCCTTATACTCAAATAGTAGAGGTCATGCAAGTTAAGAAATAACTACAATTAAAGACAGAAAGAAATCAGTACAAGAACTGTAAATGTTTGCAAAATATGAGAAAATCCAAAAAAGTAAACAAAATCAATACCAATATCATTGGATTATAATATCTGCAATACTCATCTGGGTGCTTTGTATATAAAAATTATTGATTGATTGAAAAGGAAGCATTTGAAATGAGTCTTGATGCATGAGTAGAGTATTCACAGAAAGAGATTAGAGGGAGGGTATCTCAGGTAGATAGTGTAGAAATGGCAAGAATTGAATGCATTTGTGGAATGGTAGGCCATCTAGTTGGACTGAACATTGGGTATTTATGGGAGGTGGGTAAGACTGGAATGGTAGGTAGCAATGAGGTCTTCAAAAGGTACAGCTAGGTGGCACAGTAAATAGAGCACCAACCCTGGAGTCAGGAAGACCTGAGTTCAAATCTGGCCTCAAACATTTAACACTTTCTAACCATGTGACCTTGGGAAAGTCACTTAACCCCAATTACCATGCCTTCCCACCTCACACAAAAAAATTAAAGCCTTTAAAGTCAGATAAAGGAAATATTCTGTAAAGAAATATATTGACATGTTTGGTGACAGGAGAGTAATATAATCATGGCTTTCTACTAGTATGTATTATGAGAAGCATTTCATTTTTTTCCTTTATATCTGAACTAACTTTCCTCTATATGGTATTACTTTCCTTCAACAAAATTTGTCATTCTATTTTTGAAATTCAAAGTATAGATTAAAGATGGTTAATTTTGAATATGTAAATGTAATCGACAAATAATCTTCTGGAATACACAGTGAGGTATCATTGCCCAAGATAAAAATCAGGAATAGGAAAAAAAACAATTACTTTGAAAAGTAGGTATATTAAAAAGCAAGTTATTGTATAAGTAATGAATTTTCATAGAAATAATTCCAACAGGAATTTTAAATCCCTAACAGACTAAATAATGATGTAGCTGTACCCAGTAGGGCTCTGTTCTGGGCTAGCAGCAGCTAACTGTCACAGTGGATAGAGAACTTGGCCTAGAGTTAGGAATATCTAAGTTAAAATTTGGCTCCAGTCACTTGCTAGCTGTATGATCCTGAACAAGTCATAACCTGTGTTTGCCTCAGTTTTCTCAACTGAAAATAGGGGTGCTAATAGCACCAACTTCAGAGGGTCATTTTGAGACTCAAATGAGACTAATATTTCTAAAGCACTTAGTACAATTCCTAACACATAATAGGAACAAATGATTTTCTCACTGTGCTCTTTTTCTTGATGATCTCATAAATTTTATGGGTTCAATAATCATGTATATTCAGATGACAATCAAATATCCATATTTATCTTTTTCTTCTAAGCCACATCCCTATGTCACCAAGTTCCTGTTAGAATGTCTAGTTGGCTATTATGGAGATCTCAATTTGTCATGTCCAAAACAGAATTTATTATCCTTCCACCTGAACCAATCCTTTTCCCTAAGTTCCCTACCTCTGTCTAGAGTAAAACATCTTTTCACTCACCCAGATTCATAACCTAGGAATATCCCTCTAGCACAGTCAATCTATTGTAAAGATTTGTTGATTCTATTCTCACATCTCTTGCCTTTTTTTTCCACTCACATGTCCACTAATTCAACACTTAATCATCTATTACCAGGATCATTGAAATAGCCTCTTAAATAGACTTAAATGCAACCAGTCTTTGCTCTATACAGACCATCCTATATACAGTTGTCAAATTGTAATGTTGATTGTTTCTATGATTTGTGCTTTGACCCATTCATTCTTTAGGATTAGATTATTTCATTTTCAATTAATTTTAATCTATGCTTAAAAGACCCTTTACTGAATGCAATTTTTACTGAATTCTGGCATAAAAAGTGCATTTAGCATTGTTGTTCTTATGCACTTTCTGGGGGGTGTTTATCCCCATGGTCAATTTTTTGTGAAGATGTCATATACAACTGAGAAAAAGTGATATTCTTTTCTATTTCTATTCAATGTTCTCTAGAAGTCTATTACATCTAACTTTCAAAAATTTTATTCATTTCCTTAGCTTCTCTCTTGTTTATGGTTAGATTTCTCTAGGTCTGAGAGATAAATTGAGTTTCCCAACTAGTATAGTTTTACCTCCTGTTTTTTTTTTCTGTAATTCATTTCAGTTTTCCCTCAAGAATTTGGATGGTATATTACTTGGTGCATAAGTGTTTAGTATTGATATTACCACAGATAATAGATTAATCCAAAATCATCCAAAATCCATTATTTGTGGTACCTTCTAGTAAAATGTACTTTCCCTGATTATCTCTTTTAATTATATTTGTTTTTACTTCTACTTTGTCTGATATCCTGATTACTAACTGTTATTTTTTTTTTACTTTTGCTCGAAGCTTAATAGATTCTGCTGCAGAACCTTCCTTTAACTCTGTGAGTCTCTGTGTGTTTTCCATCTCAAATGTCTCTTGTTTGTTAACAACATATTGCTGGATTCTGGTTTCTCATCCATTCTGCTTTCCTCTTCTGTTTTATGGGTGAGTTCATACCATTCACATTTACAGTTAGGATTGCTAACTGTGTATTTCTTTCCACCCTATTCTCTTCTATTTATCATTTTTTACCCTGATCTTTCCTCAAAAGAGAGTTTTGTTGTTGACCACTACATGCCCTAATCTACACCCTTTCTTATCATTTCCCCCTTCTTAACCCTTTCCCCTTCTAATTCCCTATTGGGTAAAAATGAATTTCTATACCCTAATCTGCATAGCTTCTTTCTTTAAACCTATAAAAATTAGCGTGAGGCTCAAATATTGTCCACTCCTCTATTTCTATCTGCATTGTAATAATTCTTCCTTTTGTACCTCTTATATGTGAGATACATTTCCCTACTCTTCTTCCATCCCCCTTCTCCCAGTGCATCCATCTTTCTCATCTTTCCAATCTTTTCTGAGGTCATCCAAACATGATAGGCTCACACCCATACCTTCCAAGTAGACTTCTTCTAACTTCCCTAATAATAATAAAGTTCTTATCTGTTACATGTATCATCTTCTCATATAGAAATATAAAGAGTTTAACCTTATTAAACCTCTTAAGATTTCTTACTCATGTCCATCTTTTAATTCTTCTTTTGAATCTTATGTTTGAATATCATATTTTCTGGTCTTTTCACCAGGAATGCTCTAAATTCCTCTTTTTCATTAAATATCCATTCTGCCCTTCACTACCCCCAGTTGGATTGTACTTAATTTTGCTGGCTGAGTTGCTCGCCATTGTAATCATAGCTCCTTTGCCTTCAGGAATATCATATTCTAAACTGTCTGCTCCTTTATGGTAGTAGGTTCTAAATTTTGTCTGATCCTGACCATGGCTCCATAATATTTAATTTTTTTTCTTTTTTGGCTGCTTGCAGTATTTTCTCCTTGACCTGGGAGCCCTGGAATATGGCTATAATATTCTTAGGAATTTCCATTCCCAAGGTAATTGGTAAATTATTTCAATTTTTTCTTTCCCCTCTGGGCAACTAATCAATTCATGTGGGTACAGTAACAAAGATAACATAACAGTTCTCATTTCTGATATATGATGAGATTTTTACCTTCTATAGATTCTAAATCAGGGATTGATAAAGAAATACTGTATTATATGTTACTTTTGCTTCAAATGTTATGCCCTGGTATATTTGAACACAATTCTGGAGGGAAAGCCATAGAATTGTAATGTTCAATATAATTTATTTTTTTCTAAAATAAAGAAATTCCTCCTTAACAAGATGATATGAAGGCATTTATCTATAATCCCCAAGTGTGTTGAACTGTTAAATACATAAATCAATAGACTAATTAGTGAATAAAAGTTAAACAGATTGATAGGGGATGGATGAATGAATGAATGAATGAATGAATGAATAAATAACTGAAAGATTAGAATGTATATTTGGCTTTAAGGTTTATATTGTGTAGCCTGTAAGGTAAGTCCTATAATTCTCCTCATTTTACAGACGAGGGAATGAAAGCTGAGAAAGTCTGGTTATCTCACACAAGGTCACATGGCTAGCAACTAGCTAAAGCAAGATTTGAATTTGGGTCTTCCTGTTTCTAAATACATCTCCTTATCAATTATATTGCCATAAAATCCTTCTTCTTTTGTGTCTGGATAGATGCTTATCTATGAAGTCATAATTTTAGGAGATAGTTCTCAATCTTTTAGATAGCCTAAGTCAAAACATGGGAAGAAAAAAACCATGCATATGCATGAATAATAAACAGTTATCAGAATGGGTAGTAAGAGATTTTCTTTATTTTTAAATTACTTAACTGTGGCCAGGAAAATGGCCTTGGGGTATCTCATCAAGTTAGAAAATAACTCTTTCCTGAAAGGGTTCACAACTTTCTCTTGTGATTCTACTTGTGTATGTAAGCAGAAAGGGGTTTATGTGAGAGAAATGTGTCTAAATGTATTAGAATTCTATAATGAGGGGAGGCTAGGTGGCACAGTGAATAGAGCATTGACTCTGGAGTCAGGAGGACCTGAGTTCGGACCCGGCCTCAGACATTTAATGTACACACAAACAAAAACCTAGCCATGTGACCTTGGGCAAGTTACTTAACCCTAATTGCCCTCCAAAATGCAAAAAAATAAAAAATAAAAAATTCTATAATGAGGTGAGAATGGTAATTCAACTATTTACAACTTCATATGTATGTATGTATGTATTATGTATATATACATATATGCATGTATATGCTTATATATAATATGTGTGTTTACATGTATACATTCTCTAGCAAGTAATGCCATTAAATTTACTTTCATAAAGTAAGGGTTAGAATTATATTTACAACAATCTTAAACATATCTTTACAAACATTACACAAAGTGTTATAGTAGCCATAACCCAAACACTGTGGAATGAAATGCAATGCTCAAAATGTGATTAGCATATCTCCATGTATGTTTTTTTTCTAATTGGGGGAATATGAATTTCTTAAAGACTTCATGTGTTTTATTGTTGCCATTGCTGTTGTTATCTTTGCATCTCTAGTGGCCCCACAAGGTACCTAGTGCAGAGTAGTTGCTTAAATTGAGTAGAAGTCCATCACACTAAAGAACTGTTGGTTTGAGAACACCTTCTAGTAATGCCAATTTAACCAGTCCTTGAATCAGGAGCTAAATCCCAGAGATTTGCCTCAAGCACATAGTGACTAGATCAGAGCCAGATTACTAGTCAGTGTCAGAGAAAGCAAGTCTTCCTGACTCCCAGTACTGAATTCTATCCACTAACTCACATGACTTCTAAATACTAAAATACTAAGAAAGAAATTTCAAATACTACAGTTAATTTTACTAGACATGATATCATAAGCAAGAACCGTGATACCACTAAATAAACTGCAGAGATGAGCTGGAGACAGGCATGATTTTTTCTTAACACATAACGTTGTAAAATCATAGATAAAAATTAATTTTAAAAATTGTAGTAACATGCTGGCCATATTTAATGTCTCCATCAATCTACCACAAGGAGATGTGTGTGTGTGTGTTTAAACTTTAATTGAATTTGTAGTCTGTGCAAAGATAATATCTTTAAAATATTCACAGTGTCTGAGCAACTAGAATATTTTATGTTCTTCTTCAAATGTTTGAAAACATTTCCACCAGGGGATATCCTTATGCCTCACTTTTCCTGTAAATTGTATATAGGTGCTCGCCAACCCAACAAGCATTTGTTTTACTTACTGTATGCATGGTGCTATGTTAGGCAATAGGGATATAGAAACAAGCAAACAAAAAAAAAAAAGCTTTTGCCATTAAAGTGCCTATATTCTTTTTTTCTTCCTTTTTTTTTGCTTTTTGAAGGGGGGAAAGCAGAGAAATTGGGTTTAAGAGGCTTGCCCAATGTCACATGGCTAGTAAGTGTTATGTGTCTAAGGTCACATTTGAACTCAGGTCCTCCTTCCTCCAGGGCCAGGGCTCTATTCACTGTGCCACCTAGCCACCCCAAAACTGCCTATATTCTACAAGTGAAATATAACATGGAAAGAGATTAGCATATTAATCATAATTAGAAGCAAAACAAATAATTAATTACTAAGAGTATCAAGAAAGGCTTCCCCTAGGAGGTTATACTTGAGCTGAGCCTTGAAGGAAGCTAGGGATTGTGAGAGTGAGAGTGCATGATGGGCATAAAGGACAAATTATAGAAAGACATGACAACCAGAGATAGAAAATTAGTTCCTAAACATTCTGGCTATAATTTTAGAGTCAACCAATTAGATACCTAGTATTTACATGGCAAAATATTTGGTAGAAAGTGAATAATCTTACTTATGTCAACTGAACTGACATGTAAGTGGTTTTGTCAGATCAAATAGAACCAAACTTCTGGTGAAAATGATAGGGTCCCATTCTACTACCATGGTAACAAACAAAATTTAAGTCTAATGAAACAGAAATATTATGAAACCAGGGGTCAAGTCCTAGACTAAGAGTTGTATACTTCATAGGTTTTGTCTGTGAGAGGGTGTGTGATTGAAGTTGTTGAGAATAGGTCTAATCAACAATATGGTTGAAGAGTTTACCCGACAGTTTTCAGCAAATACTTGTGTTTTTATTTTAATTTTGCTAGCTTTAAAACAAATGCTTATATTTTTTTGGCCACAAAAATTGAAATAGGTGTAGAGAAAGAATTTTGGACTAGGAGCAAGGGGATATATGGGTTCTAGCTTCAACTTTGCCACTAACTTACTATATGACCTTAAGAAAGTCATTGAACTTTTTTGGCCCTCAGTTTTCCCACATGAAAAAAATGAATGGTTTGGACAAGATGATATCTAAGGTCAAGCCCTATTCTATTAGTATTCAAATTCCTTTTATCAGTGATAATTGCCAGAAAAGTATCTTCCTCAAGAGAGAATTGTATTAACTGATTATGTACTATCACTGTTTCCTTGTTAAAGACTAAAAGATAATTTAAAAGTTTTTAGTAATACCTAGAACTATACTAACAGAGATCTTAGACATAGATGTTAAGAAAAAAAAAACTTATTACCTGAACAATGGGAGAGAAAAAAAAAACATTTGATAGCAGTAGTAGAAGGAATGCCCTTATTTTGGAGATATATGTGCTTAGGTAATGTGAGTTTTCCATAGCTGCTAACTATGTAGGCTTCTGGGAAAAGTTGCAAAAAGGAGGAAGCAACAAGCCATCAAGTGCAGCAATAATAGTAATGAATTGCATATATTTAATTCCAATGATAGCCCTGTGAGTTAGTTATTATCATTCCCATGTTATAGATGAGAAAACTCCAGTTCAAAGAGGTTAAGTGATTTGGGCAAGGTTATGTGGTTAATAGCTGATGGGACACAAATACAGGGCAGGACTCTGAGTAGTTGCTCCGTCATTTTCAATTGTGTCTGACTCTTTGTGACCCAATTTTAGGGTTTTGTTGGCAAAAATATTGGAGTGCTATACCATTTCTTTTCCCATCTCATTTTATACATGAGGAAACTGAAGCAAATGGGGTTAAGTGACTTGCTCAGGGCCACACAGTTAGTAAGTGTCCGAGGTCAGATTTGAATTTAGAGATGAGGCTCCCTGACTCCAGGCCCAGTACACTGTCTACTATGCCACCTACCTGCTCCTAGGACTCTGAGTACAGAACTTTTCCCCCCATGCCATTTAGCATACTCCAGAACTTCATCGCTGATTCTGAGAATCTCTTTCCACCATCTGACTAGACTAAGCTAAAATGAGTAAACATACCCCAAAAGCCAAGTGTCATGGAATATTCACCTCCACTTTTAATGGGTTAGTGCACAAGATAACAAGGAAACACCAGGAATGTGTTATAGATAAGAATAAAAAAATGACATATTTATCTTACTGCATGTGGTTATGTAGATTTGCAATTTGTGCATGCTTGTTGGGGGGAAGGAACATTGAGCTGGGAAATCAATGACTTCCTGAAATTCTGCCATTAGTAATTCATTCTATTTCATTTAGCACTACATTATCTCTAGGTCTGTGTTTTCATTTTGCTTTTTTTTTTTTTTTGGAGGGGGGAAGGTAGGGCAATTGGGGTTGTGACTTGCCCGAGGTAACATGGCTAGGTTTTTGTTTGTTTGTTTGTTTTGTGTGTGTGTGTGTGTGTGTGTGTGTGTGTGTGTGTGGCCAGATTTGAACTCAGGTCCTCCTGACTCCAGGATGGGTGCTATATTCACTATGCCACCTAGCTGCCCCTACATCTGTATTTTCAAAAGTTAAATACTCCTGTACTGTTTTTTATTCTCTCAGGGCCAGCCTGGATACATCTCCCCATCAGGGTGTTAGAATATGCTGACATTTCCACTTAATCACATCAGTTAGCTTTGACATGGGAGTATTAATTCAAATATATAGCAAGAATAACATACAGACGTTTCCTGTCAATACTTCAGAAGCTTACTTTCCTCTGTACCACCTTTGTCTATGCGGAAAGTAGACTCTTCTTAACTCAGTTCCTACATTAGCGTTGGTCCTATCCTCATGTCCAAATGCATCCTGTATGTCTTCTAGATGAATCCTTGTTTCAGCTTCTTTTAGCCCTAGAAAGTTGCTATTGATTCTGGTCTGGCTGCAAACTCTACCTGGAATACCAGAATGCCAAAGTAGCCTCCAGATTTAAAAAAACCAGAATGCTAAGGCATCATCTGGACCTTTTGAAATATAGATTTGCAGAGACTCAAATGCCTTTTCTTAGAATGTAAAAGAAAAAACTCAAAGGCCAAGGACCAAAGGATCATTTGTTTTTTTGCTTTTTGGAGGGGGGAAGGCAGGGCAATTTGGGTTAAGTGACTTGCCCAAGATCACACAGATAGTAAGCGTTTAGTGTCTGATACTGGATTTGAACTCAGGTCCTCCTGACTCCAGAGTCAGTGCTCTATTCACTGCACTACTTAGCAAGTTGCCCCCCAAGTATCATTTCATAAGGAAATAGAGAAGATCCCATGACTTCTTTTTCTGCAGCATGGTCTCTCACTGTATGTCATCCTATAATGAAGAAAGAAGATAAGGCAGAAAGGAGTAGTAGAAGCCACCTAAGGTGTTTTGAATGCCTCCAAAGGCAACCAATGAGTATTCCATATCATGTGGTTAGCTGCCTGGAAACAGCTACTGGAAGTCTATACATGCACCATATTCCTTTCAAGACATTCCCTTACATCTCCTCAGATCTCTGAGAGAATGTTCTCATGCTTCCTAAGTGAAGAAGTTGTTTCACTCAAGCAAAACAAATATGATCACAAGTGCTAGTCCCTGGTTATATTCCTAAAAGAGTAATAAATGAATTTGCCAGGTCATGAACTTGAAACCATTCTTAGGTTATTTTTCTTTCTGAGTATGGAGAGTTAGAGTAGCAGCATGAGAATACTGTAAGCCTACAGGAAGCACTGAATATGAGGGAAATAGCAAAGAATTACAACATTGTTGATGCTGAAGACAGCCTTTCCAGTTTTGCTCAGGACTGTGCATGAATACAATCAATGCACCAGAATTAACCCTAGGCAATATTGTGAGTGGTACTATATATTTTGAAGAGCACTTTGAGTTAGGAACCTGGAGACTGATTTTTTTTTCTATTTTGCCTCTGCAAATTTAACTTTTTTTTTTCAAAAAGAGTCTACTAAAAGCAAGATACTATACTACTGATAGAGACCCAAAGATGATAAAGAATATAGTCTACTGTAGGCCAGACTTGATAAAGCCAGTTTTGTTGTTCAAGTTGGAGAGTAGAATGAAATGAAATATTCATAGACCATCTAAGTTAACAAAAAGAGGGTTGCTTAGCAATAAGTTGGAAAAAACATTCAACAAGTATATGGCATTGATTCAGGTAGACAGAACAGCTCTACCTCTGTGTTGATCTTTGTTTGACCACTAGTCAGAAGTCTTAGGAAATTTCTGCTGACTCATTAAGAGCTGGCATTTGGGGGTGGCTAGGTGGTACAGTGAATAGAGCACTGGCCCTGGAGTCAGGAGGACCTGAGTTCAAATCCAGCCTCAGAAACTTGACACACTTACTAGCTGTATGACTTTGGGCAAGTCACTTAACCCCAATTGCACTGCAAAAAGCAAAAAACAGCAACAACAGCAAAACACCTAGAAATCATCTTTCAAGAAATTCTCAAGGAAAATTGCCTTGATGTTTTAGGGGTGGCTAGGTGGCATAGTGAATAGAGCACTGGCCCTGGAGTCAGGAGGACCTCAGTCCAAATCTGGCCTCAGACATTTACACACACACACACACACACACACACACACACACACACACACACACACACACACACACAAACTAGCCATGTGACTTTGGGCAAGTCATTTAACCCCAATTGCCCCCCCTCCAAAAAAAAATCTGACATTTATGCTTAGCCTACCAGGAAGCTATGTTAAAAGTTCAAGCCTTACTCTGATGGACAATTTACCTATCTCAAGGCGGTTTTAATACATTTTAAGAAAATATCAGCCTATGAATACTTTGTATGATCCTTGGAAAACCTATCCCAGGCAAGTCTTAGAAAATATTTCTTCTACCACTTCTGCCTTTATCTAATCTATTTCAAGTTGATATCACTTGTGTGCAGACACATATATGAGTTGGTGGGATGTAACGAGGAAAAGGAAGGATCCAGAGGAAATATTCTAGGAAACCTTAAGAAGGAGCTTGAGCTTCATTGAAGGAAAAGAATTCAGACAGATGACAATTTAAAAAGTACATTCTGGGTATGAGCAATAGACTGTGAGAATGCACAGAGAATATATTTAGTATGGGGATGTAAAACTACACAAAAGCAGCTTTCCAGAGATCTGCTGCTGTGAACTGCTTTCAAGGTTCTGATTACACAGTATAGTAAGCTCTCTATTTATTCAATAACAAATCAGAGCAAAACTTTCACAGAAAATCAAGGTATAGCATTCACAATGTTACAACTTATCCCAGAAAATCAAGATACAGCATTCACCATGTCACAGCTCAACAACTTATCACTAAAATGGCCACACAGTTTTCACCAAAGTGGCCACATAGTTTTAAACAAAGTACATTCATTTAGTCGATCACAGAATTCATAATTTGATCACAAAGTACAAAAGTCAAAGTCCTCCACCCCTAGGTCACAGTAAATCATAATCTCTCAGTCAGTACACAGTAGCCAAGTAAAGTCTTCTTTCAGCTTGACTCGAGGCTGGCTCTCAGCTTCCATGGTTCCTCTTCCATGGTTCCATCTCCAACTGTCACCTGGATTCAAAGGCAGGAAGCTACCAATTCCTTGTCCAGCTCCTTGTCCAGTTCTTTGTTCAGTTCCTTTTCCATATTGAAGTTCACAGTGTCCAGTCCACCCCAAGTCCTTCACAGTTTCTGTTTCTGGGAAGACAAAGCATAAGTTTTCTCTTTCTTGACCATACAAGAGTCATCTTCTCAGTTCTGCTGTCTTTAGCCTGGAAATTTTCCTTATATGTGGTCATTAGCTCCTCCCCTTCCTGTTGCAGGAGTTCATGAATTCTAGGGTTCACAAGTTGTGGGGTTCACATATTCTGTTTCTTAACAGACTTTATGCAAGGCTCAAAAGAAACTTGAACTGAAATAAGGTATTAATTCAGTAGCTGAAACAAGGTGTGAACTACTTCTGTGTTTGCCATTACATTCCACCCCTCCAGAATCTTTGGCCTTATGATATCAATCTAAATGGCCATAGATCCTGGAACACATAGAGACACTATAATTTGTAATCCTGCTGACTATGCCATAATGTAAAGCCAAACACAAGCAACTTTCCAGAGAACTGCTGTTGTGAAGGCTTCAAGGTTTTGATTACATAGCACAAGCACTCTATTTATTCAGTAAAAAATCAGAGCAAAACATTCACAAAAAATCAAGGTACAGCATTCACAATGTTACAACTTAGCACAGAAAATCAAAATACAGTATTCACCATGTCACAACTCAACAACTTGCCAGTAAAATGGCCACATAGTTTTCACCACAGTGGTCACATAGTTTTGAACAAAGTACAATCATTTAGTAACTCTATCATCCAATCATCCTTGAGGAGACATGCCTTCTTAAGGGACATAAAAATACAAAAGTCAAAGTACTCCACCCCTGGTATAGTCTCAATTGGAGATTAGTTTCCAATCATAAACAAAGTACATTTGGTCAATCACAAAATCCTTAATTCAATAACAAACTACAAAAGTCAATGTTCTCCACCCTTAGGTCACAGTAAATTATAATCTTCTCAGTTAGTACACAGTATCCAAGTAAAGTTTTCTTTCAGCTTGACTTGAGGTTGTCCCTTCCATAGACCCAGGTCCTACCTGAATTCACCAAACTGTCATCTGGGTTCAAAGGCAGATAGCTCCCAGCTTCTTGTCCAGCTGTCCATGCAATTCCTGTTCCACTCAGAAGCTCACAGTGTCCAGGCCATCTTAAATCCTTCATGGTCTCTATTCCTGGGAAGTCAAGGCTTAACAAAGCCACAAACAACATACTAACACCACAGTAATGCCTCCTCTGACAGCTCCAGCTGGCCCTTGGAAGTCTTCAGCAGCTTGACTGGCCCTTGAAAGTCCTCAGAAGCTCCAGCCTGCCCTTGGGAAATCCTTAGCAGCCTCAGTAGCATGGCTGCCCTCAGAAGAAACTCTGCTACCACAAGTTCCCAGGAAATTCTGAGTTTCCCAGCTGAGGTTTTTCCTTATATATTGTATTGCTCCTCCCTGTCCATCCCCTTCTTATTATTTCAGCAACAGGGGTTCATACCTTCTGTTTCTTTAACAGAGGCTTAATTTGAAACTAGATGCTAAGTATGTGTCAGCCTAGCAATACAAAGGGATTTTCAAATTTCTTTACTATTGCAGGGGACCAAATACTAATTTAAATAGAATATAGTGTATGAATAATGTGAAATGTGGGTGGAAAGGCTGTGATGATCTACAAATGTAAAGCTAAGGTTAGTCTTTATTTCATCCTAAAAATAATAGGGAGCCATTGAATGTTTCTGAGTAGTGAAAGATATCTGTAGTTTAGGAAGATTATTGTGATAGATATCTAAATAGTGGATTGAAAAAGGCAAAAACTGGAGTCAGGGAGACCATTTAAGAGGCTATTACAATATTCCAAGAAAGGTTGTTAGAATGTGAACTAAAGTGACAATGGTGTCAATTAGTGAAGAGAGGAAACAATTGAGATATTGTGGAGGCAGACACTATTCAGTTTGTCAAAACATTAGATAAGAAAGATGAAAGTGAAGGCAGATTTCAAAATAATTATGCAGTTTCAAACCTGAGAGCCTTTAAGGATGGCCTGGTTATTGTAAAAGGGAGTAGTGACAGATGATGGGTTTGGTTTTAGATATAATAAGTTTGAAGTAATGGTGGGACATTCCAGTGGAAATACTCAATAGATAAAGGAGGCACTATGGTACAGTGGAAAAAGCACTGGCTCTGGAATAAGAGAGCCTGGATTCAAATTCTAGCTCTCTTATATGTGAACCTGGGCAATTTATTTATCTTCCCTCATCAGAAGAACATAAATAAAATGACCATGGCAGTAGAGAGCGTGTGACACTTGAACAAAGAAATGGGATTATATATTCTGAATAAGAGAAAATTCAGAGAAAATAAGCTAGTTATTTTCAATTATTTGATGGTGAAGAAAAAGGGACCAGACTTGCTTCTCTGGGTCACAGAGGGCAAAGGGATACAAAAACAAAAAACAGGAGCAATTTATAGAGCCTATGGAACAGGGGAAACTTTCCTAAGAATTACAGCTATCTAAAAGTTCAGTTGGCTGCCTCTGGATGCAATGAGTTTTCTCTCACTGGAAGTCACTGGAAAAAAGTTTGGTTGACTACTTGTTGAGTTTTGAGGCAATTGTAGAGAGGAATTCTTGGTCATTTAGGGGTTGAATTAGATGATCCTTGAGGTCCTGTCCAACTCTAAAATTTTGTGATTCCTCATACATTAAATGAAGAGGCAGAATAGAATCTTCCCCTTTTAATTTGTTTTTTATTTTATTACTCTGAACAGCTAACATCTCTCTTCAGTGCTGTCCCACTTCCCTTTTCTGTTCCTTCCTTCTCTTTCTGGATCTACTCAGAGAATGCTAAATGGTTTCATAATGTCTTTAGCTGGTTAGCTAGTCAAAAAAAAAGACCCCACATAAAATAATTTATTATAAGATATAAATAATTGGGAGTGACTCAGTATTACCTGTAATGCCTGACTCACAAAGTTATAGCAAGGCTTAAAGGAAATAAAATATATAAAGAGTGTCCTAAAAGTCCTAGTGCAGCTTTAATTCATTAAAGCTTTAACATTTTAATCAATTATAATTTAAAACTTCATCAAGACTTTTGGGACTGACTGTACATTTACAAAATGTAAGCACTAAGTGAATATTAGCTATTAATTCTTATTACTCATTCCAGTGGTGTTCATATTTTCATAGAAGAATAGTTCCAAACTCTTAGAACTAATAGCAGAAGTTCAGTAACCAGGAAGGAGGTGAGCAAGGAAGAGATTTTTTTGATGGAGCACCTCCCTTGTGATGGATGGCCAAACCACCACATAGGCATAATGAATCTCATGTAGTGAATTAACACTAATTTCTTCATGTCAAAGGATCCTAGGATAGTGCTCATTCTTGATCTAGGGGTTGGTTTCATGAAATTGCATGAGTATATTACGCCAATCTATTTGAACTCGTATCCCTACTTAATCATAATCTAATTTGTATCATTATTTTTATGTTTACCTATTGTGGTAGAAGCAAGGTCATAAACCTGACACTATGCAAATTTTTCCAGAAAAGGTATTGAGATAATCCTTGACACTTGGTAAGCTTAAGTTTCAGGCTGTTGATATCACATTCTGGTCACTTGAGCATAAAACAGCTGCAACTCTCTTTGATCTTTGGCTAGTGGGAAAGAGTGAGTAGATCAGGCAAAATAATTTCATTCAGTAAAACAAAATTGAGATGTGTCCTCAATTCATATTCTTACTGAATAATCTCCTACTATAGTGAAGTAAAGAATAATGATAGGGGTGATAATCATAATAGTTAGCATTTATAACATTGTAGGGCTAGCAAAGTGCTTTACATTTATTTTCTCACACCAATAGATCACAACCACTCACAATAGGCAGATGCTATTATCCCCATTTACAAAGGAGGAAACTGAGAGAAAGGTTACATGACTCTCATGGTCACAGAGGTAATAGATGTCTGAGTTAGGATTTGAACTCATGTTTTCCTGACTCCAGGCTATATCATAGTACCAAGTTGCATTTTTTAAAATTCATTTTGTTAACTGTCGAATGACTTACTGATGTTGAATTTTATTTTTAAAAGTGAATCTAAATTACCAGGGGAGTAGCTTAGTCGGGCTCACCCCAGAATACCTGACAAGTGTCTCCTCCTTCTCCTACTCCAAGATTATAAGTTTATTAAGGGTGAGGATTTAATCATTTGTTTTGTCTTTATATCTCCAGTACCTAGCATACTACCTTGCTTTTTCTCTCTTTTTTTTGGTGAGAATTCTTGATCCATTATTTCATTAATATAAAGGGAAAAATCACAGTTTGGAAACTCTTTCCAACAAAGCAATTTGTCTATAGCTTATAGTCTTAGGAAGTTACTTGAAAGCACTAAGAGATTATATTATTTGTCCATGGTCACACAGCATTCCTGACTTTCCAGCTGAATTTTGATCCAGTATACTATCTCTCTCTTGTTACAGATAATAGGTGCTTAATTTTATTTTACTTGAATTGTAAATGAGTTATGTAAATGACTTCCTTAGCTTGCCAAGTTCCAAGCACATGAAGCTTCATGGTTAGTGTTCTTTCTTTCATGGACTATATAAACAGTTCTTTAAAGTAGAGAATCCCTATCTGCATGATGCCTTTGTGCTTCAAAGGTCTATTTTTAGAATGTTTCTTAAGGTAGTGTCTGTAGGGATAAGGTAGATGAAACCCCATTTTGGTCCATAATGGTGCATGACAAAATATCATAAAACAAAAGTGAAGAGTTTTGAATGAAAAATTCCTGACCTGATTTTTTTTTTCTTAAGATTCTGGTTGACAGCACTGTAAGAAATGACAATGATAAATGATCTGCCACAGAAAATGAGCCAGTATAGTTTTGTACTATATAGCATTACGTTAAGTAATTATAATTCCAATAAAAAAAAAAAAACTACAGGGAAATTAAATCTTGAAAAAATATGGTAAGGAGAACTGTTGGTGAAAAAGACTTGCAAAGCTCAATTCTATTGAGGGCTAATAATAATGTTAATGACTAATTCAGTGGAATGCAGAAGCTACAGTTACTTTATTTAGATTTTCTCTATAAAATATGTTAATAGTCTCCAGCAAAAGAAAAAAATAAAATACAGCAGGCCTGAAATTAAATATTAGTGCAATTCAGTGATGGGATGTCCTTATGTCCATCAAAAGACTAATATTTAGGTACAGAATTTAGAGAAAAAGAAGTAAGAATAATTCTCTTGCAAGATCAAATACAGCCCCATTGGGGTTGTTTGGGAATGGGCTAGGATGCCCTTTCAAGGAACAAAAGTACCAAACTTATGCAAATGACTCTCAAAATGTTAGGGAATGCAGTTTGGCTTAGATATGCAGTGTGGAAACCAGCAACATTTAAATTCACAATCAAATTTAGGGTTTTCACAGGTGGTGATGGTGTTTTAGCACTTAGGGGCATAGGACTTAGGAGTGTTGTTTACAGAGTCATGAAAAAGAAAGGAACAAGGTTTAGAATCTGATGCAAAGTATTTTGTCTCTCCATAACTCTTTTCCTCCAATTAAAAATAAGAGGCAATATTGTTATATATTCTCTCATTTCTGCTTTACACAATGTATAGGTTTCCCGCAGAAATCAGTTAAAAAAAAAAAAGATGTCCTGGAAGGTAGTTAGAAAGCACATGTTGACCCTGTGCATTTTGAATTTTTTCTAAATTATGCAGTCATTCAGGAAGAATAACTAATGTATAACTTTGGTCATTTTGGATATTCATTAAAATCCTGCTTCTGTAATACTCTCATAGCCATGCCTTTCTCTCTAGTACAAGAACTCACTACCACCCACTAGGACTGGAGTAGTAGCCTAGCTTCTTAAAACATCCTTCTGTCTCTCTCCCTAGTTCGATTTACTCCTCCTATTGTTGCCAGGCTTTTCTTCATTGTCTTCTTCTGCTCAAAAAGCTTCCTCTGTGGCTCTCAATTGCTTACTAAGTAGTTCAACCTCCTTCATTAGGTATTCAAGGTCCACCACAATCTGCCACCACCCTACCTTTCAATCCTCCTCCAAACACATTGTGCTCAGAAAATCAGATTATTTTCTGTCCACTTAATACTATGCTTTCAATATAATTGGTATCCTTGGGTATACTATGTATTTTATTTTATGTATTAAAAATATTATTCTGAGAAATCCATGGGTGTCACTAGACTGTCAGAAGGGTCTATGACACCAAAAAGTTTAAGAAAAAGACCCTGTGGACCTAAAGCAATGGTCAGACCATTGTGTACTGTATACCATTCATTTTGTTTGGAATGTTCTCCCTTCCCCTCTTCACTCATGGAATTCCTATCCATCCTTTAAAGCTCAACTCAATTACCATCTCCTGTTTTTAGTCCTCCCTTATTGCAATGATTAGTAATAATTCTTCCCACTTTTGATTCCATATAGCATGTTGTATCTTATGTAACATGGGAAGCAATATGTTGTGCTGAAAAGGCAAGTGAATTTGGATTCAAAGGATTTCAAAGGTTGGAATCCCAGCTCTGCACCTTACTATTGCCTCTATATCCTTTTGTAAGATACCAACCACACTAACCCTCAGTTTCATCTTTAAAATGAAGGAGTGAGATTAAGTCAATGCTGTGATCCCTTATAGTTCTAAAGCTATGATCTATTAACGAACATGTGTATCATGCATTTTATTTATGTTAATATCTATATATGCATCATGTTCCCCTAATAGACAAAATTCCATTAGCCCAGAGATTATGTCTTATTTAAACTTCATACCTCTGCCAGTGTTCTTCATGGTTCTCTTCACACAGCAGGATCTCAGTATTATTAAGTTTTGAATTTGCAATTGACATTTGCCTACCAACCTTCCAGAAACATGCCATGGAATTTTTGGTTTCTAGAATTGGAAAGGACAGGATAAATTGTCGATTCTAATGCAGAGAGGTTGTCCATTTGCCCTCCTTAGCCAAAAGGCTAGAAAGTGGGTAGGTTGCCACTAAAATCCAGCTCCTTTGATTTCCTTTTGTGAAACCTTTGTATTACAGCATACCATACAGATGAGCAAAACAGACAATAAACATTGTTGAAAGGCAGTATGGCAGAGGTCAGTGAGAACCAAAGTCATCAGGGACAGGTCTTGGGGTGAATCTTAAAATGTAGTTAGGATTTAAATCAGTGAAGATAAGGTGAAAGAACAAGAAAGGTAGGCAAAATAGCAATAGCAAAATCTCAGAGATGGAAATGAACATGAAACATCTACACCACATCAAGGCTTAACTCACTGAATTAGTGTCTTAAAAGCTTCTTTATCTGTTGTTTGTAAGGTTAAATTTTTTTGATAATTATTTCAATATAACCAATATCCTTCAGAATACTATTTATTTTATTTTTTGGATTAAAAATGTTATTTTAAGGAGTCCATGGGTGTCACTAAACTGTCAGAGAGGTCTGTAATGCCTAAAAAAAATTTTTTAATCCTGTGGAACTAAAGCAGTGGGACCAAAATACCACAGTGGGACCAAATCTGGCACTGCCAATTTTTGTAATGCCTATGACCTAAGAAAAGTTCTTACATTTAAAAAACACACTATGATTATACTAGTGACTAGGGAAATAAGTTTGAACAGTTCAAGATGACCAGATTTTAGAAGGCCTCTAATACATTACTTAGGAGTTTGGACCTTATCCTATAGACAATGGAAGGTTTGTAAACATGGTTAAGATCAAATTGATAGTCACGTGCAAAATAGATTAGAGTAGGAAGATGCTAGGAACAAGGAGAATGGCTATAATATTATTCTGATAATCCCAATAAGGTTCTTGAATCTTTATTCCCCCCAAGATTTCACTTAAGAAAACTACACTAATTTCTGTTTCTTTTGGAACGGTACTTTCACAATTATTATACACATGAAATATATCATGATATTGAATATCTCACATAATTATGTTGTGTTTTTCTCCATGAAAGAGGTGAACAGAAGAATGTACTTTTTATTTGGTTGGAATATTTATCTTCTAATAAAATTTATGGATCTTTTTTCTCAGGGGATAAATTAAAACTCATTATTAATAGCAACATTTCCCAGGCATACCAATAAAATAGCTTAATTTGTGTTGATAATCACATATAGTTAAATTTGTTATCCTATGATATTTAAATATATAAATGCAATACAATTCAATGAATATTTGTTAAATGCCTATTGTATGTAAAGCACCGTGCTAGCCACTAGGGGAGACAAAGATGATGAGATATGAAATACAAAATAGGATAAAAAATGTAATGAGATAAAAAAATGTAATGAGAAATTTAATGACAAAGAGAACACTTTCATCTGAGGGATAAAGGAAAAACTTCCCAGAGGAAATGGCACTGGGGCCAGACTTTAAAGAATAGGAAGAGTAATAGAGTTTGGTAGTTGGCAGGAGAATAGATTCCAGGTATAGGAGATGATATGAGTAAATTCACAAAGGCAGAATAGGGCAGGATGCATTCAGAGAAATTCACTAGTAATTCAATTTGGTAAGGTAGTAAGGCACACCATTCAACAAATACTTACTTAGCATTTCCTATGTTTAAACAGCAACAACACTGTTTTAGGTACTAATACAATTGTATACACTTTTGACTTTAATCTGCAAAATGTGCTGTGTTACTTAGAAAGCTTGTAAAATGGGTTTATAATTTCAACTTATTTTCCATAACTGACTTTGGTGAACCACATTTTCCCAGTGCCTAATCCACTCCATGGTGGCAAATTAGTTTTGTTTGGAAGCTATATTGAATCGGCCAGGTTACTAGGATACCAGTGTATTTAATGAAGTGATAAGTTACCACTAAATTTTAAAATTACCCAGTATAGAGGAAATAATAAGAACACTGGGAAGAATGTGTTGCTAAAAACACATTACATATTTCTCCAATTAACCTTTATATCAAACTATGCCCTCTCTGTTGAAGAAGAAATCACACAGTAATTTATTATTTTGCACATGTTGTTTCTGTATTTCAATGGATCCATGATATCATCAAAGTGGGTATTCCTTCCAGTGATATAGATCATAGTCCATCCATGCCCTCTCATCCCTAGAAACTCACGTCTATGTTCTCTCATAAATTTTCCCCAAGGAGTCCATCCAATGTGCTATTAGCATCCCTCTTGACATTGTGTCGATACCAATGGAGCTCAATTATCTCTTTCCCTTGCCACAAGATTTGTCTACCTTCTTTTCCATTCCTACATCTCTCTATGAACATCTTTTATTCTTGTTCAGTTCCCTGCTAGTAATATGTTGCAGCTTCTACACTGACCTTTGAGTGACCTTCAACTTTTATTCTTCAGAGTCTTTGGTATTCTGTGCCTAGTAACTATACCACATCACTGGAAGAATATTTGTGTTTAAAAGATGGGTCTTGTCTTTAGAAAGATGCTTAGGGTCATTAAAAACACTGGGCAATTTCCCAAAGGCAATTCAGCCTCCTTCCCTCCTATTCAGTTCTGACCCAAGCTCTTTATCTTTATGGACAATGAAATATAAAATAAATTTATACCATAGGCATAACCTACAAATTATATAAAGGCTACAAATAATATCCTAGACGTGTGAGCTAATGTAGTTTTTTTTTCCACCTTTTTCTTTAAAAGTATATGTTATGAGAGGGAATATACCAGTTAGGGGGAAGATTTGGAAATGAGAATGGTATAAAAACAAAGGTTAAAAATTAAAGCAAAGTTTTTAAAAGTATTAATGCAATTGTCAAAGGTAACTGACTTAACTATCTAAAAGTATCTTATACGCTAGGAATATCTAACTGTTTTAGTAAAAATTTATTTTTACTAAAGAATAAACAAAACTATGTAGACCATTTCATCTAACTTTTAAGGTAACTAAAAGATATTTATCTCAAAAAGGGAGCTAGGAAAGTCCAAGCAATTTTGTCTACTACTTTGTAAAGTCCAAAACTCCAAGACTAATAAGAACAGCATTAAGAAGAAGGCACCAAAAATGCCTGTTGGAAGTTAAGGCTACTATACATATCAAGCAATCAATTATAATTCATATTGGACCTACTGATAAAAGATAATTTAAAAATCCAGTTATCACCAATAAAGGACATTTATTGCATGAACTTGCAGGGTGAATTTCCCTATTTCATCTGCTTAGTATATTCAAGTTATTTTATATATCAAAGAGGTGAGTTTTTGAAAACAAGCATTCTTTAGGCCCATAACATGTTAAACCTGGAAGTATCCTCTGAAAGGAGATCAAGTCCATCTCTCCTTTAAAAAAATATGAGGAAACTGAGCTCCTGAAAAGTTACATAGAATTTATTCTTTATATCCAAAACTTGTTTTCCTCTCTCCCATTTGTCTTTAATGTGACAATAATTGCTACAAGCTCCCTGAAGAGTTGGACAAACATTGATCATCTGTTGGGTAATGTGTCTGGAAGGAGGCTATAATGAAGAATTTCTTTTGAATTTAAAACCCAGAAGAAAATATTTTAGCAAATAGCCTTGCAAAGTCCATAAATGAAAATGATTAAAACTAAAGTCATTTGTGTAGTTCATTTGACTTTGCACATTCAAAAGACAGGGAACTAAGTACCTTACAACTTGTTTTACAGTTTAGAAATGTGCAAATGTCTCACCTTTGAGTAGGGGAGAGAATTTTCCAATGGGCAAGGCAGATATGATTACCAACCGTTGGTTTGATTCTATTATTGGCTGAATATTGATTGATGTACTTGTCTCCACTGCACCATTGTATAATGCATGAACAAGATTACTAGGGTAATTTAGAAACAGGATGCCTTTAATCTTCTGCTCAGATCAATCAATTACAATACATAGGTTAGAAAGTGTCCCATGATCTTACATTGAATCCTTAATAGAACTAATCTGAGAGTTAAATGAGGTTAGGAAATGTGAAACCTACAGAATACCACCATATGGATTTTTAAGACATATGAATTTAAATGTAAAGTGAGTAATTAACAAAAAAAATAACAATGAAGGTTAAAATGAATGACAGGGAAAGCCCTCGGGGAGTAAGAAAATACCTGATCATGTAAAGGAAGAACAGGTGGAAGGCAAAGGTTTCTAGGTTCAACAGCCTGTGAAACTTAGTATCAAGCTCATCGCTACAGAAAACATTTACTATTGCTTCCTACCTATTAAGAAGACAGGAGACAGGTATAAATAACCTGCCTCAAGCTGTATTTGGAAATGCCAGTTTCACATAATGCAGTATATAATGACTGAGTTTTAACTGCTTGACTTTAATCGCTCAGAGCAGTATTATCAGACTAACCTCGACATAACTTACTGTTTTATTTTTCTGCTTTCGTGTTGTCCATAGAGCTTTAATTACAATCTACACATAACAGTTGGTTTGCCAGTATTCCTCCCAAGTTGTTACTGTCCTTCAGGATAGAGACTGAGGAGCAGTGGTGGGGTTGAATGGGTGGGGTGGAAATGGGAACTGTTTCAGAAACTGTAAGCATTCAAGGCGGCTGATGTGTGAAGATCTCAATTCGGCTTGCCTGAGTTTGCAGTTCTATTGTCTATTGCTGGATTGAGGCAGCAATTACTAATAGCGGAGTCAGCACCAGCGTCACGGATAGCTCCATGGGTCCAGCACCTGGGGAAAGAACGCCTGCTTCTCTCCTAAACAAGCTGCGGGCTTAGCCCTCAAAACACTAACAGACAGATTGGGGGAGGGGAGGCGGTTTTGAAGGGTGGAGAGTGGTAGGAAAGGGGAGGGGGGCTAGAAACAAGGGATTATAAGCCCCGAGTTGGGTGTATGGCAAGATTTCTATTCCAAGAGGGAGGGTACCTAGATTCAGGAAAGCTTAAACCGTAAAAGGACAACCTCTCTCCCCTACCAAGGTGTGTCTGGATTGATTGCCTCTGTGTCAATTAAGTCTAAGGTAACAAAAATCTCTACAAAACATCCATAGGAAATTAAATAATTGCTTGTGTATTTCTGATCACTTAAATTTAGGTAGGAGACTAACAAAAAAATTCTTAGGATTTTTGTGTTTGACTTGACTTACTTGACTTGGTTCTCTGAAAGTTAAAAATAAACGAGACTTAAAGGGGCCTATTTTCCAAACATTTTTTCATCTTTATTGATTGTCATACACAGAATTCCCCTTCACATTCTAACTCTTCATTTCCTTCCCCACTTTACACTTCCTTCCCCCTTTCTCACTTCAGAGCTGAGTGTGTGACTGTGCAAAACTAGAACTGACACCAGAAACAGGCAAAATGGGTAAAGTGCCAAACTGACCCCCCAAAACTGCAACATGCAAATATCTGTTTTTGCTGGTGACTGCTGATCAGGATTCTCTCCTTGCTAAAGGCAAGAGTTTATGCTGTTTGTTTTGATTTTGTGCTCCACTTCTCCAGGTTTTAGTGGTGGTAGATTCCATTAAGAGAAAAGTAGCAAGGATAGAGGGGAAGACATATGTTTCAATCAAAATTGAATCTGAGTAGTCTGAAGAGGGAAGAAGGGTACAAAAGAAAAATGAAGAGGGCTGTGAACTGGTATCCTCGAAAGATCATCTCCTCTGGTGAGAGATGTGGGCAGATCTGATTTGCTAAGGGATAGGTATAACATGTCTCTTCATGAATAAAGCACAACAGTGCTACCAACTTTCCTTCTGGAGTGGAAAAAAAAAAGTTCAGTCTGGAAAATCAAAGAGGTTGGTGTACCTGTGGGCTTAAGGGGGGGGGGGGGGGGAGAACGTAAAGGAAGAAATCCAGGAAGAGGGGAATGAATCTGGCCCATAGATGTCAATGGATGGAGGAAAGACTCAAAGTGGTCAAGGTAGTTGTGTGTCAGTTCTGTCTCTTCCTCCAGGCTAAATCAGGGTTTAGAGTAGGTGAAGGGAAAGAGAGGGCGCAAGCACTATGTGCAGCAGACTAGGAATGGCCCTGAAAAAGCCACACCAACGTGGATAATTCTGTGCTCCACCCACCTTTTGTTCCTTCCCTCCTCCGTCCTGCCTCACCCTTCCCAGGCTCCATCTCTGTTTTGGACCACAAGCTCTGGTAGCCTCTTGCCTTTCCTTGGTGCCCACAGAGACCAACACCTGAAGAAGTGCAACAACCCGCGCATTTCAACTCCTCGGAGGCTCGAGCAGTGAAGCTGGGCATGCTCTGTAGCGGGGGCAGTCTTTGCAAAGAGGAAGCCCTTGCAAGATACTGTGGCGCCGCGCCCGGAGCCAGGGCAGGGACAGGCAGTGGTGACAATACATACGCCAGAGCGCTTTACCACCCCACCCCCAACAACGCCCGTTTCTGCTCCCCAGGAATCCCTGCCATTCTCCTGAGGTTAAGCATTCCTTGCTAAAGGCTTAATCCCGAAACCCATCCCTTTAGTACCACCACAGGCAAGGGATGTTCCTCCCTGGTTACTTTTCCATCTCTTTATCTCTTCTTTGAAGCTCTGAGTGCTTTCAGCAGCTACTGCGCGAGGAGCTAGGAGATGGGGCATCTAGCAAGTGACTGAGGGGCCGGGGAGCTCACCTTCCTAATTTAGGTGTTTGTCACTGAGTTTGGAAGGTGTCTTGGCTGGCTTCCCCTAAAACACGCTTGAGTAATCGGAGCTGTATGGTGGTGAAGCCCAGGATAAAGGGAGTGTGTCTGCACGAGTGTGAATGTGTGTGTATGGGGGTGGGACGTCAACCTCGCTGACTCCCTCCGTTTTGTTCTTCCCCTTCATCAAAAACAGTCTGAAGTCGCCTATTATCGCCAAGGCTTGGGAAACTGTCAGGTTAAGTCCATTTGCTCTGGGAAATTGGCGGTGTTTGGTAGTAAAGAAACAGATCGATTGCACTTGTGACTCCCTCCCTCCCCCCCAGCCACCCCGTCGCTTCCCCCCTCCCCCGCCTCCTGTCCTCCTTCCTTCTCTCCCACCCCCTCCCCCCAACCATCTCACCAAACGACAGTCCGGTGCGAGGTCCCCCTCAGGAAGGTGTGGGGAATGGATTTTGCTCCAGTGGGAAAAGCGTGTCTCTAGAAGTGGTGCTAATGGGAAGAGATTTCTGTGTTTCAAAAGAGGATGATTTGTCACAAAGAGAAGCTCGCTCAGTGGTCTGGGCTGTAGCCGTGTAGATCACTGGAGAACTCTTGTGTTCAGGGAGAGAACTGATCCGAAGATCGGTGTAAACATGCCTGTTCGCAGAGGTCATGTAGCACCACAAAATACATTTTTGGGGACCATCATACGGAAATTTGAAGGGCAAAGTAAGTTCATTTGTTTCTCTTCTCTCTCCCTCTATTTCTGTTTTGATACAAGTACTTTGTTTTAGCTGCCTTGTACGATCTGTAAAGAGCAACTCCGGGCTGTTTCAAGTTAGATTGTGAAATCAAACCGAAAGCTTTGGGTGACAGATAAATTAATTGCTGAAATTAATTTTGATTTACATGTTAGATTATTGTCTCCATCATAAAAGGCAATTTGATCCCTCCTCTCCCACTGCCCCATTCTCTGCCTGCTACTTCATGCCCTACTATTTCACTATCTTAAAGGGAACGTGTCTATATAATACGATTTTATTATTTTTGAGATTGTTTTATTTTAGAGACTTGGAAAAAATCAAGAATGAAACAGTATGTTGTGATTAAGTGAAATAATCTGAAAAAGAATAACTAGTAAAAGTATTTAAACTTGAATATGTTTCAAGGCTGGAATGTGACAGTGATCTTTGCTTCTTAGTTTTCATATGGCTAAACTTTGCATTCAATCAATGCAAATATAGTCCTAGCAGGATATTCTGCATTGGCAGGATTCTGATCTATGATGCATTCTAATGCAGACTATTGACTATCTGAAAAATTTCAGCTTAATCTCTAACTTTGTACTTGCATTTCTTTTTTTTTTTACTAGAAGATAAAATATATTAGGTAAAACCCACAACCATAGGGAATATAATGGTCTTGTATGGGATTACTATTGTGGGCAGTATTCTCATTGTTACACAGTTGCATTAATTTTGAAGCCTACACTTGCTAACTTATATTTGACACTTTTTAAAAACCATCATCTTAAGCATCCATTTAAGGTTATACATTTTGGAGTTATTTTGATAAATGCATCTTATAACTTGATATTCTGTAAAGTTATGTAAGGAAGAAACTTGCACACTGTGTGAGATTGCTGTCATGCATTTTGCCCAAGGATAAGGAACACGGTTCTGTGATTTCTTTTTTGAAAAATGAAATGTGGACATTATCATCCTTAACTTTACATGAAGATCTAACATCAAGCAAAAGAAAAGAAAAAAAGTAACATGTGAAGTTGGGATGTTTCTAGTCTGTGTGTTTTAAAAAAGGTGAAGATTTGTATTACTAAGTGCTAGAAAAGTGGTAACTTCATTACTGATGCACATTTAGTATTAGTATTGTTCATTTAAAAGAGATTAATGTGGTATGTGATAAGTTCAGGCAGAAAACTAAAGAAAAACAGATACTATGTGAAAGTTGAGCAGGTTACCTAAGCGTTAAGGTTTAAAAGAGAGCTACAAGATGTTTCACTGTTTGCATTTTGAAAATATTTACCTTGAAATTAGATAGTATCCTCAAAATATAGAACCAGATGCTCCTTCCATGGGAGACTTTGGGCTCCTGAAAGTTGCAGGAGGTGAGAACTAGTCACTAAATTAGATTATTCTCATATCATTTGATGCAATGATTTTTCATTGCTTTCTTTAAGTGATCCAACAATGTTGCTTTCAAGTTTAAAGCATTTTTTTAAAAAGTATAGATTAGTTTCACTAGGGAATATTATTTGCATTTCTGCAGTCTTATTATGCAACAAATTGTCCCTGTGTTTATGGGAGTTTTATGGAAGCTTTGAAAAATGTGCATCACTGTCTTTCTATTACAGATAAAAAATTCATCATTGCAAATGCCAGAGTGCAGAACTGTGCTATCATTTACTGCAATGATGGGTTCTGTGAAATGACTGGGTTCTCCAGGCCAGATGTCATGCAGAAACCATGCACCTGTGATTTCCTTCATGGACCAGAGACCAAGAGGCATGATATTGCCCAAATTGCCCAGGCATTGCTTGGGTCAGAGGAAAGGAAAGTGGAGGTCACCTACTATCATAAAAATGGTAAAGTCTCTTTATTGAGGATCCCTTAAATTGACAGTTTGTTTGTGTCCTTTGAAATGGTTTCTTCTATGCATGTGTGGAAAAAAAATACCCGGTATTCAAATTCCAACTGGATAAGTATAGGCAGACACTTTGACTGCAGCAATATTGCTCCATCTTGTGTATGGCATTTAGACTTTGAGCTCTACCTTACTGAATTAAAATCATATAACCTGCTTCATTCCATGGGGCAATCTACTGCATCTATACCTTTTAGTAAGGAGCGTAAACAGGGAGGAATTGTTTTTCTCTCTGCTTACTTTTTTTTTTTTTAGTAATCAAAGACTATCTACCATTTCATAAGTATAACAGTACTTACACAGCAAGACAGTAATTCAAAACTAAATTTTCCCTAGAAACTATGTTTCTGAACCATAAACTATTTATAGCCAACTATAGGAGTTTCTTAGATTACTCAGCTATGTTTATTAGTAGGTACTTGTTATCTTTGTTTCTTGATATCCAAGGTTTAGTAGTATATAAATAGGGTGTACTGAAACCTGCCCAGTCAGTCTATGTGCAGTCAAAGAGCACAGGCTGTTCATTTATTATAGTTTTGTTTTTAAATTAGAATTAGAAACATGGAACCATGGAAGTTACTTTTTATACCTTCCAACTACTGAAAATTTAAGGGACTTTCAAAATGTAAGGTCATAGGTTAAATTCAATGGCATATGTTTTCCAATCCTTGCTAGTGAGAGTCAACTGATATGAAATATATATGTATGCATATATATTTTCCTTGATGAGGAGATATTTAATGGAATATATGTGTGTATATAAATACAAATATGGGCATACACATGTGTACAAGTAGGTATTCAGATATCAAGTCAAATGATATATTTTCAAACCATATACATTTAATGAAATTGACAGCATAACAGTAAAGGTATTAAAATTAAGAAACTTCTACATATTATATAAGCTAATAGTGTTTAAAATTGTTGACAATGCATATTCACATGACTTTATGATGACTCCATTTGTAGAAGTCATTGGGAGAGTACTGTCTGTTAAGATTACTAAGAAATTGCTAAACAAGAAGTTTTGAAGATGTATGATGTGCTAAAGCCTTCTATAATTCTATATGACTCATTGTTTGGTATACTATACAGGATAAAACTAAATAAGAAAAAGTTTTAAATCTTCTCTCTAACTTCTTGCAATGTGAAAATTGAATAGTGTAAAACTGTCTTCAAATCTTCACTGATTTAAGCTTTGACAACATGTCAATCCATATCCAACATTCGCATAGTATCCTTAAAAATAGCCAGGAAACAAAACAGTTTTGGCCAACAGTCATTCCCTTTGTTGTATGATAATATCATTTTGATGGTTATTTGGGGTCATAAAGACAAAAAGAATCATTTCAGGGGACCAAAACGCCTGAGGAAAAAAAGTGAGAAATTCAGCCCATAACTCAAATGGTCTGTCTACATGTCATTTGAACATTTGATAACATCTGGATTCTTGACTGGGGGCATTTTCTTCCCCACCCCTTCCCATAGCTTTCTTCCTGAATGTTTGGCATCATATAGACACAGGCTCTGTTTCAATTATGGCTATAAAAGTTGATGTCAACTTAGTCATATACTACTTATTCTCATTTAATTGTTGTTGTTTTTTTTCCTTTCACCTATTGAATTCAAGTAGGAAATTCATCTGGAATTTCAGATCCCCCTAGATAGTGTCTATCTTTTAATAGCCTGCATTTCCCCATTTTAGTTGTAATACACTTCAGTCAGGCATACACATGTTATAGATAGGGGAAGAAGGAGTAGCTTCATTCTGTAATGTAGAATAGTTCCATCAGTAAAAAAAAAAAAAAGCACCCAAATAAGATATTTTAAATGTAGCCACAAAGGTAGTAGTTATTAAAATGCCTGCAGTGGGAATATGGCTAATGTGGATGCATCTATGTGGGTGCTTTGTTTAACTATATGGATTTAGCCTGCCCGCCTGTGTGTGTGTGTGTGTGTGTGTGTGTGTGTATGTGTGTGTGTTAAAGATCTAGAGTCCTTATTTCAGAATATGTGCACATGTATAACTGCATAGAATGACAATTCCACTTCTGATAGTTTCTTTTTCTGTTTTAGCTCAGTTGTCAGTACTTAAGGAGCTTTATGTTTAAGGAAAGACTCTTACTATTTTGTCTTTGTTGACAAGGTGGAGAGAAAAGCAAATCTTTTCAATTTTTCCTGAGGGGAAAAAAAGTCCTTTCAATTGCATAGCCTGAATGCACAAGGATACCGACTTTATTTCATGCTGAACTATAATGATGAAGACACCAATAGAGTGAAATGATGTTGATGTGGCTTGAGGTCTATGCCTTGAATGCAATAAGATCATGTTTTGGGTACTAGTTAAGAAGCTTTGCGTAGGCTTTTCAAAGTATATAGGTTTTATTCCCATGATTCTTACAAAAATCAATGAGTTCTCAGAAGCTCAATGTTTTTGAAAATGCTTTGAAACTCTTTCGCCTTGTAGATCTGCTAGCACATCATGGTTAATTCCTGACATTTTAACGTTTGACAGTAGGGCAGAAAGAGCACAGTTTTGCTTTCCTAATGATTTCTTAATTCTTTATTACTGATGCTATTTCCTTTAGTGTATTCAATCTGTTTCCTTAATTTATTCTCCATTTGTTACTTCTCAGTCATTTTTTAGCTAAAAGCTAGAAACATCTTAAGAATAGGAATTGTGAGGCTAAGAAACCAAATGAACAAATCACACAATGAAAAAAAGGTGTTATTGTTATGTTCAGTCAGAATACGGGAGCAAAAATTGTGGCAAAGATTGTGCATGGGAGCCATTAATTCTAAGAACTTGTTTCCAAAGTTGCCCAGAGTCATTAAAAGTTGTGTAAACTCAAATATGTATGTGCAAGAAGTTCATAGTTACTCCCCAAACTGCATGCTTCTCTATTAACATTAACCAATAAAAAAAAAAGACTTGAACTCAATCTCAATTTATGTGAATTTACTATCAGCAACTGGAGGTGTTTATCAGAGTATCAATTTGTTTTTTTTAAATCAAGTTATTTTCAGTAGGAATATATGACAGCCCTTCCTTTGAGGATTTCATTTCACAGTTTAAGTCATTATTGCATAAATCATTCTCGACAGCTGTGAAATATTGCTAGGGGTGATGAAGCTGTAAATCTTTTGACATAAAAATTATAATTATGCTGGAAATCAGGGTGGATTTATATATTAATAGCATAATGCAGTGTGGTCAGTAGGAAAAGATCCTAAACTCTATGCCATTTGGAGAACAGCAAATAGTTCCACTACAGACTGCCTAGTGGAGATTATGATGGTGGTTATAGTGATAATAAGCCAATTGGAATGAGTTGTTTATGGTGATTATTTTTTATATTAATAAGAACCTCCAAATCTGGCACTTAGCTGATATGAATTTTATCATGTGGTAAAGCTATCTGTAAAGTGAATTTGGATTTTCAGATGTTATAGAGTCCAATGCAGCAAATGCAGCTTAGGCCTCTTAGAATTTCAATGTACATATTTTTTCCATTCAGTGATGGATATGGGAAAATGAGGAAATGTATATTAAATCATTGCTAATGTGAATAGGAATAAAAAAGTGCTGAACTCTTTCAGATATATTCATATGTACAGATTTGAATACACTTAAAATTCATAACCAACAGCAAATCCTTGGATGTTCAAAGTAAATTTTCTCTTAAAAAATAACAGCCAATGCCACTTGGAAAGCAGGCTGTAATAAAGAGATTATTTTTAAAAAGTCAGGGACATAGTGCTTTCAATAATAGTGCAATCGAGAACTTGCTAACAAGCCAGAACTAGATGAATCTGATTTCCCTTTCATTAAGCTAGAGTTGGAACACTCAAGAGAATAAAGGGCTTGGAGTGAAAGGACTCTTTCTCATTCTAGTGAGTATACTAGTGAACTTAGAAGAGAAAGCTAATTCCTAAAAATGACTTCTTGATGAGCTTTGCAGTTTGACAGTATAGAAAGGGTGAAAGGGAAAAGGAAGGAGAACAAACATTTATTAATCAATGACTGTGTGGCAGGCACTGTACTAAGTGCTTTACAAATATTATTTCATTTCTTTGAAAATAACATGTAATGTTATCCCAGTCCACAGAAGTTTTTGTTTAAAAGTATCAAATCTACTACTTGAAGTGATATCTAAATTTCAAATGGCTATGACCTAGGCTATGGGGGCTTAGTTTAAAATGCCATATTTATATATTTCTGAATAGAGACTGAAATAAACTAACAAATATGTACTAAGCCCCTACTGGTGCATTTAAGTAAGCTTGTATATATAGGATAGGGGAATCCACAAAAGTATAAGAGATGCCTCTGATCTTGAAGGAACATAAAGCCTATGTAGTTGGTAGATATCTACTGCAGATGGCATAGTGCTCTATGTTCAAACTTTGGACATCCTTAAAACATTGACAAGAAAGAATTATTGTCCTTTGGTTGAGAAAATAATTAGGATAAAGTTGGGGTCCTAATTCTGCCTAAGAGATATAAATATCCTTCATTATATAGGACAAGTCTCACTCTGCTTCAATCCTCTCCTCTTTGAAAAAATACTTGGTCATTAATTTTGGCTTTTATTTTATTTAAAAAAAATCCATCAAGTAATAAATGTTTTGGGCTATAAAAACTTGCGAAGGCATCTACTCAACCAACTGAGAAGTTGTTATCTGTACTGGTAAAATAAGCGCCCATACTAGTAGAGGAATGTATGTATATCTATATATTCACAAATATAAATACATACATACATATATATGTAATTATAAAATATAGCTTGTCCCCAGAAGTTTTAGTAAACTTTTAACATTTTATTTATATGGCAATTATTATTAATATTTGACACCAAACTATTAAAGGTTTAATATTAAGTTATTGAGGCTTAAAAACCACACTAAGACTTTTGGAACACCCTAAATTTAAATTCATGCATATTATAGTACATATGCTTTATAATATTACTATATGTATGTATCTGTGTATATATTTTGATGGTTTTATAAAACATGCCAAGGTAACTTTATCAAAGTTGTTTTATTAAATACTTAGGTCTCCATAGTCTTAGATGTTAAATGTAATAGAGAAGGTCCAAGTAAGAGTATTTAAATACAAATAAGATTTAGACTTCATTTTTAAAATGCCACAGAACAGAAATCTTCTATCTATTTACTGTTTTTAACATCAAATTATTCATGTTAGAGCCATTTCATAACCAAATCCTGCCCTTTATGTTATGGATCATGGAGCAAGATTGGGGGGAGGGGAGTTTATATTTAATGTACTTCAGAAATATGCTTCATTAAGAAAAACTCTTTCAGATTATCTTGCTATAATTCAAAGTTTTCAATTTAGCATTGGGTCAAGTGAAGTCCAAAGAAGGATTCTTGGATGTAAATGAGCTCTTTTTATTATTCCTGCTCTACACCTGGAGTGGCCCTACTTTTCTCCCCTGGTGCAGCTCAAAAATATTGAACTTGACTATTATTTTGTGAGCTATTTTCTTACCCAAGGGGTTTGAAAATAGGGTCACTTCAGGCCTAGATGTAGGCTGAAATGGGTGGGTTCCATTTCTGTTTGACCTCTGAGATCTTCTGATCTATAAATAGCACTGCATTAATAGCTGGCAGACAGCCAGTGAAGAGATTCCCAGTGGAATTGAAGCCAAAGGAAGAAGTGACTGGAGGTGAGGCATAAGAAATGAAGAATGGGAAGTGAGGATGAAGTAGAGGACGAGGAATAAGCAGAGAAGCACAAGGAAATGGGGAAATGGGGAAACTATGATGAAAAATCTCCATGTAATTGATAGTTTTACATAGTTTAACAACGCATTTATATTGTTCTATAATGCAAGTCAGCAAACATTTGTTAAAGTACAAAACATTGTGCTCGATTTTGGTGCTGCAAAGACAAAGAGGAAATGATACCTGTCCTTAAGGTGCTTTCATTCTGTATAATTATCAAAATCCTTTCAACCACATTGTTCCATTTGATCCTCACAACAGCTTTTACTCCCTTCTGGGTGAATTAGACAGTAAGATCTTTAAGAGTAGAGAACTGTTATTGTTTTATATCCCCATCCCTTACCCTTAGTAAATGTTTGTTAAATTGACCTGAATCTCCATTTTAAAGGTGAGCTAACATCCTCCCAAAGGCGAAATGATTAGAGACCCTTTAAGTAGATTGTGTAAGAATTAGGACAAGAATTCCAGTCTTCTAACTTAACAATTCAAAGTTCTTCCCACATAACCACAATGCCATTCTGCTAAAATCTTCTCCCTCAATTTCCAATGGTAATACTTATTTTTAAAAAAACATAATAGGGGCAGCTAGGTGGCACAGTGAATAGAGCATAATCCCTGGAGTTGGGAGGACCTGAGTTCATATTCAGTCTCAGACACTTAATACTTACTAGCAATTTGATCTTGGGCAAGTCACTTAACCCCAATTGCCCACCAAAAAGCAAAATACACACACACATATATGTATGTGTATATATATATATATACATACATATATATATACATACATATATATATATATATATGTAAGGATTAACCCTTTATGCATAGAATGTAAAGCATTCTATTTCATTATGAAGTAAATCTTTCATGAAGATCAAATCTTGCTCCAGAAATATCTCATGAAGAGTTAGCAGTAGGTAATCCATTGATTATCTTAGCATTTCTATTAAGTTAAACAAACTATATTGCTATACTACTTCCATAATGTATTTTTCACCATTTTTTAGTTGTCTGAAGTAAAGCATTATCTTTCTGGCAGCTTCTATGGAGAGTCTTACTTTCCATACACAAGTTCTCACACTATGGCCAGTAAGCCATATCCAGACCCACATCCAGCTGCCCCATAATTATAAGACAGTGGGTTAAGAATGATTTTTGTACTTTTGGATTAATTGTATTTAAAATAAAAGAAATTGTAGATTGAAATAAAAAAAAAAACATTGTTAGTTCATGGGACCATAGAAAAACAGAAGGTGAGCCATAGTTTGCCAATTCCAGCTATAAAACATCATTGTCTCAGAATGCCTATATGATGAAGTTATAGCAAAGGGGATGATATTAGTAGTTTCTCTTGTAGCAAGCTTGATTCTACCATGCACATTTGTCAATTAAACTGAATTGAACTGTGCTATCCAGGAGCATATCCAACAAAATGTTAGTCATTGAACTAAGAAAAACAGTCAGGTTAATTAGGAGTTGAGAAATTCAGATCATCCTATTTATTTAATAAAATTTAAATTAATGACCTAGGACTATTTGATAACAATGAGATTGGGATATGAAAATGTGATATTTATATTTATAACTTTTACATATAAATTCTATATGAAATAAAATGTAAACTCCAAGACACCAGAAAGTGTTTTTTTTTTTTTTTATGGATAACTGGTAAAGTTTATAATATGTAAGCATAAAAGATATTTTTTATGTTAGAGTTATAATGAATTTTTTTTTGTTTTCTTCCAAATGCTTTATTAAATTCTGGTTTAAATCATTCATTTCTGCCACATCTTGAGTTACAATTATTTCCCCATTTTTCTCTAACCTCCATCCCAGAATAGCAGTCCCGCAGGATAACCCCTTATCCCATGTGCTCTCTCCCATATATTCTCCCATACCCCCTTCAACCTTTTTTTTAAACACATGCTTTATTAACTTCTGTTTTACGTCATTCATTTCCACCACATTTTGAGTTACAATTATTTTTCTCCCCTGTTTTTCCCCTACTCACCCTCCCAGAATACCAGTCCCACAAGATATCGCTTCCTCCAATCTGCTCTCTCCCATATCTTCTCCCTTACCCCCTTCGACTTTTCCATTAGAGGAAGGGGAATTTCTATGTCCCAATGCCTGCACATCTTATCTCCCAATTACAAGCAAAGGAGTATTAATAATAGTATTTATATATATTTGAAACATTTAATCTTAAGACCTCGAATTTCAGATCCATTTCCTTCTTCCCTTGTCACCCATTCCCTCTGGGAAGATAAGTAATTCAGTATATGTTGTACATGTCTAGCTATGCAAAACATTACCATAGTAGATATATTGTACAAGGCTGCTTATAGTTCCCTCCCACTCATCCCACCCCCAACCTGGTCCATTCCCTACTTGATCCTGTCCCTCTTCTATAGTGGGTACTTCCAACCTCCCCTCCCCCCAAGAATGCCCTCCCATCCATCATCCCTCCTCTCATCCCCCTTCCCCTTATTCTGCTGCAGGTTGAGATATCCCATTTAGTATGTATGTCATTCTCTCCCTGAACCAAATTCAATGAGAATGTGATTTTGCCTTTTTGCCTTCCTATTCTTCCCCTCCCTTGCAACCACTTCCCCTTGCTTCTTCTACATGAGATAGTTTCCCCTACCCTGTCTCTCCCCATTTCCTCTTTCCACTTTCCTCTCTCACCTCATAATTTCGCCCCTTGAGTATCCTCCCTTCCCAACAAATTCAACGTATGCCCTCTATCCATATATAACTGTAAACATATATACACACATTCACATATGTATTCATATGACCATATACCCTTCTTCCATTATTTTCATACTGAGAATGATTTCATTAGTCACAGTTATTGTTTTTCCATATAGGAATGTAAATAGTTCAACATTGATAAGTCCCTTTTGATTTCTTTTCCCTGATTACCTTCTCAGGCATCTCTTGCTTCTTGCATCTGGATGTCAAATTTTCTATTCAACTCTGTTTTTTCCTCTAGAATGCTTGAAAGTCCTCTATTCCACTGAATGACCATATTTTCCCCTGAAACACAATACTCGGTTTTTCTGGGTAGGTGACCCTTGGGTTCAGTCCCAGCTCTTTTGCCGTCTGGAATATCATATTCCACGCCCTTCAATCCCTCAGTGTAGAAGCTGCCAGGTCCTGTGCTATTCTGATTGTGTTTCCACAATATTGAAATTGTTTCTTCCTGGCTGCTTGTAGTATTTTCTCCTTGATCTGGGGATTCTGGAACCTGGCTATAATATTCCTGGGAGTTTTCTTTTTGGGATCTTTTTTCAGGAGGTAATCGGTGGATTCTTTCAGCCTCTATTTTGCCCTCTGGATCTAAAACATCAGGGAAATTTTCCTTGAGAATTTCTTGAAGGGTGATTTCTAGGTTCTTTCTTTGATCATGGCTTTCAGGTAGTCCAATAATTTTTAAATTATCTCTCCTGGATCTATTTTCAGGTCAGTGGTTTTTCCCATGAGATATTTCACATTGCCTTCTAATCTTTCATTTGTTTGGATCTGCTTAACAGCATCTTGATTTCTCATAAAGTCATTAGCTTCCATTTGCTCCAGTCTAATTCTGAAGGAAAGAATCTCCTCAGTGAACTTTTGAGATTCTTTTTCCATCTGGCAAATTCAACTTTTTAAGACATTCTTCTCCTCATTGCCCTTTTGGGCCTCCTTTGCCATTTGAGTTAGTCTATTTTTTAAGGTGTTGTTTTCCTCAGTCAGGCTTTTGACCCTCATTTCATACTTTTCCTGCATCCTTCTCATTTCTCTTTCCAATTTTTCCTCCACTTCTCTTATTTGATTTTTAAAGTCCTTCTTAAGGTCTTCTATGGCCTGCAACCCACTCATGTTTTCCCTTGGGGCTTTTGGAGCAGGACTTCTGACTTCACAGTCCTCTTCCCGCTCTATGCTTTGATCCTCTTTGCCCCCAAAGTAGGAGTCTAAGGTTGCATTTTTCTGTTTAATTTGTTTCCTTTGCCTTGGCATGTTGCCACTTAATTACTTGACTTTTGGGCTTATTGCCACAGTATGGCCCTGCTGCCAGACAGGGGAACTTTCATCCTGAATGTGTGGGGGGACAACTTCCATTTCTGGCAAGCTGGAAACCCACCCACTAATTCCACCCCAGATCACAATCCAGATCCAGGGAGGTTAAAGCAAGAGTGATTACCCCCCAAGACTGATTGCTGGATCTCCCTACAGTTCGCAGGCCAGGAGCTGAAGCTGCCTCTGAAAACTACAAAATGGCATGTCTCCTCAGTGGTTTCTAGCCCCCAGGGGAGGGAGCCTTTTTTTTTTCCAGTTTTCCTCAGTCAGGCTGTTGACTGTCATTTCATACTTTTCTTGCATCTGTCTCATTTCTCTTCCCAATTTATTCCTCCATTCCTCTTATCTGCTTCTTAAAGTCCTCTATGGCTTGTAAACAGCTCATATTTTCATTTGGGGCTTTAGGTGGGGGAGTTCTTACCTCCCAGCCCTCCTCCTGTTCCATGCTTTGATCCTCTTTGCCCCCAAAATAGGAGTCAAATGTTAATTTTTTCTGTTCATTTTATTTCTTTTGCCTAGGCATGTTGCCACACAATTACTTGACTTTTGGGCTTATTTCCACAGTAGGACTCTGCCACCAGCCAGGGGAACTTCTGTCCCAAAGCTGGGGTTTTCCCAACTTCCAGAGATATTAGTTGGGTGGCCTCTCTGAAGCCTCCACACACTCTGGCTAGCTGGTCACATACCCCATGACCTCCACCCCAGACCACAATCCAGATCCAAGTAGGGTAAAGCAAGAGCAATTACCCCCCCCCCAGACCGATTGCCTGATCCCCCTACAGTTCGCAGGCCAGGACCTGAAGCTTCTTCTGAGGCTGTGCTGAAGTGTCTCAGTGGCTTCTCGCCCCCAGGGAAAGAGGCTAAATGCTCTCCCCACTAATGAATCCCAAAGTCCATACTGCACTAACCTCTCTTTGTAGTTGGCTTTTATGTGTTGGCAATTCTGGAAATGCCACAGCTGCTGGTGTTTTGGGGTCCCTCTAGCCAGTTGCTGGTCTGGCCACTTTGGGGCTAAAACCTCCAACTCTTGAGGCCCTGGGCTCCAGCTCCCAGAGTGCTGAGCTTGCTGCTTCATGCTGGGTTACCAGGCTGTTCTTAGTGGGAGGTTAGCTTCTCTGTGTCATTTTGTGGGTTCTGGAGCTTCAGAGGTTGTTCAGAGTCCCCTTTTATATAAATTTGGTGGTGGTGGGTGCAAGAGCTATGCAGAAGAGCTCTTTCTACTCAGCCATCTTCAAGTGTTTTATTTTTAATTTTAAGAAGTATTCAGTAAATGTTGAATTTGATTGCCATGTTGCTTAAAGTCATAAAAATAAAGTATTACTTTGCCCGTGTTGTCTAAAAGTTATCTGCAAAGACTTCATATTAAAAATTTTAAAACCAAAATGAATTGCTTCAATTCGCTACAGTAATGCTAATGTAATGTCATGGAGCAAAGTTGTTAAATTTTGTGTACTTTGCAGTTTTTCATTATGTTCTGTTCTAATGTCTCTCAGCCAATTTGACTGTGATTTCTGTTTATTTTTGCTTTAAAACTGCTCTATTTTTTATTTAAAATAGTTTTAAGATTTATTTTTTAATTTTTTTTCTTTTTGGAGGGGGAAGGTAGGGCAATTGGGGTTAAGTGACTTTCCCAAGGTCACATGACTCAAGTCCTCCTGACTCCAGGGCTAGTGCTCTATTCACTGTACCACCTAGCTGCCCCTAAAACAGTTTTAAATGACAAGTCTTCAATCATTTTATTTGATCATACTAATTAATTAGTCTTTATTTACAAACTTATTGTTTATTTTTTGTTCTGGGTAACTGGGATTTACTTTTTCATTGTTGATCTTAATAATGTCACAGAAAATTAAAAAATAGCTTTTACAAAAAAATTTCTTTATAATGAAACTTTTAAAACTTGTAAACTTGCCCTCAAATAGCTTTCCAGGACCATCAAATAGCACATTCCCTCCCAAACCTGTGACCAGGCCAAACTGACTTTCTCTTTGGTCCTTACTTTCAATTAAACCTCCCTTGTCTCTATGCCTCTGCATTAGTCAGCCCCATGACTATTAGGCATTCCCTCCTCACTTATACATCATAAAAATCTCTTTTCCTTCAAGATGTAGCTCAAGCACCATTTTCCAAGCCCTTCTTGGTCCTTCCCCCCACTCCATCAATAGCCATAGTCCTCCATTCTAAAATACTTTGTATCTAACTACTTAGTAGTTATTCTCTTTTTGTTTATTATTTATAGATTAATGATTGTTTCCTTCTTTGTATTCATATTACTATAGTATAGAATCATGTCTGAGACATAGTATACACTCCATAAATGTTTGTTGCTTATTAGCTCTTTTCGCTGATGAGAGACAGCCTATGGCACAGAAAGGTTGTGAGTTGTCCACTCATCACAAAAGCAGCAAAAATGAAAGCAGAGACTTAATCCCAGATCATTTTTTTTTCATTTCAAGTGCATTGCTCCTTTAACGACACCACAGATGTCAATTAGACTCAACCTCAGTGTTTTTCAAACAATATAATTCAATGTAATTGCATTATTCTACATTTATTTTCAAGTGTCCAGGTTTAGTAGATATGAGTAAAATCAGTTTATGAAAGAGTGAGAAATAGTATCAGAAAAAAATGAATTTTCAGAATTTTTGATGTGACCTAATTAAATAAGATTATCCCATGAGCACTAAATAAACAGACTGGAAGGAGAACAATAAACAGATAAAATCTGGAAAAGATGTCAAGATTCCTATAGCAAACACCTTCCTCCATTGATGACAGTGGAATCACCACATTTGCATGCTATGGCAAAGCCCATGGTGTTTTCATCAGGAAATGGAAATATCACTAAGGAAATTAAAGTCAGGAAGAACAGTTGGGACAAGAAAATATATATACAGAGGAAAGAAGTACTGGTGATGACACCATTTTGAAATTCATTGAGAAATAAGTTTTTAAGATGCCTGAAAGAAGAAATAATTGGTGAAAAAATAGATGGCATTAACATGAAATCAACCGGCATGTCATAATAACTACTGACCCAAATATCTGATTTCTCATCTCTACAAAATTTTAATGAGAATAATTCATTCATATAAGGATGTCAGCTTTACAAAAATGTGAGAAGTGAATAGACAGGCCTTCACAAACAAGATTTTACAGCAGACCACATCTTTAGGTGTACACATGACTGGACGTGTCAGGAATGCAAGATTCCACTGTGTTTACAATTTATTGACTATTAAACATATGTTTTATTCAGTAGAGCAAAATTTACCCTTAAAGGGCATCTCCAAGCATAAATCAAGATTGTCCAATGCTCCTATACAGATTGAATAACAAAAGTAACTTTAGCAATTCTATCAAATGAGGCTTACTGCAGGGAGATAGTGTGCCCACCAAATGTATCTGCATTGTCATAGAAGGTATTAAGCAGATACTACAAATGAAGTAGGGATTCCCATATGCTCTTGCTTATGAATGACATCATGGTGATTATGTTAAGTACTGGAACACTACAGAACCTCTAAATGAGATGCACAACTGTTTAGAAGAGGTCAACTTTAACAATCCACAAAGGAATAGAATAAATGAATTATATCTATTGGGACATATTCTGTTATTGAATTGTCTCGGCAGCCTGTTGATTTGGTCCATCAATGCTTATGTCCTCAGATAACACAGATAATCAGTATAAATTAGACCTAAAATTAGGTGGGAGCAATATGGTGAGCTGGATTACATTTGAGAAATTATTCAGTACTTTCAATGACCCCAAGTTTCTCTATGAAATAAATAAAATATGTGTGTATACACATATGTATGTATATCCAAGAACACCCCAAATAGGTGTCCTGAAGAGTCAGACACAACTAACTAAAATGACTCAACAATAAATACATATGTATATGTGTTTATGGATTTCTTGTGGGTATGTGTGTATATACATATACAATGCATATATATATACACATGTGTGTTGTATGTATGCACAGTATTCTTCCAGTTATATTCTATGTCTATGAGCCACAGATTAATACACTTTCTGAAAAAAGAGATTTATAGGTATTCAATGTTCAGTAGATATACATATGGTGAGCATGAGTAATCTGCAGCATATTACTAGTGATGAAATTTATGAAAAACAGCAGTAAAGACTGTTCTGATTTTCTTTGTATTCCCTGCACTTGTCTCAGTGTTTAGTATATAGTAAGCACTTGTTAAGTGCTTTTTGACTGTCTGACTGACTGGAAAAGGAGGTGGATTGGTCATATAGTGGGAGGTAGGTATAACAAAGAGATACTTCACATGCTACACTTATGTGAATACAATGTTGAATGAAGAGGAAAGACATACAGCACATTATGTGTACCAACTGGGTGGTATTTATGGGATTACACAGAGAAGCATGTACAGGACAAACTATGGAATGCATTATGATCTGTACTATTAGAGGAAATGCCCACATTGATGCACTCACAGATCCATTGAAGGATATCCATATTCATAGTAAACTTGGCTAGCCTTATCTTGATAAAGGAAACTCCACAGATAACCGTCAAATCAATTTTACTCCTTAGTTTCAAATTCCTAAATCTTTGACTTTTTTCTATCTATCCTTTTTTTCTTTACAAATTTTTTACAAGTAACCTGCAAGACATCTTTTTATCTATTGGTTTCTTATATCTCTGTTGTAAATGTTAATAAGTATTGAAATGGGCAATAAGCATGTGGAATAAAGGAAAATAAAGAGCTTGAAGAATCTTCTATGGTATATAGTCAGTCTCTGTATAATCAGGTGTTGGGTATAGAGGAAACCCTTAGAATTCTCAAAAGTAGAGAAATCTTCAAATACATTGCAAGGTAAAAAAAATAGTATAAGGGGGGAAATCAATATATCTCTTCACTTTTTATTTCTAATCCCCCCCCAAAAAAAGGATGAATTAGATGGGTCAATTGAAGTAGGTTGAACTGAAGAAGCATAATGAGGAATACTGAACTGAAAATAGTGAGACTGAGTGTCATATTTCTTGTGCAAATCTAATGTCTTACCTTGGGCATTTACAATTTTCAGCATGTGTGGCAGAGATAGCCCATTTTCAGAGGCACATTGACTACCACCAATGATATTCTAGATTATATATTCTAGATTAAGAGCAAGAAGGAGTGTTAGAGCTCACCTGATTCACCCCGCCTCATTTTATAGATCAGAAACCAAGGTTCAGAAACTGGAAAAGACTTGTCCAAGGACACACAAGAATAACTGAAAGAGCTAAAATTTGAATCTCAGATCCTCTAACTTTAAATTCAGTGCTCTTGCCGCTGTACCAGCTGCTCCCTATTTCTTCTTTAGTAAGACTTGATAAATTGTCACATTTTGTCCTTGGTGCTGGCCCTAATTGCTTCTTTCTTTCTACTGCCTCCAAGTGTCAGTGTCCTCAATCTATCCTTCAGGTCCTCCAAGGATTCATACTCTACCCTAGGCTTCAGTCCCAGAAATACTTGATCCCCTGAAACTATTGTCTCATTTCTATTCCTTAATCAAATATCAATTTTGAGGGTTACTGATATGATTCTGAGACTAAAGAAATTTACAGTTAAATGTGAAAAAGGTTTAACCTTTGTAAAGTTTATTTAACTTTTTAAGTTATTTAGTAGCACAAATGAATCTTTTTTGTTGATTAAAAAAAGTATGAGGTGGCAAATATACCTACATTTGAGAGGTGATGTAGTGTTGTAAAAAGTTTTCTGTTCTACTGGCTTCAGGTTCTGCTTGTGATGCATATGTCTGTGTGACTATGAAAGTCATTTAACCTCTCACTGCCCCCAAAGAGTTCTCTAAGAGGATAAATTCTCTCCCTCCCTCCTTCTTTCTTTCTCCCTCCATCCTACTCTTTCTCTCTCTCCCTTCCTCCCTCCATCTCTCTCTCTCTCTCCCTTCTCACCCCCACCCCGACATGTCCTTCTGGGATACTTTGCCTATACTTTGACTAGTCTCTCAGGAAACAAAAGATCAGCCCATCATCACGGTTTAGTTACATGGTCTTTGAATTAGAATAAGAACTCTAGACCTAATTCTAATGTCTGAGCCTCAATTTCTTCATCTATAGAGTGGGAATTACTAATGCTTATATTACCTACTTCATTATAGTTTTTGCTAGAAATACATTTTGTAAAATTATGAAATGTACTATAAATGTGAACTATTATTCTTATTGCCAAGGGAAAATGTTAGCAATACTGAGCAAAGTTTACTAGCTTTAAGACTTGTCTAACCTTTCTGAAAACCATCAATATACAAAGAAACTGAAGCAGAGATTTCTTGCTAATCCTTTGAAATTCTTAAATATTCTCAAAATATCTAGCCACCTTATTCTTGGATGGTACTTCACTTACACTGGAATCTGACCCATATGAAAGGCTGTTATACCAATCTGGATTTGATTTTTGTCTCAGAGCTATAGCTACCTCCTGCCACTGTCTACCACCACCAGAACATCTATTTGGGCCCAAGAAAACTCTTCCAAAAATCCCAACATGTTTAGAAAACATAGAAAGCACTTTGTTTTCACATGTGCAGAGCAGATTGCCTAGCTTTATTCTTTTGGAGAACTCTCACTCCAGGGAGGTTGCAGGCTTTCTGGACCTGGCCCATTTTGACCCAAGTCCAAAGATGATCTTGGATGCTCCAGAAGCACTCAATTTGGCTGACTGAATACCCCACCTCCGAGTTGCTTTTTAGGCAAGCTGTTGCTAACAGGATTTCCTGTTAAATAGTCCGCACTGGAAGAAACAAGGATAATTTTTTCAACAACTATTACCCATCTTTCCATGAGGAGTAGAATTCCTTTAATTTTTATCCTTTTGTTCTGTTAAGAGCATGTCTGAGATCCTTAGGATGCTCAAGTGATTTCACACCATCTAAGTAAACTGTAACATGACTTATTATAATTAAAGAAAGGAGAAAAATTAAAGGAACATATTTTATTCAGTAACCTGTATACTATATGTTTTAATTATTGTACCTCTGTACACATAAAAGTGAGAGATATAGACAATAATAAAATATAATAAATAAAGCCTTTTGTTAGAACAATATATATGAGAGGTAAAATTTATTTACACCTAGTAAATGATATCAAAAGATCAGAGATAAGCTATTTCAAGATTGGGGAAAGGATGTAGGCAACATAAATTCAATATGGTATTATTTAGACCCAAATTTACCATAACATAATTCTATAAAATAACTTCAGGGAAAAATAATCTTCCTGCCATTCTCCCCCTCACTTAAGTAGAGATGTGTGTACCTCAGGTAATCTGATCTTTCTTTCTGTGACTCAATTTTCAATTTTTTTTCCTGTAGGTGTTCTTGGTAATGAATGTCACTTAACCAAAGTCCCACAGGATTTATGGATTCCTAGGATTAGCTTCGAGACTGAATGATCTGAACAAAACTATACATGACTATGGGCCACTTCAATTCTCTTGCTGGGTTGTTGCATCCCAGACTAGAAAGGCTTATTTCTTCATGGTTCATTCTTCTACTCTGAGTGGATCCCTTCTTAAAATTTCATAACCATAAGCATTCATTGTTTTAAATATTTCCTCAACAATAAATAGAAGTATAGTGCAAATTACAGGACTTTACATTTTATTTAGAAGAGAATACCAAACCCTTTAACAAAGCATTCACTGGGCTCTGATCCCCAACTCCATCACTTTAAGAGATTTTAGGGATAAAGAGAAAGGCTCTTTATTGATTAGCCCATATTCTTCATATATTTACATTCTAGGAATATTATTGTATCTTTCTCAATTTCTTTCTTCAGTAATAGAAAATTAAATACAGTATCTCAAATGGTTTTGTTAAAACCTCAGAAATTAATCCTAAATCTAAAAAGACCATTCAGTGTTCTATTTTCATGGGTCCTTTTTCATATGGCGCTCAAAAATTAACATTAAAGTCCCTTTAGTAATTCATGAAAGCAAAATAAGGCTTATGGTTTGTAGTTGGAAAATCTGGGATGATATATATATTTAAACATAAAGAATGAAAATGAAATTGGATCATTTTATTCTTTTAGCTTCAGGATGACACACCTGTAATTACAAATAAAAACACAGAATGCCCTAAGTATGTGCCTGACATCTAATTTTCATTTCAACTGAAATTATAAGTCACTATAAGAGCTACATAGATAGTAGAAGATGGCATGATCTCATGTTTTGGCTACATTACAAAATAAATCATCAGATGACATAAAGGCTACAAAGGACCAAGAAGATTTTTTGTCATGCTAATGTAGGGTCCATGACCTATTGAATCACAACTCCTTCTGCTACATTCTCTCCCTCTGTTATGACCATCCTCCAAAAGGATGGAATAGAACCCTAGCCTAACCTCTGCAATAAGAAAAAACAAGATCTGAGATTTTTTGTCCATTTTAATTGTTCTTCAATTATTCTTTTATAAATAGTTAAGAATTTGTTTTTTTTTCCTTCCCCCTTATGGAAAATAAAAATAAAATATACAACCCTTGTAACAAATAACTATGGTCAAGCAAAACAAGTCCTAAAATCCAACCAACATCCAAAAATATTTCGCATGCTACATATTAGTCCATCAACTCTCTCTCAAGAGATGATCAGGTTTTATCATCATCATTAGTCCCCTAATATAATTTTAATTTATTCTTAAAATTTGATCATATCTATTTTTATTATTATATATGTATGTTGTATACATGCATACTCACCCAAAGACTTTAAGCATAGATATTTCTGAGATGGGTTAAATATAGTTCTTTCTGGAAGGAGATAATTAGATATAGTTTTGAGTTCTGGTTCACTCCTATGCTTTGAGGATGCCATTCCTTTTAGAAAATACACCAAAATATTTGTACATATACATTTATAAATAGAAATCATCCCTATGCCTAAGCAAAAATATATGGTCATTTCTAGACATAAGTGTTTAGGTGACTCTAAATTTGTGTTTCTCTGACTCAGCTCTATTGGTCAAAGACCTCTTCCTAGATAGGCACTAGACCTTCATTATCCCATGTATCATACAGTGTTTCCTTAACCACAGATATATTCCCCATTGAGATTTCAGAGTTTACCACTTCCTTTGCCCATGTTTGCTAAGGGCTTGCTTGACTTAAATACTTCCCCTAGGTCAGTCATTTTGAGGAAAGATGGAGAATGCCCTTTTCAGTACTCCAACAAGTTGTTGGTACCTTGGGAAGAGTAAGTGAGCAGAAGATATGAGGATAATTGTAAGACCTAGGTTTCCAAAATAGCAGTATGGGGTTTAAAGACTTAAAGAATTGGAGTAGTTTCTCAAGCAACAGCAACAAAAATAGCTATTTCTCTTAGAAAAGGAGGAACAACATTTTGAGAAAAAGTTTGTGCATTTCATACCTTTGACCCAGAACCAGGTTTATTTATAATATATCTTTCTTTGGCCAAAGAGATCTTCTCAGTCCTTCAGAGGACTAGTAGCTTCTTGTTCTGTGCCATGGTTGTCAATCAGACAAATGGACAAATTTAATGTTGCTAACAGTTAGTTTCCTGGCCAAAAACTATTCTATCCTAGAGGATAGAATAATCTTGGTAGTTTTAACATGCTAATAGGAAAACAGGGGTGATTATGAGCTGGAAAAGGGATTTTCTGATGTACTAGAGTTTTCAATCCAATTCAAATTTAGGATTGCTGGGTGTCACCTGTACCCCAGATTTTCCTTAAGAGAATACAGCCTTTAATCTAACAGTTATTGACAATGCATGACAAACAAAATATGGCAAAGCATATAAATCTAAGTCAACTATTATTTTTTTAAAAATCTATCTTCCTTGACCTTCTTCTATAGGACTATGTTTAAAATCTGCTTCCTTTGTGTGTTTGAATAGTTTATGGAGAATATCACCTGGGGAAATGCCCAAAGCCATTGAAAACTCTTAAGTCCTATTTTTAATCAGGAAGCAGAATTCATAGAGATCACCTCATCAAAATTATGTTTATTCAACAGATTCTCTTCATCCAGAAACCACATAAAGTGAAGGGAGGAACCTGAGAGAGTAGAATACTAGAAGTAGGGGGCGGCTAGGTGGCGCAGTGAGTAGAACGTCGGCCCTGGAGTCAGAAGGACCTGAGTTCAGTTCCGGCCTCAGACACTTAACACACACACAAACAAAAACCTAGCTGTGTGACTTTGGGCAAGTTACTTAACCGCAATTGCTCTCCAAAAAAAAAAAAAAGAATACTAGAAGTAGATATACTTAGGTTTCATTCATGGATCTGCCTTTTATTCAACATGGCCTTAATTAGCTATGTAACCCTTTCACACAGTACTTTGCACACAGCTCAGTAAATGTCTTTTGAATTGAACTTTTTTTATCTGTAAATTGGTAAGTTCTTACTAGGCAATTGTACTATAATAACCAGCCTCAAGAGTACATGGTCATTTGATTATAATATTTGCATTCCATAGGAGGTTTGGGGAGTATTCAAGAATTAAATAATCAGGTCAGCCATCAATATCCTGTTGGTATTCTCTTAGTTAAATCCTTATCCATTTTGCACCTACATTTATTTATTGATGACATAGGAGGGTTTTGGTTTTTTTTTGTCCATTAAGAAATATACTTTTGGGGGTGGCTAGGTGGCAGAGTGAGTAGAGTGCCGGCCCTGGAGGCAGAAGGACCTGAGTTCGGATCTGGCCTCAGACACTTAACACACACAAACAAACCTAGCTGTGTGACTTTGGGAAAGTTACTTAACCCCAATTGCCCTCCAAAAAGCAAAAAAAAAAAATACACTTTAAAATGGGTCTGTTAGTTTATTATTTTCAAAACAACAACTACATAGGAACCATCTAGTATTGCTGTGGGTGATAGGTGGGTGATCAGTGAAGAAAAAATGTGTGTCTGGACTTTGATGTTAGTAAATGAAGATTAGAAATAAACTTTTTCCAGAAAATTTAAAATTTGACAGTCCATGGAAATTCCACTTTATTTCTGTGACCCCAACCAAATCTTCTGCTGTTTAGTTCTTCTCTCCCTTCCACATCCATTTATTTTAAAGGGAAATAAGTTTTATTGATACTTTTTTCTTTTTATATCATAAAGGATTTCCAAATATCCCCAACCTCAATGAGATCTCCCTTAAAATAAAGAAAAATAGCTAAACCAAATAAAGCAGCAAAATGACTGTATCTGACATTAAATATGTGTCCACAATATAGATCTCCACTTGGGTCCTGAAAGGAAGTTATTGCTTCCTCATCTCTTCTCTAAGATAGGTCACCAAAATTGCTCAGTATTTGATTTCCTGGTTGCATTTCTCAGTTCTACAAATAAAAAAGTTTAGGAACGACTTTTAGGATTTGTTATTCTGAAAACATAAAAGGCAATTTTCAAAATACTATGTAAAATTTATGTCCATATAGTGTCCTCCCTTAAAATAAGTGTTTTTCACAAATTAAAGCTCTCTAAGTTACTAAAATGAAGTATTATATTTGAGCCGCCCTGTGCTCAAATGACTATACAGGGTGGGGGGGGGGGACTTTATCAAAGATAAGGATGTAATGGTAACTGAAAGGTATTTATTTGAGAAAGGTTTTAATTTCCCCACTCCTATGTATTATAGCCTGAAGTTAGATAAAAACATAATATTCTCTAAAAGTGTGGGAACAACCGTGCAGACCTTCCAAATGATAGTCAGTTTTTAAACATGAGCTGCACACACTATTGATGGCTGAAATATATATATATATATATATATATATATATATATTGTGTAAACAAAAACAACATTCCAGAGTCTGGAGAAAGTGAGTCAAGACTGTTCTAAAAAGTGCAATGTGTCTCCTGACCTCTTGAAAATAAGATGACAATTGAATCCAACTATAAATATAATTTCTAAGGTTTTCAATAAATGAAATTAACCTTTTCCACTTTTGTGGAGTCATTAGTATAGCACTGAATGTAAGGTAGAAAGATTGAGTTCTTTGGTGAATATCCAGTCATTTATAGGATATTTTAGAAAAGCAAGAATTATTTCTAGCCCTTGCCTGACATATTCCCAGCTGTTCTTTTCCATGCTCTCATTCACATTTTACTCTGCCTCTAATATGTAGTGATTTCCATGACCCATACAAACTTTTTTCTTTTCTTAGAGGAAAATTTTGCAGGAGGGCTGACTCAAGAAAAAATCTGGGACAAACTAATTAAAACAGGATGCAATCAAAGTTAGAATGAAACATTGATATTTTTCTCCTCCCTTAAGCAAGGCAAAATTATGGATTTTAATAAAAATATTTGAAATCTAGAGGATAGGATGAGAGAGATCAAATTTAAGGAAACTCAAAAGCAAAAGAGGAGAAAATACGTCTTTAGGAGAAGGGGTTTAATGAAAGCACTAGAGCTAGCACTCTTATATTATCTGAATTTCCACCTCGAGTCCAAACTGAACAAAATCATCATCTGTGAAAATTTGGTTTGCAAACAAATTTAGTAGGTGCAGTGCCAACTCTCCAAAATGATAGCTGTGAATTATAGTAATTGGAACTTGGAGATTTTTCCTCCACAACACCCAAAACCAACTAACTATTCTTTAAAAATTGACCCCTTGAAATCTTTGAAGCTGTTGTTCATAATGAATCTGTTATCAGAAGAATTTGAATGAACTAAATTGGAGAGTCATGGGCCGTAACATCCTTCCTCAGTGGCCTACTGTCTATTTGCATACTATTTAGTAATAGCTCTCACTTACATAGCATTTTAAGATCTCCAAAGTGTTTCACACATTATCTCAACTGATCTTCACAACAACTCCATGATGTATGTATTATGATTATCCTCCTTTTAGAAATTAATAAAATGAAACCGAGAGAGATTAAAAGATTTTCCCACAGTTACATAGCTAGCAAGTATCCAAAATAAGAGTTGAACTCAGGCCTTCTTGACTACATGTCCAGTACTTGATCTGCCATGCAATTCAGGTGCAAATAAATGGTAAATTTAATTAAATGGGCACAGGTTGATGGGGGAGAATTGGGTTGTTCTAGTTGTTCAATAATTTGTCTTATCAATTCTTCCCCCCATAATATCTCTTGCCTTCCCTCCTTTCTCATAGTCACTACCATACTTCATGCCTTCATCACCTTTTTTCCTGGACTATTAAAATTGCCAGATTAATTTCCCAGTTTCTAATTTCTTCTCTTACAATTTGGTTCTCCACATAGCTGCTAAAATATTCTCCCCAAAGCACAAGTCTGACCATATCTCTGCCAGACAATATTCAATGGCTCCCTATTATTCCTTGGATAAAAGACTGATTCTTCTGCTTAGTATTTAAAGCCTTTTACAATCTGGATCCAATCTATCTTTCCATTAATATTTAGCATTGCTCTCCTTAATGTTCTCTTCCTATGTTCTAGCCCAACTTTCCTCCTTGCAGTTCTCTAAACTCATCATTTTATCCTGTCTCCGTGGTGCTCCTTATTTGGGTGGTTGTTCTTGCCTGAACTTTATTCTCTCTCTTTTTTTGGCCTGAAATATATCCTTAGAATCTATAGTTTCTTAGGTCCTTAGCTTTCTTCAAGGGTCAGCTCAGGTACCACCTCCTACAGGAAACCTTCCCTGATCACCATATCCCATCTTCTGTTTTTTGAATTTATGTTTATATATTGGTTGTAACGTCCTGGAGAACAACATCTGTTATAAGTTTTTTTTTCCTGTGTCTTTAGTAATTAACTTAATGCCTTGTAAATCATATGTTCTTCATAAATATTTATTGAATTGAATTTGTCGTCAATTATGTAGCTGTTAATGATCTCATGGTGGAGATTCATCACCAAACTATTTGATCTCCTCTGTGCCTAAGGCCTTGGACATCTTGTAGCATGCCTTGTCACTCAAGATGGACCCAGGGATACATGCAGCATATGGAAACGGAGATAGATCTAGAGAAGATGGAAGCAAGGATTACTGGTTGAGGGTAGATATAATTTTTTTCAGAATGCTATGAGAAGCCCTAAAGCTTAGAATAAATAGTCTGGCAGTGATGCCAAAGACAGCAAAGGGATCCTTCACAGCTATGTTTAGGTGAAGAACCTCAAAGAAAGTGCAGGCCTGCCACTTGGTTTATCCATTGCTAGCTTCAGCTTACTTTGAATGTTCAGGTGGCTGAACCCATTCTGAGGATCGTTTTAACCCTGTAATACACTTCCCTGATCAGTCCATCTCTCAGGTATTGACTTCAAACTGAAATGTGTCCGGAGGAGGAGGACTAGTATGATGAAAATCCTAGAGTTCCTTTCATTTAAGGTTCAGTTAAGGAAAGTTGGGTTGTTCAGTCAGGAGAATAGAAAATTTGTGAAGAGTATTGTTGATGGTATATGATAGCTGTCTTCAAGTTTTTGAAGAACTTTTCTGTGGGAAATGGTTTAAACTTGTTCTGTTTGGTCCCAGAGTTTAGAACTAGATACTAGGGATAGAAGCTACAGAGATACAAATTTCAGCTTCATATTACAGAAATATTTCCAACAATCAGGATTGTCTAAATGTGGAATAGGCTAGGCTCACCATTACTGGAAATTCTCAGAGGCTAGATGACCACTTGGTAGACATATAGAGTGTTCCCATTCTGGTGTGGACTAACTAGATGGATTTTCAAGTCCCTTCAAAATCTGAGATCCTATAATCATTAAAACAAAGCAAATAGATAAAACAAGCAGAAATAACAGCATCTCAAAGTCACACTTCTATACTATATAAAGGTCTTATTGGGCTTCCTGGGTATCCTACAGAAAACCTAAATCCATTATGTCCAAAACTGAACTTACTATTTTTCACCAAAAAACCTTTCCTTCTTCCTAACTTTCCAATTATTCAGAAGGGTGCCACTATCCTCCCATTAAGTCAGGTTCAAAACATGGATATATTTTTCAACCCATCTCACTCATCTCCATAACCAAATAATAATCGACTCCTGCCATTTCCAGTTTTGTATCTTCTCTTGTTTATGTTTTCTCTCCCCTAATACTGCAACCACTCTGGAGCAGGTGTTCATAACTTCTTGCTTGGGTTATAGTAGTAGCTTACTGCTTGGTTTCTCTGCCTTAGATCTCTCACTATTCTAATCCAGAGAAGACTTTTGGCCATAAAAGTAACCTACCTATAATGCAGATCTTACCATATTACCTCCCTATTCAGTCAACTCCAGGGGTTCCCTGTTACCTCTAGGAACAACTACAGACTTCTCTGTTTGTCTTTCAATGGTTTTATAATCAGACCCTTCCCTATCTTTTCAGTCTTCTTACACCTTATACTCCCATCACATATTCTGTGATCCAGTGATTAAAACTTTCTTTTCTCCTCTCACATGAAACTTCATCTCCCAAATCATCATTTTCACTGTTTTTTTCCCCATTCCTGGAATGCACTTCTCATCTCAGCCTCTGAGTTTCACTTGTTTCCCTCACATCTTAACTAAAGCCCTACCTTCTGCAGGAATCCTTTCTCAGTTCACTTTAAACTTAAAGTGCGTTCCCTCTGAGCTAGCTCTCAATTTATCCCATATGTGTCTTGTATGTATATAATTGTTGGTATGGTGTCTCCTCCATTAGACACCATTAGAGAATTTTTGTTTGTTTACTTTTCTTTGCATCCTCAGAGTTTAGTACAGTAAAGGCCCATAGTGAGTGCTTAATAAATGTTCATTGACTTACTCACTCACCATCCTTCTTTCCAAGATTTTAGTTCTGAAATATTAGCAGAGGGATCCTGCTTTTTACATGCCAGTGGAGAAAGTTTTCTTCTCCCTCCTTTTATCTGCTGCCTACTGGAAGCTTGAAAATGAGAGAGTTCCTTAGGGGTGGTAGTAAGTCAACAGTTTTTGCTTGCTCTTGTCCTAGTCTTCTAAGTGTCCGTACGTTTATATGTGAAGGTGCAAAGCCCTTGATGACAGTGATCAACCAGTGTTACAAATGCAAGGGGTACAATTTGCAAACCTTGCCTGAAACACTCAAATGGCCTGTCTCAACTAGACTAAGATGCCATATTTTCTGCTATTTGCCAAATGGCAATGGAATCAGGATGGTTCCTGTTGAGTGAAGGAGGAGGACATGTCATTTTACTTCCTTTCCACGTCAATTTTTACATGGCTTGACAAATAAAAATAATAATTAAAGTCATGTGAAAAGTAGATAATCTGTTCTAACTAAAAGGCTTGGATCATTTGGAGGGGAATGCTATTTTATATATAAAAATAAAAGTCTCATGCTGATTTCAATGAGAACTAAATGGACACATTACTCTGCAAATAAATTCTTCATTGCATGGAAATTTCCCTTTTCTATATGAGTGGGTATATTTTGAGATTAAGATTATAGAGAAAATTCAGACATAATGCCAAAGTCTGTACCATTGACTTCTTTGTGAACTTCAGTAGTTTTTTTTTTTCATTCTTTAGATTAGAAGATGCTTTGGAAAATACTATGATACTGCTAATACTTGTTAAGACCACAGTCCCGTGGTTCAGGAGATATTAATGCATGTGTACTAATTAGAAGTCAACTCTGCTTTATTTTTACCATATCTCTCTCAAGTATTAGGTATGCCTTGTGTCTTTTTATTGTCCTGATGAATATCTGATAACCTTGAAAACAGGAATAAGTCAAATTACTTTAAAGTTCCATTTGTTTTATCTTTGTCTTGCCCAATGTAGCTAAAGCTGGGCCATGAGTACTCTAGCTTGAATATATGTGGAAAATTGAGTGTAAGATGGTATAAGTCCTCCATATAGAGATTAATTTGTTTGCCCAGCAAGGTAAAGACAGTCAACCATGCCGTTAGACTTAAACCTCAAAAACAACTACTTAGACAGCAATCAAGGACAATGGTGGAAGTTTACATGCAAGGAGGCAAGCACAGAGGGTCCATATTAGACAAAGAAAAATAGAGCTGGGTGAAAAATTAATGAAGACTAAACAGAAAGACCTTTCAGACAAAGACCAAATGAAAAAGAAAGCTAAATAGATGGGCTACAAGTAGAAAAAAGACAAGATCAAAGATGGGGAAGTGTTAAAACGACACTTTTTTTCCTAACTCATTATATCCTCTTTACCAACATCTACTTTTATTTGTTGACCTGAGGGGGTGTTATTGATTATGGGCAACCCTACCATACTCATTAGAGAATACTGCAACCACATTATAGGCAAATATAGTTATAAAATCATGGGGAATATGGAGAGTGTACTGAGAGTCAACCTCATCAAAGCAGGAAATATCAGAACCAAATCCCAATTCCATTCCTTGAAACTTGAAGGAAATTGCTTTAGATAAATTAAAAGAAATATCTATCTACAGAGTATATAATAAAATATCCCTATGAAATACTACAGGCTACAAATAGCAATAGGTTTTAAAAGGGCTTAATCAATTGATTATGTTATAGGGATGCTTGGAATATGCACTTAACCTTTGGAACTGAGATAGGGAATGGACATACCTTTCCATCTTAATCTGGAGTACTTGAATTTGTTCTTTTGCTACTTTGATGGTTGTGTTTCAATGCTATTGGTTTCTTCTATGATCCTGTGTAATTTATTGTAAACATTTGAAAAAACATATTTTGAAAAGGGATTCACCAGATTTCCAAAGGGGTACAGGATCACAAAAAACAAAGTTAAGAAAATTTAGCTTTATGAGCATTTAAAGAAAGCCTATCTGAATTAATAATGAGCTTTACCTAGTATGAAAGTTTTTATGTTCTTATAGTCTTATTTTCCTACTATAAAATGAATTCCAAGCCATCAAGATAAGCTGCAATTTAATTTCAATAAATATGTACTAATTGTCTGTTTGTTGCAAGTTACTGCACTAAATATGGTGATATGAGAGAAAAAGTTCCTGTCCTCAAGGAATATTCCTTCTCTTTTAAGGACACAACAATGTGTAGAAGATAATTTGAAGGAATTTCAAGAAAAATCCACTTCCTGACTTAGCTTTATTGCAAAGAGCTGTAGCTAGGGATTCATCCTCTTTTCAGAGCAATGGAATCTGAAGTGTCAGTAAATTTAGTGACACATTTATAGAGTTAGAGAGAAAATAGTAGGGACATTAACAATAAGAAGCAAATAGGTGTCAGTGAGGTCAAGGAGTAGGGAGATGGAAGGGTAGTCAAAGAACATTTGGAACTCTCTTTGGGGTCCATAGGCCTGGGGAGCTGAATTGAACAGGAGAGAGACTTGAGATAAAATTACATGATTCGGTTGCCCAGACGAGATAAGACTCACAAGGGTATGCTGCCACTAATTGTTCAATTTTCAGTATGAGCATTTGTGCTTTGGTGATGAATAAATACTATACCAATCAGGGATTGATTTATTGTTGTGTTGATCATCTAGATTTAAAAAGTGATGGAGAAAGTGTTAATAATGAAGATTGAACTTAAAATTTTGTTGGGCATATACATCTCCCCTCACCATCCCCAGTTAGCTGTTAAATATTTACCACCATACTCCTGGATAAGGGCATCAGTATGAGTACATAAATGGGAGTGAATGGGGTGAGACAGTCATGTCTGAAAAGGTCCCAATTATTTAAAGGCAATATTTATGTGTACCCACAAAAGAGGAATATAATGAGTGGCAATGGACATCTGAGAAAACCAGTTCTCCAGACTCTGCTAGTTCATATATAACAAGAAAAACAAAAAGAGCTGACATTTTTAAAGTGCTTTGAAATATTGTCTTATCTATTAGACAACATTCTCTTATTTGTACAACCACCCTCTGAAATGAGTAATACATGTGATATCAATGTTTTCTATCTAAGCATATGTGTGAAAATGAATGAGAAGAATCTTGGCATATGCTATAAAGGATAGAGAGTTGATCTCATAGTCATGTGACATGGTCAATTCAAGTCTTGCCTCTAACTATCCTGGTGGAATAACCCTTGATGAGTCACTAAAGTAAATGATTCACTGTTACAGGCAGCTCTCTATATAAGGCACAGAGTAGCCAGTATGTATTGGTAAAGGGATTGAGGTAGCCTTAGACCAATGACATCATAGGTATAGGTGTTTTTTTTTAAACAAAGGAAAACAAAATGAGAAATATTATAAAATAAAAAAACATTAGGAAACAGATTTATAGATTTTGAAATTATTTATTTTAATTACTAATTTTCACTTAATTTTTCTTAATTTTTTAAACTTTTTTAACTTATCTTTTACTTAACTAAACTTACATTTTACTTATTTTTTTAATAATTTGCTTAATAAATTACTTAATTTACTTATTTTAAATGAAGGAAAGGTAAAATTGGACTAGTTATTGACAAAGTTAATTATCTCAGTGTGGGGTAAAATTTAGGGACCAGCTGAATTTTGAACATTCAAGGCTCATAATGGGGTATGACTCACATGGTAGGACTTCTTACCCCTGAACTACATTTCAGAGTTATGACTAGGAATACATATACCTGGAGCAAACTCCAAGAAAGTCATCTAACTTGAAATAGACAGGAAATACATACTATGAGGGAAATGACATCTATGGAACACTAGGCTACTCTCAGCTATGAGGTCGACTATTATTTAATGTATTATTTTTGGTAACAGAATGCTTAGGTCAATTATTTATTTACATTTTATATTCAAAGAGTCTTTTTTTTGTTTATAGGTAAGAGATGGAATTGTAATCTTTACAGCTTTTGAGAAGAGGGTTAAATGAGGACTTGAAGCCAACCTCATAAATCCCCTGTCCTAGCAAACAAAAAACCAAATAAACACATGTACCATGTTTTCACTAGGAGGGACTTTAGGGATCATCTACCAAAGGTGGGGAGCCTGTGGCCTTTAGGCCACATGTGGCTTTCTAGGTCCTTGGGTGCCACCTTTTGACTGAGCCCAAGTTTTATAGAACAAATTCTTTCATTGAAGGGATTTGTTCTGAGAAGTTTGGATTCAGCCAAAGGGCTGTTCTTGAGAACCTAGAGGACCACATGTGGCCTTGAGGCCTCAAGTTCCTCACCCCTGATTCTAGTCCAATGCCTTTATTTTATAGAGGAGGAAACCAAGGCCCCAGAAAGGGCCAGTGACTTGCCCAAATCCACAGAGGAAAGTTTTTCAACTCTTAAATCAAGGCTGAACTGAGTTGGAGTCAAATGAACACTAGATCTATGCCCAAACTGCTGGAGCTAGAAGAGAGCTAAGATATGGCTTTGTCCAATCCCTCGTAAATCATGGAGGAAGTTACAGATATCCAGAGTTTCTATCAAAACATCGACTAGAAGTCAATTAGAATGTATTGGACAGGTTGTTGAAATTTGGCTTGGAGTAGGGAGGTCAGGGAAGGGGACCCGATTTGGGGGAAAAATGATTGGGAGCAGGTGGCTTATTGCTGGTCACTAAACTGACAGGTGTATGTGATGACCCCTGTTCTAGGGAAGCAAAATTTTCTGTTAAGTGGTCCTTGAAGGATCAGCGCTGTTGGCACTGAAGAGACTAAATTCACCTGTTCGGACCTCTCTTCTTGCCCCTAAACTAGGCCAGAGCTCCCATCCCAAACTCATAATAGTTGTGATGTCTACCTTTTAACTTACGATGTCACAGGTAAGTTGAGCTGTTCACTCAGTTAAAGGCTATTCCTGCCCTTATACTCACCTTCTTCTCATTCATTCAGCCTGGCCATAGCTTTTCCCTTGCCCCACCAATGGGTTTCACCTTTCTCTTTTTCTATGGACTTGTAGAATCAGGTCAGTGATCCTTTAAATGTTATTCCTTGGTGGAAAATCTCTACCTTGGAGTAAAGCCTTGGTCTTGTTACAGTTTTTTTTTTCCCTTGGAGGGAGGAAGGCTGGGCAATTGAGGTTAAGTGACTAAGGTCATACAGCTAGTAAGTGTCAAGTGTCTGAGGCTGGATTTGAACTCAGGTTCCCCTGACTCCAGGAGACTCTGTTGATTCTGCCACCTACCTGTGACAGAGAAAGAAATATAACAACACATGTTTGATGATTAATTTTCATAGACTGGGCTCCTCTCAGCAATGTAAGGTTATAAGACAACTCCAAAGGGCTCATGATGGGAAGAGACATCCAAATCCAGAGAAAGAGCTACAGAGTCTGAATGCAAATTGAAGCAAACTACTTGCTCTCTTTCTTTTTCTTATTTTGTTGCGTTTCCTCTTTCCTGTTGTTCATTCTGTTGGTTATAATCCTTCTTTACAACCTGACTAATGTTTAATGTGAAGGTATTTGTAGATCCTTTATGTGATTGCATGCCGCTATGGGGACAAGGGGGAGGAGAGGAAGGGGAGAAAATCTGAAATTCAAGGGTTTGTGGAATTTAATGTTGTAAACTAAAAGTAAGTAAATAAATTAATTTTTTTAAAAAGAGAAAGAAGTATAAGAGAAAAAAGAAAGAATTTCAAGTAGGGGAAAAAGGGAAAAGTTAGATATATAGAAAATATTAATAAGTAATTATCTTAAAAACTGGACACAATTTAGAATAAACACTGTTGCTTGCTTCCTACCAAAAAGAATATGCTGGTGAACTCCAAAATAAGAAAAAGTACAAGGGGATTATCTTAGTCTAGACACCCTGAACTTAGAATGATGAATTCTTCAGGGTGAAGAATATCTGTTCCTTAAAAGATCTCTTTACTGTCTTGCTTGTAACTATGGTATGGGTGATGAATAATAGATGGCAGAGACACCATAACTATCACCATAAAAGTGACAGGAGCACTGGGATTCTTTGTATCTAATTGTGTGGCAGCCAAGATTGGCTGGGGTGAAGATGAAAGGACTTTTATCCTGTTGATAACATTTCTTCATTCCACCAAAGGCTTTAGTTTGCCTGTAGAAGCAGCTAAGAGGGAGTCTTGTCCTCTCTTCCCCTCTTATCACCTACAAGTAAATACATTACACCCCTTGGGAAGGAAGTTACAATTTGTGAGTTTCAATAGATTCATCAATCTTTTCATGAGTCAGTTAAAAAATTTTTTTTCTTAAGGTAAAAATATAAAAGAATCAATCAATCAAGAGACTATTTTGTGTCACGAACGATGCTACGTTCTGGAGGTCAAAATACACATACCTAGAAAGGACCTTAGAGATCATCTCATCAGCTAGGAGACACAATAGATAGTGATAGATGGAGTCATATATCAGCTAGCTATGTGACCCTGAACAAGTCACTCACCTTAGCTCAATTTCAGTTTCCTCATCTATAAAATGGTTACAATGATAGTACCTGTCTTACAGTCTTGTGAGGCTCAAATGAAAATAATTGTAACTTCAAATGCATACAGTAGCAGATTCTAGAATTAGAGTCCCTGTTTCCTAATTATAATTATAGCATTTTCCTACCCTAGGTGGCACAGTGGATAAAATGCCAGGTCTGGAGTCAGGAATACTCGGGTTCAAATCTGATCTCATACACTGACTAGCTATGATTTTGTTTTCAGTAATGTCTTGGCAACAATACTGGAGTGGTTTACCATGTCATTCCCCAGATCATTTTACAGATAAGGAAACTGAGGCAAACAGGGTTAAATGACTTGCCTAGATAGTAAGTGTCTGAGGCCAGATTTGAACGTAGTCAGACTTAGTTCCAGTACACTGGATGATCTTAGCAAACTAAGACTGGCTATGTGAGGACAATAGCTTTCAAGGGGAGGATTCCATTTACTGGGGTTTGCAATATTTCCAGGTAAGTGAGCAGGCACTGATTTGCTATATTCTTCTGAAAGGCTGATCTCCTGGATGACAAACCAATAGTTATAGTAGCTAGAGTAGTAACTTTGTGATCAAAGGTGTCACAAAGAACAGTTCGTTTCTGAGTCTACAGTACACCTTTTGGTACTATCTATGTAATGTCAGGGCCCAAGAACTCAGAATCTTTCTAATGCCTCAACCCATCACATTTCATCAGTTTTAAAATTCAATGCCTGGGGGTGGGAGGCAGGGTGAGGTGGGAGGGGGATGGAGTCAAGATGGCAGAGTAGAAACAAAATTCAATGCCTCCATTCTTCTCTTTCCTTTTCCTCTCTTTTTAATTTATACTACCATGACCCAACCTTTCTATCATTTACCTGGACTTTTACAATTAGAATTAGAATTCAAGTCCTTCCATCATCTGACTCCCATTTATCTTTTCAGCCTTGCACCATAACTTTACCTCCAAGTTGAATCAATGGAGGAGATCACTGCTTCCTATCTGTGCCTCACACCTTCCTGCCTCTGTGCATGCTTTAAACCCAGGTTATCCTGGTTCAAAAACCAGCTCTTTGCTCATCTTACTATGTTGTTTTTCAGTGATAATAATAGCTGATTTTAACATAAAACTTCAGGTTTATACAACATTTCATATATGTTATCTCATTTGATCATCATTACTTTGTTAGGTAGGTACAACAAATGTTTATATTCTGATGTTAAATGAGAAAAAACTGATCATGGATATAAAACCCAAAGTCACAGATTTAGTTAATAACAGAGCTAGAACACAAACCATATCCCTTGACTTCAAATCTCATTCTCTTTCTGTTTTAATATTCTACTTTCCATCCTTCAAAATCTAGTACAAATTATAACACCTACATTTTGCCTTCCCTTAATTAAAAATGGCATTTTCTTAGCATGGTCCCTGGCACATAGTAAATACTTAATAAGAGCTTTATCTATCTCTTTTAATATTCTGAACTAAAAAAAAAATACATTGGAACCTCTCAGGTATTTTATGGGATCATAGATTTTGAGCTGGAAGGAAATTTAGAGGCCAAATAGACCAAAACCCTGATTTCACAAATGAGGAAAATGAGGCCCAGAAAGGTTAAGTGACTTGCCTAAGGTTACACGTATGCATCAGGGATAGGATTTGAATTCAGGTTCTTTGACTTCAGTCAGTGTTCTCTTTGCTGAACTATGCTGTTTCCCTTTATCACACCATACTTTGTACATTTATTCACATATATATCTTATCTTACCTACTAGTTTATAAACATCTACTTATTCAAAGACTTCTTGTGGATAGGGAGTATATACATTACTATATATTCCTTCAGTATCTAGATATTATCTAGATATTTATTGGATGAATAAATAAGTGGTATGGCAGATCTTGGGGAATAATGTAATGTTTATCTTTTTAATATGCCTCTTCTGGGGAATTCTGTGATAGAGCCAAGATGATGAAATAGAGAAGCACTCAACCGAGCTCTCCCAACATTTCCCCCAAAAAACTCTAAAACAACCCCTCAAATTGATTTCTGGAGAGTGAACAAAAGGTTAAAGTAAGACATTCTTCTAGACTAAAACAATTTAGGAATCAGAAAGAGAGATCTGTAACATAAGGGTGGAGGCTGACCCAGAGCCCAAATGGATGAAGCACCAATGGTGGGACAATGTAGTGGTGACAGAAGCAGTAGCAGCTTTGGAAACTCTCAAGCTGGAGACAATGGTTCCACATCAGAAGGACCAAAAACTTTCAAACCCCCTAGAACTGGCTCTGAAAACATGCAAAAAAACAAAACCAAACCCAAAACCTGCAGCTTGAGACAGTGCCCCTCCCCTGCCACACCAGGAACATTAATTAAAATTAATTAACATAAAACCTTAGCATAAAATTCCAAATCAAGAAATAGGGTGGGGAAAGGAGCAACCCCCCCCAAAAAAAAAAACTGATGATAAAAAACTACCATGGTGACAGGAAACATAAACTCTGATGAACTCTGAATGTGGATTGAAGCATACCTTTTTTACCTTCTTTATATTATTTTCTTTTGGGGTATTTTCTTTTGCAATGTGGCTAATATGGAAATATGTTTGGTATGATTTCACATGTGCTATCAAATGCATGCCTCCGTGGGTGAGAAGGAAGAGAGAGAATTTGGAACTCAAAATTTTTAAAATAATAATTTACTTGTAATCAGAAAATATTTAATTAAATAAAAATAATTTAGAAAATAATAATGTGGTTCTCCTTTATCATAAGTCCATTTTTTAAAAAATGTGGTTTCATCCATTACTGTCTTGATTTCTGCTAGGTTGAATCTTATATATTCTGACATTTTAATTATGTACATGTTCTTAGGTACTCTGCCTCAATTATAAAACTGAATAATAATGATATTAAAAGTCAGTTTAAATTTCAATTACAATTTTAACATTTCCCAATATGGTATTTTAGTGTGTAATTTTTAATGGATAGTTAAAAATATCAAGTTATTCTACTTCCAAATTTGTGAGCAAATTTTTGTAATTGAAGATGACCAGAATATGGAATTTTTGTTGTAATTGTAGCAATCAGTATATGAGAAATTTCCTCATATTCTTTGATTTCCATTGGATAGGCAGCAATATTAGTGGCACATGTCACCAATGCAGGCAATAACATATTCCAAATCAGAAAGAACTCTATTTGTCAAGCAGTTTCAAATAAGTAAAGTATAAGTTAAGATTTAGAAAGTTAATCTGGAAAAATTGTCCTCATTCCAGATCATATGACCAATAATATGGAGAATATTTTATGAAGACCCCACTTAAATAACAGCAACAACAACAGAGGCAGGGCAATTGCAGCCAACTCCACAGGATATGAAGCAAGTATCCTAACAAGGTAATAGCCTTGCAAATTAACAGTGGAAATTCCTAATTCCTATTTCTCTTTCATCACTCCTCTTCCCCCAACTCCACATCTAATCAGCGTACAAAACCCACCTACTGGCTTGGGCTCAGAGATACACTCAGCAATTTCCATGCTGCTACTTTAGATTTTCTTGGCACACACTGCCCCCTACCTTTAACTCTTTAGCCCTTGCAATAAGCAACTCTTGACGCTGTACATCCATGTGGGGAGGTAGCTAAATCATCAAGGGTTAGAGGGGTTCAAGAACATACCAGAGCACACCATGCTCTGCCTGGGGAAGCATCATTCAAAGTGATTGAACCCTAATATGGCAGAAATTCAACCCATAACAGCCACTCAACCATCATCCAAATTGGCATAAAGTGTTAGATAATGACTCAGTCAACCCCATAAAACTAAAACTACACCAGGCATGAAGGAAAGGAGAGTGGAATCCAGCTGGGTGCAGTCCTGTCACTCAGAAAAAACTCTCATGCAGCAGAGATTGAGGCCAGTGTAAATAAAGTAAGTTCCCCAAATTGGGAGTAAGCTGAAAGCAATTTAAAGTCCAACCCAGTGAGATAAACCCTAGAATGGTGTTGTCTATTAGAAATGTCAATGTGAATGCATCTTTCTGTAGGTTTTATGGGCCTTAAGATGTCGAAACCTTCTAAATTGGATCTAAGGTTAAAGATCAAAAGTCAATTTACTTTTTCTTTTTTATGAAATAATTCAGAATGTGAAAAATGCTAAACTTCTTGGAACCTAAAATAAAATTACTTCTGTTGTTACATAAGAGATACCGTGGAAGAATTGATTTCCCTTATCCATTTCTATGAACTCAATTTTGATGTTCTAAGTTAAATAAGATTTTAGGTGACTTGCCATTTCAATTGAAACCAAAGAAGAAGACAACATGAAATCATAGAATGAACCTTGACTCTGAAGACAGAGGTGCTGCCTGGGTTAAGATATCACCTCTGATAATTATTATCTGTGTAACACTGGGAGAAGGGCAGCTAGTTGACTCAGTGTATCGAGTGCCAGGACTGGAGTTAGGAAAACCAGGGTTCAAATCTGGCCTCAGATACTTACTAGCTGTGTGACCCTGATCAAGTCACTTAACGATGTTTGCCTTAGTTCCCTCATCTGCAAAATGAGCTGCAGAAACAAATGGCAAACCATTTCAATATCTTTGCCAAGAAAACCCCCAAAGGGATCATGAAGAATCAGATATGACTGAAAAGCTACTAAACAACTGAACACTGAGCAAATCACTTAATCTCTCTGTGCCTCAGTCTTCTCATGTGGAAAATGTGGTCTAGATGGTCTTGAGGTCTCTTCTAGATGTGTGATTTTATGAAGTAAAATTAAGAATGTAGAAAGGTAAATTAATTGAGAAAGATGTGATTAGTTTATCTTTTCTCCCTCAGAAATCAACAATTTATTTTTAATTCTCTTGGTACTATTCACAGTTGCTTGGGAACAAATTACAACTGTTACAGTTAATTGGAAGGATGACTCTTATTATTAATCCTTATCAGGAAAAATTATTAGAAATCGATGCATTTACTATGAAAATTGACTATGACTTTTAATATGCGTATGATTCTAAAGTGCTCTATTCATCTAGTGACATGATTAAGAAGCATCAAGCAACCAGCATTTATGAAGCATATAATATATGACAAGCATTGTTCTCAGCACCAGGGATACAAAGATAAAATATGGAACAACCCTTGCCCTCAAGGAACTTATATTCTATCAGAGAAAAATGTATATAAGTATATGTAGAATTGAAAAAAAAAAAAGTACAACCTACCATTTTACCAAGAATATGATGATATGTTTTAGTACCCGGGCTCAGATCAAGATTTGTTCTTGTATTTGATTTGAGTTCAGCTAGGTGGCACTGGAGCCAGGAAGACTTATCTTACTGAGTTCAAATCTGGCCTTAGTTACTAGCTGTGTGACTCTTAACCCTGCTTACCTCAGTTTCCTTATTTGTAAAATGAACTAGAGAAGGAAATGTCAAACAACCAACACCTTTTACTATTTATAAAATTTATATTATTGGAGAAGTCCTAATTTTACTTTCCTCAATTCATATATATCTTTTCATTTTTTTCTATATTATTGTTTAGCATTTCTTTTGAAGTTCGGGGTGCTGACCTACCTGAACTAGGTAAACGATATGTTTGATTGATTAAAGTAAGCTTGTTAACCTATTTTGAGTTGCTTTCCTTTAGAAAAGCAGATCTAAGAACCTGTGTTGGCAGCCACCCTGGGGATGCTGGGGTGCTTGCTGCTACAATTATTTTTTCCTGTGGTTAGTTATCATTTGTATCTCTTTTTGCAAAAACTGTTTGTTGTTTTCCTTTAACTACTTATCTATTAGGAAAAGGCTTCTGCTCTTAGGTCTTTGTGTCCATTACAAATATATTGTGGATAACTGACACTTTTCTGATCTATTTAGTTATCCTGTCTCTACAAAGAGAGTACCAAGAAGAAAATAACTCTCATTTTTACCAGATAGTCATTAGTTAATCATTTCCTAATTCTCAAAAAGCATCCAAAGTCACAAAACAAAAGTATTTTATAGAATGATTCATACAAAATATTTTGCATAAAATCTATTAGTAGCAATATAGCTCTTAGCAAATATATTTGATCTCTAATTTGTCCTGGTGCAGTGGTAAACACTTATAATCCTTACTCCTCAGGGAGGCTGAGGTTGGTGGATCACTCAACTAAACTTCAGCATTGCTAAAGTTACTCTAATGTCTTTGCTAAATGTGAAACTAACATTGTAAACACCTGAAAGCAGGTGGTCACCAGGATATCTAGGAAGGTGCTAACAGACCCAAGACAGAAATAAATGTCAAATCTTCCATTCCAGTCAGCAGTGGGATTGGTGAAGGTCCACTGAACTTCCAGCCTGAGCAAACTAGGTAGTTCACCAGTTCATCTCTCTCTCCCTCTCTCTCTCTCTCACACACACAGACACAGAAAGAGAGAGAGAGAGAGAGAGAGAGAGAGAGAGAGAGAGAGAGAGAGATGAGAGGGGGAGGAAGAAGAAAGAGGAGGGGAGGAGGAGAGTATTCACATTTAGCATTTTTTTTCTGATGTGAAATTTTACTACAGTAGTTATGTGGTAAAGGGTTACTATTTAGGTGGAGCTGTGGAAGATTACACCTCCTACATATGAAATGGTATGTTTCTGTATTTCAAGTGATTCTTTATCATGAATGAAAAGGCATGTTGTTATTGATAGTAATTCATTCATTTTTCCCCTTCAGCTGAATTCACCATGGTGCATCTGACTTCTAAAGCAATGTCACCTGTTCAGAGAGCAAAAATAATCAGAATCTTTGTTACTTTTTCTATTCATATCCTCTTTCTCTATGCTCTTTCCGGAGAGTTGTTAGTGGGGAAAGTGTTATAATTTGCTAGCATATTTTCAGATCAAATTAATGGCCTTAAAAAATAAGTCACTTTTATCAAAGTACTACCTACGGGTATCATCACATGACCTTTTATAGAGGTATGGTCAGAAAAGAAGGGAAGGGCTCAAAAGGAACTGCCAAAGTAACAACTGTTGCTGACCTTGTGATTATCACTAACCAGACCTTTGAAGTTCCTAAAAAGTTCTTACTCTGTTCTTAAAATCTCATGCATCTGATATACAATTAAAGGCACAAGGCTTTCCCAGGGACCTGCACAGAAAAGGGGAGTACGCATATAGACACATAGGGAAATTTAGCCAGGAAACCAAAATCCTGAGAGATACACTGAGTTGCCACAGAGCGATTTCATGTGACTTTCTTGCTCTTCTTCCTAACAACACAACCAGTGAATGGGTCTGTTTAGAGAACACAAGCCAAGAAACCCAGGTTCTCTCTGTTTTTATATGCAGTCTTGGGCTTGATTTAGAATGAGAGGAAACCCAATTACCTTGCTATGACAACTAGCAACAGGTATTACCTTTCTGTGCTCACATCTTAATTAATCTGTCTTTCTATTTATGGCATGAAATTCAGTCTTGTTTCATTTATTCCAAAGTGCAAAATACTGCAGTGGTAAGCACATGGCATATCATTTTCTTGTTACATCTAATGTAAATGAGAGATCTTACAAATAATGTAAAAATAAATACCAAGAAAGAAATTCCTTAATTATAGACTGAGGAATACTTTACTCTTTTTTATTAATTTATGAAGCTGATAGTTTTATATTTCACCATGCCTAGCCCTTTAGCTTTCTTAAAGGCAGCTGTAAATAGTAGTAGATAGGAAATAATTAGGAGTCTCAGAGTTCATACATTTCTTAAATGCTACTCAAGCAATAATTAAAATAATGTACTTTGGAGAATACAATCTGAAGCCCCATGGAGTACAGTGCCTTGTCTAATCATCCTTAGTAACAATTTGCTGTTTTAATAATGCACCTAATAAATTGTCATCAAACCCATTTAAAATCCATAAACTAACAACAGCTAACTTTTATGCAGCACTTTAAAGTTTGTAAGGAGCTTTACATGTATTATCCCTTTTGATTCTTACAACAGTCCTGTGAGGCAGCTGTTATTGTGTCCATTTTTCAAATGGAGATAACTGTAGCTGGGTTGTTAATTGATTTGTATTATATCAGACAGCTAATAAGTGTCTGGGGTAGAATTTTAACTCAGGTCTTCCTGACTCCAAGTTCAGCACTCTATCCACTCTTCCACTTAGCTTCCTAAAATATGTAAGATATATTAATGATAAAGATTCAAAAAAGAAAAGAAAAGAAAGTATTGACTTGAAAAGGCAAAGGGAATGACCTTGAACTTGATTTCAACTGTATTCTGCTTCTTTGGATCAAAGAATTCCCTTGATTTCCTTGGGCTCCATGGAGAATAGTAGTCAAATGTTGACTAAATATATGTATATGTTGACCTTGCTCTTACACTTATCCTGTCCCTCTCCATTATCTTTCATCTCTCCCTTTCCACTATCCCTTCCCCAATGATTTCCCCTCTTCAAAAACCCTTTATTTCACTATTGCCTCCTCTATACAATTCATATATTACCTTTCACTGGCAAATTTTGGAAATGTTGATCTATATATGCCGCTACTTTGATTTCTTCCTCATTACCCCCTTTATGTCTTTATAAGGGTACAGTGGATAGAGGAACATGCCTAGAGTCAGGAGGTCTCATCTTCTTGAGTTCAAATCTGGCTTCAGATACTTACTAGTTATGTGATTCTGGGCAAGTCACTTAACCCTGTTTACTTGAGTTACATCTTTAAAATATGCTGGAGAAAGAAATGCCAAACCACTCCAGTATCTGTGCCAAGAAAACTCCAGCCAGACATGAATGAAAACAACTGAACAACAGCAAAGTTTTTATAATATGTTTGCTGTTCTACCACTCTACCAAAACTACTCTCTTGAAGATCATCAATTGCTTCTCTATCTTCCAGTCCTCTAGTCCTCTTTTCAGAGTATATTGAGCATATTTTATCACTCACTGTTTCTCAAAACTAACTCTCTATGGTCTTCCTCTATGGTGTTTCATTGTCCACTTATTCCTCTCCTTTCCTGTCCCACTGTAAACCAGGGTACTCCACCTTTACATTCTCAGAGAATTCATCTATTCTTCTAATGATAATCATGAATGACATTTATATAGCACTCTAAGGTTTACAAAGCACTTTACACACATTCTGTTCTTTGATCCTCTCAATCCTCATTTTGAAGAAATTGAATGTTTATTGTCATCTGAAGATCAAGATAGCCAAAAATGAATCCTCCTCAAAATAGTTTTTCCTGTGCACTTCCATGTCTCAGGCAACACCACACAATTTTCCCATGCAGTTAGTTCAAAATCTTTGATTATCTCTCTCCTTTATCCTTTACATTCAGTCAAGTCACTAAATCTGCTTGTCAGAAATGACAGGGAGTGAGTGCCTGACAGTCAGTCACCAGAGCAGAACCAAGGCAAGATTTGTTTTTGTAAGAAGCTAGTTCATGCTGCTATGTCATCAACCCAAGGTCAAGTGGAGTAAGTTTGAAACTGCAGAGAGAACTTGAATGCCAAAGTCAAGGAAAAAGACAGGAGCAAAAACTCAACCCAAATTAAAGCTGGGGAGTTGATACAGGAGGGTCAATGAAGTTAAATGAATTGTCCCAGGTCCTGTACCTAATGTCAGAGGTAGGACACCATTATCTCACAAGTAAACTATTTTTATATTATTCCTTTTTTAGATATTCTGTGTTCCTTTACATCAATATAAATAATTAAATACAAAGTGTGTGCTCTTTATTGAGTTTACAATAGAGAAACTTTTTAAGATGAAACTAAAAAGTAGCCTTAGAATTGTCTTTCATTGAGAGTTGTTGTTGTTGAGTTGATTAGCCTTGTCTAACTCTTCATGACCCCAGTTGAGGTTTCCTTGGCAAAGATACTGGAATGGTTTGTCATTTCTTTCTCCAACTCATTTTGTATATAAGAAAACAGAGGCAAATAGGGTTATGTGACTTGCCCAGGGTCACATCTGAGTTCACATTTGAACTCAGGTCCCTCTGATTCAAGGGCCAACACTCTACTCATGGTGCCACCTAACTGCCCCTTTCATTGAGAAGTTATTTGATGTTTTCATTGAGAAGCTCTTTTATATTTCCTTTAGCTTTTATTCTTCTGCAGTCCAGTAATCACAGTGTTCATGGAAGAACAACTCTACTATTCTTGAATTTATTGTACAAGTCTAGTGTTTGTGTTTGACTAAATGAAGCATGGTAAAAAAAAATGTCATGAGTGGTGAATGAAACTTTAATCTTCATTGAGGTTGTTAGATTTCTTTTACACATATGGTTTACTTTGAACTCCTTATTCTAAGAAGCAAAAGTAGAATTTATAAAATTTCAGTCCAAAATGTTATGATTCTAATTTGACGTGTAGATAATTTTTATGAGAAATTTAGTTCTTGATAGATTAGTATCATAAGATCTAAAAAACTGAAAAGCTTTGAGGTTCAACTATTGCTCATAAACAAATTCAAAGGATTCTACCTCCATCTACCTACCCCTTATTCTGCTGTCTCAAGCACAGCTATTAGATATTTTTTATTTGTACTAGTTCAGAGGTGGGGAACCTGTGGCCTCAAGGTCACATGTGGCCCTCTGGATTCTCAAGTGTGGCCTTTGAAGGAATCTAAACTTCACAGAACTAATTCCCTTAATAAAATAATTTGTTCTGTTAAGTTTGGATTCAGTCAAATGACCATACTCAAAGATCTAGAGTGCCTTACATAGCCTTGAGGCCACAGTTCCCCACCCCTGTACTAGTTTATTTGGATATAGCAGAATGGGGTAGTGCAGGGAGGCCTCAGAGTCTGAATGACCTTATACAATTTTGATAATCATGTGTTTTGAAATTCCCAATATTTGAAAGTGATATGGCAATTGAAATCATAACATTTCTTTTATTAATAGCTTTATGCTGGATTTTAGTTATTGCATCATGTACATAGGAATCTATCCTATAGTCTGTACAGCTTACTTAAGTAAAATTTTTACTTTCTTTTATGTCAATCCATTTACTTATCTTTTTTTCCTTTGTTGGTTTGGTTTCTTAAAAAAAAAAAAAAACTCTTACTAGCCACCTAAAACTTCATTTTACTAAAATGGTAAATTCCCTTCAAACAAACATCAGTTACTGTCATTATAGAAAATATAATTATTATTACACTACTTTCATTTCTTGCTTTCAGAAAATGCTCTAAAACACATGGCAAAATACAAGTAGTAACTGAGGACAAGATGAACAAGGCATTACCTTTTGAAAAATTTGCATCAGTCTTCAAGGCAGTCATTGGTAACTGTTTGCTCTTTCCATTCTAATTGTTGGTTCAAATAAATACAAGTAGAATTCTGTCAAATTTGGGTTTCAATAATATTTCTTGATTACCTGAAAACATTTAGTACATAATGGAAGCCAAGTAGTTAAAATGTTGATTATTGTCCCTTATCTTCATCTGTAATCCTTCCTATGTAAAACAATATATGGAGAAGCATATAGTAATCAATTACTTTAAATTATTTTTCCATATATAGAGCATATATTTAAATTTAATTTTGCCATTATTACTTGGTTATTTAAGAATACGGACATTGGAAGCTTAACACACATTAAAAGCACATTAGGTAGACCAAAATGTATTCAGAGCATCTTTTACTTTGAAGTATTTTAAAACTTAAAGCAATAGTCAGACGCTGTAAGTTAAGATATTTCCAAGGAAATGGCCAGTGCTTATAGATCAAAAGAAAAAAACTCTACTTAATACCTCATCATATACACTAGACATTATTTGCTTGAAAAGCAGAGTTCCTGAGAGACCCTGATATTATATCTAGTGTTCCTGAAATGTTCCACAGACTAATGATTTGGGTATTTACAGCAATCTATCATCTTTTTAAGAAAAAATGCCCCCCTTTCCTGCTTTTAAAAATACATTATAACAGATTTTTACTTTTAAAAATTTAATTAAATCATATTTAAATTACAATTAATCTTAAGATTTTTTTTTGGAAAGTAGGAAGAAGGTTGGAAAATTTCTCAGCATCCTGAGAGACAACTAAAATATAGTCTAAAGAGCATTGTGTTTTTCAGACATCTGGCAACATGCTCATAGATTTAGAGATGGGATCCACTCACACACTGGTTATTTACTGCTTGTGTGACCTTGGCAAGATCACTTTCTTTTGTGAAATCTAAGTTTTCTCCTCCATAAAAATGAAGGAACATAATAACTAAATGAAATCAAAGGATATATACATATAAATGTATATAGGTATATGTGCACATGTGTATATATACATACATGTATATAAACATATGTACATATACATGTATATAATTTGATCCTCTCAACAAATCTGGGAAGTAGGTACTAAAGTTATCTCTTTTACTTTTTGGGGGGAAACAGTCTGAGATCCTATGCCCAGGGTCACAGAGCTAGTATGTATTTGAAGCAGAATTTAAGACACTGTCTAGCACTCTATTTACTGTACTACCAAGCTGACCTAATTGGAAGCACTTGAGATGTCAATAAAGTCAGAGCTGAGAATTCCTCCTTTTATTGTTTTAAATATTAGGAGCAGACATGATTAGTGAGCATCGACTTAGCTATGACATACATTAAAATTTTGGCAAATTAGTCTTTTCTCTTTGTATATGTAAATGATCTCCAATCCTATCATTTCACTTTTTCACTGTGAGTTATCTATCAAGGTTCAAACTTGTAAATATTGGCATTTCAATACTGGTATTCTGAAAAGGGGGCACTGATCACATGCTACTAATCTTATGCCCAATAGCATGTAAATATCATATTATCTATTTGAGTTATTAAAGCATTAGAGACAGCTAGGTGGCACAATGGATATAGTGCTGATTCTGGAGTAAGGGAGACCTGAATTCAAATTCTGATCCTGGGAAAGTTATTTGACATCTATCTGCCTGAGTTTCCTCAACTGTACAATGAGGAAAATAATAACACCTACTTCCCAGGGTTGTTGTGAAGATCAAATGAGACACTCTTTGTAAAGCACTTAGCACAGTGGCTGGCACATCGTATGCACTATATAAATACTAGCTTTAATCATTAACATTACACCATAAACTTTGAGTGGAGAGTTCTAGACTCTAAGAGTTAGAAGAGAGAAAAGAGATCATCTAGGGAAACTCCCATCCTGAATCTAATGAATCCCACTGACAAAATTTCATGAGTAGATCTCACATTTTGGTTAAATACCTCCAGTAATAGGGAACACATTACTTAATCTTCTAATAGCTTGAATGATAAATTTGATATGAAACTGCAGTTGGTCTTTGTTATAAATATCATATAATTACTATTAATGTTCTATTTTCTTCTTAAAAGACACTGATTGGAATTAATTTCATTTTGTGGAAATTGGAAAGAGGTTCAGTTCATTTTCAGGTAGTTTAAATTGTCTTTATGAATAGTCATATCAAATATTTAGCATACATAATTTTCTTTGATAAATGTCATAAATAAAATCTTTAAATTATTTTTGTTGATCTGACCAGTATCAGGTTGACTCTCTGTGGTGGACTGTTGCAAGAATATGGATGGTATCACAAAGGATAGGCAGGTATGGATAGGTTGCTAGAAAACTCCCAAATCCATGAAATCAAATATTCATTTTATATATGAATATTTATATCTTTTCAAAATTGCCTTCATTTCCCAGATATGAGTAATGTTTTACTAAGAATGATTCACACTAAAGGTATTCAAAAAATTCAAAACAAATCAGTAAATTATAAATAAAGCTATAAATAATATAGCCTGGTAACAACATATACCATTCTCTCTTTTTTTCATGCTCTGTTTTGTGTATAGAATTGATTGTTGATGGGTCAAGTCCTAGTTTGTTGTTTTTTTAAAGAAGAAAATTTTAAAAAAAAGAATATCACCTAGTTTGACTTCATTTATGTTTCTTGAGCCCAGTTATGTTTTCACTTTTAAACAAAATGTAATTTCAGAATTTCAGTGAAAGCAGGAGCTTCCTTTCATGGATCACTTGGGACTTAGTGAGGTTTCTCCAAAAGACTTACTTGGCACAGTTCAAAAGTACTTGGGTACCAGTCCAAGAACTTCTCTGAAATAATCACCTACTAAAGGGAAGCAAGGCCAAATGCATATGAATGGCCAAGTTAAAAAAAGATTTGTAGTGAATTTAACCCACTCAGCTAGTAACCCAGCCAGGTTAGAAATTATTCAGCTGGAAACAGCCCCACAGAATGGCTTTCCTGGTTCCCCAACTCATCTACCTCTTTGTATTTCAGCTAAAATGATCACTTATAATCTATTTTGGGCAAAGTGAATAAGGCTAGGCAGGGGTCAGTTGATGGGCCTTTCAGCTCATTGACTTTGACTTTCCTCCAGGGATCTGTGCTCCTGATCTGTCATCTTCAGCTCAGGGTGATGGGAATAATTCTCACTTCATTCAATTGCTTTTTATTGTGCCTGAGTCTCTACTAACGTGTCTAACAGAAATATACCAATGATGAAATTCTAGCACTGCTTACCATATATAGTAATTCCCTTTTTCCCCCTTCCTGACTTCTCTTACTTTCTGTTCCTTTCCCTCTTCTACCTTCTTCCCCTTTGTTTACCTTTCTCTGGAAGTCTTACTAGGATTAATGATGAAGCCTTGCTTTTCCTATTGCCATTCTTTATTGAAGAAGTTTCTATTCATCAAGTAAAACTAAAAATTTACTGTAACTTTCATTTGGAAAACAGAGAAGAAATGTTGGTTTATGGAAAGTGTCAGCAGATGAAATTTAAATGTTATTGAACAAAAGAAAGGATTTTCTAATAGATTTGTCCAACAATGGGACAGATTGTTACATGAAATTGTGAACTTCATCATTGGAACTATTTGAGCAAAGAAAATACTTTATGCTAAAATAAAGTCTTAGATAATTGAGAAAACATTCATTGTTCATGGGCAAGGAGATCCAATGTAATTTTAAAAATATCTGAGGTAATGACCATTCTCTCATGGATATAGTACAATGAATTACTGCATTGGATAAGAGGTTTGATTTGCTATTTATACTCTAATATCTTATGCTTTCTGAAATTTGTATAGCAGGAAAACATGCTGAACTAGGTGTCAGAAGAAATACATTATCTGTCACCTAAATCTTCTGGGCCTCTATTTTTATCAGGGGTTGATTAGATGATTCTCTAAGCTCTCTTCCAGATTTCAGAGTCCATGTACATAAGGCTCCAGAATACTTCTTTGTTTTATTGCTGAAGTTACATATTCCTGAAGCTGCTAGACTCTGTAGGGATTACATCCACATGTCTAATACTGCCCACACTTAGTGGTACCTTATGGCTGACATTGCTAAAGGGAGAATGGAGTTATGGTAAGAATGTTGAACTAGGTCGAGGCCTATGATGGAAGAATTTCTGAATTTTTCAAGCATCATTTGAGGACTGAAAGCATCTTGGGGCTATCAATAAATCTATAAATCCTTGGTTCTTTGTAGAAGGGTGAGCAAAAATATGTGTATTGTACTGATGGAAACCAACAAATAATAATCACCAATGGATGCACAAGGTGACATTATAGAAAAACATTTCCATAATGACTACAGATTCTATAGCTGTGAACTTACTACTTAAATTCTATATGGATGTAGTGTCTGTTTTCAAGCAGAGTTATGTGGTACTTTGTCCATATTCAGGAAGAGTTTGAGCTAGCTATTTTCCCAGATTATTTATTTGGAATAAGTGGGAACTAATTGAATTTTTTGCTTGGTATTCTTTAACAACTCTGAATATACTATGATATGAGAAACTCAAATTCTCTGAGAGGCCTTCACATTTGATAATTTGCATAAAGAAATGAATGGGCTTGTGGACCTGTGTAACAAGTTAACTTAAACTCATCCCATACTTTTCAATCCATTTGTAATGAAAAATGATAGTGCTACCTTTTGTGAATGTCAGAATCATTAAACAGCATTTCAAGAGGCAGAATTCTTTTGAACATGACATTTCTTAGTATTAGAAAAAGAAGAAACTCTAAGAAATTGTTTCAGAAATTTGCTGAGCTTTTTATCCCAAATATATACAGCATAAATTGAAGAAAAAACAATCCAGTAATTCTGGGTAAAATTGCTATTTTAGGAGAGAACTTATAACACAGCTATAAATTCAAATGTCATAAATCTTTGTATTAAAAATGCCAAATATTGATAAACCTTATCTTATTAGTATGTGAAATTCTCAGATATGTTGTCCTTAAAATATTCATTGATTTTAAATGTTTTTCTTCTCTAGTCTATAACACATTTGCATATTTCTTTTTTCTAAACACTTCTAGCACCTTAAAATCAAGTTAAAATATATCAAAATTAATTTCTTGCTAATTATAAAAATAGCAAACACTGCATCTATCATTTTAGAAATCTAAAGATAGATTAAAATAAATAAAACAATGAATTTCAAGTGAAAAATTGAAATGGAAGGTTCAAGCAGAAAATAGCTCAGTGTATTGTTCAATACTTAAATCCAAATTGTCAGGCCAGAAAATCATAACAAGTTGAGGAAGATTAGAGGATTCTACTTGGCTACATGGGCCAGTAGCAAGTGATAGAATTTTATCTTTCTTTTTAGGAGAGGGAAAAAAGCTGTAAGAGAAGTGAGAAATACTGTCACAAAAGAGCAAATCAACCACAAAAAAAATATAACATTTGAGAGGTAGCTTGGTGTAGTGATTAGTGTGAGTGCTGACCTTTGACCTTGGGAGACCTGTGTTCAAATTCTGTCTCTTGATACTTAATGATTGTGTGACCCTTGGGAAATCACATAATGTTCTTTCCCACGGCAACTCTCTGAGACAATTAGTTGTAGAAAAGGTGAAGACTTGCATTTATAAAAGAAGTTTCCTCATCCCAGAATGGCCTATAATACCAATGAAATCACAGGTCCAGTCCAAGCTCTAATAATAATTAGGACTAGTACTATGGAACTTAACGCGAAAGAGCACAGGATCACTATCATATTCAATGTCCATGATCACTTGTCTCAGAAAGTACCTTTATAGCAGTTGTTTAATTCTGTTACATAGGGAAATGTCTCCTTGATTTTCCATGTCAGCACTGATGACTATTGTATTTTATATCCTAAAGCAAACAGATTAATAATAACCATGGTAATTTACTCCTAGTTAACATTTACAGCAAGTTCTATTCTTGTTCACAAGTGTGACTAATACTTTCTTAAAACTTGGTAATTTGACCTAATGCTGTTCTTTACTATTATAGTTGAAGGATCCAGAAATAATATTCTTTGCCCTGGTAAGTGGGCCATGTGCTTCCAGGGACATTTAAGGAAGTGACTGAAGTTTAGCTTGAGGTAACCAGGAATCACAGTATTTTCACAAAAACATTTATGGTATAGATGATAATGTTTCACCACACATTAAAAGAAACAAAAGGAGTAGCAGAGAAAATAAATGGTATTATGAAAGAAATTAAAACCTATGACTACTGTGTTTAACTTTTAGAATAATGAACCATTAAAGCTCTAGGACCCTTATTTACTCTCTTGAATAATAAGTTAGCCATTTTTCTAAACAGATTTAAGCGATTTTAGATTCAGTCCTATATTTTATGTCAATTTTAAGATTCAGCTTGTGCCCTAGAACAATACTACTTTTATAAGTTAGCATTTATTGCACCAACACCTTGACAAGTGATGTTTCCATTGTTTAAAAAAAATTCCATAAGCTGAGAAGGCAAGATGTGTATATGTATGTATACATACATACACACACACACACACACCCGACATTTTTGTCATTCTTGCATCCAGCTATTTTAAGTGAATTTGCCATTCTCTAAGCAGATCTTATTCACTAATATTTTACCATCCTCTGTTTTGGCTCTTTCAAGCCCCTTGTGCTGCAGACTCCCAGGAAATTGCCAATAGTATGATATGCAGAAATGACAAAGCAGAGTTGGAAACATCTGGAACCAGAATGAAATCTAGATATGCTAATCATTTGACCCAAACAGGAAAGACCCTCTGAATTCTCATGAGTGTTTCCAGTTGTATTCATATTTGCAATTAGTTGAAAATCTAGAAACTTGGCTAACTGCAGAATTTTCAACTTTCTTATAATTTTATTTTTAAAAGATTATTGAGAGATAGTTTAATATAGTTGAAAGTTGACTTTGAAGTAAAAAAAACCTGGGTTCAAGTTTTGTCTCTGACATATGACAGTTGGATGAACACAACAAGTAGTTTAACCCTCTCAGTTGCCCAGGTAAATCTTTAATATGGTAAGGTGTTGAGAAAGGGCCCATTTGCCTTCATAGAGGAAGTTTCCTCATTTGTCCATAACAATGAAACAATAAAAAAAATCCAATTCAAATTTATCAATTTTTATTGTCTGGATTTAGTTGTAGATGTATTTTAGTTGAGTCCAAAAAAAGTCATAATAAGATAATCTTGGGAATTCTAGCAGTGAAATTTATTAACATTAATAGTGATACTCAACACAATTTTCATTAAATGTTAAAATATACTTTTCTCTGTCTTAAATTCTTATTCATTCTTTGCATATTCTCTTCAATAAAGGAAACCCAAATGATTGATATTGTGGTGAGTTCTTTGTATAGCACTCAAGATTTCAGTAGAATGATTTTGGGGATAGTATTAATCCTCAGAAGAAAGTGTCAGAAAATCATATAGAAGCTCATAAATTGTTTTATTTAGACTACTAAAGAGGAGAGAAAGTTATAGTCATAAAAAGGAATTCAGTAGATGGATTATGACAACAACTTTGACCAGAAAAAAAAATGGATCCTCTCTTTAATAGTACATTTAGGTTAAGAAAGTCAGTTGCATTCTTAGCTTTTAGGAAAACCAAAAAGTATTTGTTTACAAGATGAGTCTTAAGAGAGTCGGTCTAGGTTATGTCACATGACCCACCTAAATTTTATGGTATAAATTAAAGAAAAAGGAATTGGCTACACACATAAACTATATGTATTATTAACACATGTGGTGTTTAATTATCAATTACATCTCCTTAAGAAGTCCAAAACATTTACATATGTTGTGAAGTTAAGACTTTAGAAAATATTTAGCTTTACTGAATAAACCTGCAGAAAACCTAGCTACAAAGTGCTTCCTTCAGCAGTTTTCTCTGAGAGCAAATTCACAGGAAAAGAAATGTAGATTTTTGTAAAGCCTGAAGGCCAACCATTTTTTTTAATTTGCTTATTAATTCTGTCCATTATGCAGTCAAAAATTTTAGATTCAAATTCTATTCATTTGAAAAGTGCTACAGTCATGTTAGAACTTGCATGTAGAACTAGAAAAGGTAAAAGGTAAAAGTTAGGCAGTATTTTTAGTTCCAAGTAGAAAAAGTTCCCTAGATTTTAAGTTATTTTGAAATTACAAGTGCTTATTCTCTTATCACAGAAATGTCTGAATCTCCTAGGTTTGTACTCAAACAATTAAAAGGAACAAAGTCATCATATTTTTTTTCTTAATTCAACAAATGGAAGAACTCATTAGGTAGGGATGGCAACAAATAAGTCAATTCAGTTTAACTATCCTATCCTCAATTGAACATAGTGTTGACCAATTGCTGCTAACAAAGTCAAACAAAACCAAAGCTGCTAGTAAAACAAGCAAACAAAAAATCATAGATATTTCCCAGGATGAGTTTTATTTCCTATAATATCTTTCTAGGGAAATAGTCCAGCTTGTAAGGTCTTACAAGCTCCTTGACCTTTCACTTATGTTATTCAATGATGGCTATGGACAACTTAGGAAAACTTGTGAAAGAGGATTACAAATGTGCTTGGGGCCTTCTTCCAATGTTCATGTCCCCAGACTGACTGGTATCACTTACCTGACCCATGCCCAATCAATCACCTGACTCCCATCAACCTGTCCTTCCTTTTACTTGCTCAAAGGCCTGTTCTCTATTAGGTGATAACTACTTTGTGAAACTTACTCATGTTAATGGGTGCTGATATGCTACACTATATTCAGGTATATTTTTAAAGAGGCTGTCAGTGGCTTACACTTTACCATTCATCTCTTGTCTCCTGCCTCGGACCAAATGAAGAGAATTCCAGGCAGCCTGATGAAAGAGGTTTTATCTGTCTCCTCAGTTTTTGTCTTGTCAATTCAAACTCCATAGCATCTTTCTCATTTATTTAACTTAATTCAATTCAGTCTATGTTTATCAAGTACCTGCTAAGTGCAAGGCACCAAGCTAGGCTCTGTTAATACAAAGACAAAATAAAAATAGTCTCTGCCCTCAAGGCACTTCCACTCTTTACTCACATGGCTCCCAAAGTATTTCAGGCCCTTACCACCTCTTGTTCTAGGTGCTCTTACTGATGTCCCTATCTATGATCTCTCTACTCTCCACCTAAACTGCAAAAAGAAAGAGGTTGGGAACATTTTATTTCCTTGCTGGGGGCAAAAAAAAACCTCTTTAGTAGTTGTTCCTTATTGCCTTTAGGATAAAATCTAAACTTGTCAGTTCTATCTTTAAAGCCTGTCACAATCTGTTTCTAACCTATCTTTCTCATCTAACTACCCCTTCAGAGCCTCTACGTTTTAACCAAACTGATACTGGCTGTCCCCATTAACTGGCTCCACATATTCATACAGTATAACCTACCATGACTTGGAATGTTCACATCTTTGCTTATCACAACCCTATTCTCCAATAGTAATAACTAACATTTACAGAATTTATAATTTACTATAATACAACAACAACAAACCTTTAAAGTTTAATTTGTGTGCATTGTTGGGTTTGAGCTTCATAACAACCACAAAGGGATAAATAGCAAAATATATTATCACCCCCATTTTACATATGAGGAAACTGAGAAAAAGTTAAATTATGTGACTTAGTCACAGACAAATAACTAGTACCTATTATAGTAAGTACTCTTCTGAATACAAACCCAGCAATTTCCATCATGTCCAGTTACCTCTTCAGCACACAATCACATGCCATCTCCTCCTTTTCCAGCTATCCCTCAATTGTCTGAGCTTTCTCCTCACTTAGTTTACCTCAGGTTATACTAGTTTGTAAACATGTTGTCTTCCTGCTGCCTTACTGGTATAACAATAACCTATTTTAGGTCAAGGACAATTTTGCTTTTCACCTCACCCACCCCCAATACTTTTCACATTGTAGGAACTCAATCAAATATTATTTTATTGAAATTGAGTTGGGTTTTAGGTTGGCTGGACTATATGGAGAACTTTAACACACAGCACATTGGAATACCTCTACTTTATTTTACCTTATGGCCAATCCTAAGTAAGATCACATTGGTGGAAAAAGAGACCAGAGAGTCACATAAAAAAGTGAATTCAACACAAATAGAATCTAAAAATTCCAGACAACGACTGATAAACAGACCACAGGTAGTGATCCTCATGAAATGACTTAAATAAAAATTGACTCCTTTGTACATATAATACATAGCTAGATGGGACAGTGAAAAAGGTATGGAACTGGAGTCAGGAAGATTTTATTTCAAATCCAGCCTGAGATTCTTCCTAACTGTGTGGCCTTGAGCAAGTCATCTTTGTGTCAGATAAAAGAGTTCAGAGTCTGAATCTGAGATCAAAAAAGGTCTTTATTCTTTCTCATGAGAGAGGGCCCTCTGTCCCTGTGGCTCATATGGCATCTGCCAGGGAGAGAGCAACAGGTAGAAGCAAGCCAATGGTTATATAACCTTCTAATGCAGAAACCCAACCCCCCAATTGACCTTCACTCTCATTGGTAGGGAGGCCAGCCCACAACCCAAGCGTGGGAATCTATCCTGGAGACAAAGGACACGGAAACATGTGGGTATCCAATGCAAGGGTAGGAAAGCAGTTTTATCCTTATTTGGCATATCTCATGCTGAGGTGGCACTGGGGAGGGTCTCCATTGCTCTAAGTCCCAGATTCCTGTAAGGTCAGGTGACCTCTAAACTTAGGTCTAGTGAATGCTGAAGCCCTCTAGATTTGATTTTTCAGAATGGGGAAACTTCACTGCAAATTATCCCTCACATCTTCCATCTGCCTCAGTTTTCTAACTGTAAAATGGGAATAATAATAATAGTACCTACTGCACAGAGTTGTAAGAATCAAATGAAGTAATATGAAATAAATAGAAGATTAGGGTGAAAGTGACTTATGTACCTTAGCATGAATCCTATAATCCCAGCATCATTTGCCCTGTGTTCTAACATGTCAATTGGAATACTATAGGTAGGATATCATTCACTAGCTTATGATAAACAAAAAGGACAATTTGCCCTGTTCTAAACATTGTCAGAATTCCTGTCCTCCCTATGGATGACTCTACTCTGGAAGTCTGTCATTTGATGAAGTAGGAAACTTTTTGGTGAATTGGTACAGTATAAAGAAATACAAGCTACCACTAGTAGGTATATGAAAAAAAATGTCTAAATCATTAATTTTTTGAAAATTGTGAAATAAAACATCTCTGAGATAGTGCCTCACACCTACCAGATTGGCAAGGTTGACAAAAAAGGAAAATAATCAATGGTGGAGGCACTACTGGAAAGCAGGTACACTAATGTACTATGGGTAGAGCTGTTAACTGGGCCAGTCATTCTGGAAAATAATTTGAAGCAATGCCCAAAAAGCTATTAAATTGTGCATATCTTTTGACCCAGCAATATTGCTACTGGCTCTGTATCCTCAAAGATATCAAAGAAAGGGGAAAACCACCCATATGTACAAAAATAATTATAATAGCTCTTTTTGTGTTGGCAAAGAATTAGAAATTGAGAAGATGTCCACTAATTTGGGAATGACTGAACAAGTTATGTTATACGACTGTGACAGAATGCTATTATGTTATAAGAAATGGTGAAAGGCTGTTCAACCAATTACTGACTGCTCTTTAGATCCTTACATTCAAAATGTCTATATTCATTTACCTGTTAGACCTCAGCCCATACCTTTGCAGTTTGTCCACAAGGATATCATGAAGACTATGAGCATTTCTATAATGCTTTGTGGTTTTCAAAGCACTCACAAATATTATATCTCATTTGATCCTCACAACAACCCTAGAAGGTAGGTATAATTATTACCCCCCCCCCCATTTTTCAGAAAAGTAAACTGAAGCAAAAAGAGGGTAAATACTTGCTCAGAGTATTAAAAATGGTGAAAGCAATGTGCCATGGGCTGCTCAGTGTCTAGCATGAAGCATGATCAGAGATGTGAATAAGAAATGGCCAGACCATGTGGGTAGTTCAAGGAAGAACCATGAACTCCATTTATTGTTTCTTAGGACAAGGTTTTTATATAGAACAAATGAAACAAAGGAAGGGGACTCAAGTTTTGTTATCATTACCTTAGTCTGTTATATCCTGGAAGTAGCACAGAATAGATAATTTTATAAGGCTTTGTTATCTAGGAGCCAAAAAGTCTTAGGAAAAGTCAGTTAACTCCTTTCATGAAAGTGGGCTTCAAGGCTAAAGCTAAAGCCGGGATCATCAAGGACATTCGCATAGGATCCCACCACCTAAGAATCAAATATTTTGGCTTTGAACAACTAAAGTCTTGGGGTAGAGCCTATGGGTCTCAGAATTCAAACAACATAACCCATATCAAAAGACCCAAGGAGCACTTGAAGGGCCTTCTATGCAGCACATTGTGAGATTTTTATCTGAGTCCTGAAACAGTCCTCTTTGGTTCCCCACAGAGATGGTTTCAGAAAAACCTAGGAAGACTTGTATGAACTGACACAAAGTGAAATGACATGAACCAGGCAAAAATTTATGCAAGAACAAAAATACTGTAAAGACAAAAACTTTGGAAGACTTAGGAACTCTGATCAACACATTTCCAGAATTCTTATTATGAAACATATTATTAACCTCCAGATAGAGTGCTGAAGGGCTTAAGAGTACAAATTGAAGTGCATTTTATTTTGGTTTTTAACATAACTAATATGGGAATTTGTATTACTGAACTGCATATTGATAATTGGTTTTGATTTTCTTGCTTCCTCAATGAATGGAAAAGGAATGTGAAAGGGAGAGAAATCATAAAAGAAAAGAAAGTTGAATTTAACAAAATAAAAAGTAGTGCAGTGGAATGGAAAGAACACCAGATTGAGATTATGAACATCTGCGGTGAAATCTACCACTTTGGAAGCATCACACCCTTTCTGATCCTCAGTTTTATCCTCTGTAAAATATGAATACTTATATCACCTACCTCAAAGAGTTATTGTGAGGATCAAGTAAGGTCACAACTAGGAAATACTATATCAAGCATAAAATCCTATAGGTAAATAATGTTGAAAATGTTTATTATAGTCCTCAGCTTCACTTTTTATCATATTCTGCCATGCTCTTGGATTCTTTCCACTTTAGTTCATAAAATGAACCCAATTCTCTCTAATTTTCCTAGTTTCTTCCTTTCCTCCTCTTCTCTGCTGCTTCAGAGAAATAACATTTGAAGCTTCTGATAGGACTTTCTTTGCACTGAAGCCTGCTCTTTAACCATAGTTACTTTGGATTTCCTATAGCAAACTAGAAACTATCCTCTTTTACTGTAATTTTGGAACAGAAAGTTAGATTTCCCCATTCTGATTCCCCTACAGTAGTGGAAATCAAATTATTGTCATCTAAAAAGTGCTTCTTGGGCAGCAGTCACACATGGACAAAGGCAAAGATTGAAGTTTTCAAGACTTCTCTTCCAGTTTCTTTGGCCTCACTAAGTTTTAAGATACATGACTTATAGTAAAAGAGACCATTTAACCAGTGGAAAAATATAATCTTCACCATGAACCAATGAGACTCTAAAAAACAACAGCACAATTTAAAATATCCTTTAGTTTTCTTTTTTCAAAAATTATAAAGATCTTTCCCCCAGTTAAAAAAAGTCATTGTATCATCTAATTACTGCATTCCATAACACATTATATCCTTATTCATATTGCAATAAGACAACTAATTAATGAACTGTATTTACTAAAAAACCGATTTTAATATATCAGAATTTGGATGAATTGCTCAATTTAATTGTATTCATTGCTAAAGTAGAAAAACAGTGTTGTATAGAGATGGAGAGCTGGCCTTGAAGCCGGGAAGACCTGGGTTAAATTCCCATATCTGATACTTTCTGTATTTATTAAATATAGTGAATCATTTAACCTCAGTGGACTTTGAGAACTCTCTCATAACATAAGCTCAGGAGCCCTTTATACCCACAGAATCACAAATCTAGTTCCTGTCCCTTTCCTCTATTCCTAACTGCTGAAATAAGCATCTGCATTTCCAGTCAACCAGAAAGTGTTTGCCAAAAATCTACTTCTATCGATTTTAAAGTACAATTTCGTTAGTTCACTAATGTGCATGGTGAAAGGTATTCAATTAGGAAATAGATGTGAATTCTAATCCTAGCCATGCCACATATAGGTTGGATGACTTTGTATAAGTAATTAAATTCCTTTGAATTCAGTTTGTTTTAAATATATATATATATATATATATATATATATATATATATATATATATATATATATAAATAGTAGCAATAATAACAACACCTACATCACAGGACATGTGTGAGAATCAAATGTGATAATGCATAGGAAAAAATATAACTATAGAATATAGAAATATAGCTATATATTTGCCAAGAGCTATGCAAATGTTAATGATTATTATCATTGTATAATAGCTTATTGAGTCATTAAAAATAAGAGAATGAAGAACTATATACCACAAAAATTAATGTTTTCCATAAATGTAAATAAGCACATATTTTAATTATTTATGGTCTTAGTAATCTTAGTGTCTAAGGTGGTTCCCTGATTTTAATCAGATCATGGATTTAAAGCCAGAAGAAGCCTAGGGAACATATAGTCCAACCCCCTCATTTAATATGTGAAAAAAACTGATGCCCAGAGAACCTGTTATTTGTCCAAGTTCACATAAGTGGAAAGTGATAGGATTGGAAAGCAGGTCATCTGATTCTAAAATTGTTAGAACAAGATTCTAATGTAACATATTTTGGAAACAATTCTGGTACAATTTTTTGCAGTAAAACAGATAACACATACATTGATGGCATACTACAGGTGGTTAACCTAAGTGTAATTAAAGTATGCTTTCACTGGGACTAAATTTCTCTGCAATTCCATTCATCCTGAGAACAATGGAGTGCAGGTTAAAGAACAGAGCAAAGGAAGGAAGGAACATGTGGTATGTTGAAAATGTTGGCTGGTCTTAGAATCAAGACTCCAAAGGACTTTTTGATAGTCCTAGCTATCCCAATGCAGAATGTATTGCCTAAAAGCATAGGAAGTTCCTCTTTAAATCTTCAAGCGTTAGATGTTCCCTGTCAAGGATATTGCAGAGGGAATCATGGTTCAGGACTCCAAGGTCTCTTCCATCTCTAAAATTCTACATTTCCATGAAGGTCAAAGAAGAGAAACGCTATCCAAGTTGGCAAGGTATATTCTCTCTGCTTCAGTAAGACATAGACCAAAGCCCCAAGGGACATATATGGAAAGAGCTTTAGTCCTCTACAGACCATCAAGGGAACTAAAGACTGCAACTTAAACTCAACCTCATATGAAAGATAAACAATTTCTAGGGTTGACTTTGATTGGGGAAAGAGGGACTTTCTTTCTCCTCCTGCTGACCTTCATATCTCTTCCCATGACAAAGATAAAGATTGTGCTTGTTCAGTCATTTTAGTCGTGTCTGACTCTTCATGACCGTATTTGGGGTTTCCTTGGCAAAGATACCAGAGTGGTTTGTCATTTCCTTCTTAAGCTGATTTTATACATGAGGAACTGAAGCAAACAGGGTTAAGTGACTTACCCAGGGCTGCACAGTCAGAAAGTATCTGAGGCTGAATTTGAACTCATGTATTTCTGACTCTAGGCCCAGTGCTCTATCCACTGCACCATCTAGCTACCCCCAGAAAGACAGAAATAAAGAGGACTAAAAGGGAGAAATGGTAACACATTGCTACATGAAGGTAACATGGTATGATAGCAAGAATAATGTATACAGAGTTAAAGGTGCTGGGTTTAAACCTTGGCTGTGGTGCTCATGACTTGAGGACAGATAACTTCTTTGGGTAGATTTTTCATCTGTAAAATGAAGATAGAGGGACCTCTGAGATCATCTCCAACACTAAATCCATAATCCTATGATCTGTGTTTGCTGCTTGCTACCTATGGTGAGTCACTTCAACTTTCTAGATATCAGTTACATCATCTTTAAAATGAAAGTGTTAGACTAAACGAACTCCTAATATCCATTCTAGCTCTAAGATTCATTCATTTTGATAGAAAGAATCTCAGAGAACAGATGGGAGAGGGAAGAGGAGTGGGAGAGAAAAGAGAGAGAAAAAAGAGGGAAAGAGAAAGGGAGGGTTGAAGAGACACAGAAAGGGGGGAGGAGGAGGAGGAGGAGGAGGAGGAGAGAGAGAGAGAGAGAGAGAGAGAGAGAGAGAGAGAGAGAGAGAGAGAGAGAGAGAGAGAGAGATGCAATACTAAAATTCTAGAGTCTGGAATTCTAATCCAGGGCTTTGCCCTCTATGCCACTGTCTCTCAAAAAAAAAGTATTCCATAACTTCTGGAAGAAGATCTTATTCAATACAACTACATAATAAGAAGTAAGTGAGAATAGTTGGGCAAAATTAGATCTGTTCTTTGTCTTATTCTGGACCCTTTGGGTTTGCCTAGTTGCTTAGCCTAAATTCAGATGAACTTCATATGAGTAATTTTGGGGAGAAGAATATGACCCTTCCCCAAAGCCAGAAGTAATGAAGTAAATTTTTATCAGTTAGTCACTTATATGTCAAAGGCAAGAATAACTCCCCAAATTCAAAAGAACATGAATTACATTAAAATAAAATTCAACCAGCAGTCATAAATCAGTTGAAAAAACATTTTATTTATATGTAATTATAGCCATAATTCTATCTATATAGTATATCTATATAAACATATATGTGTACATATATGTATATGCATACATGTGCTGTCTCATCTGTTAGAATGTAAGTTTCTTAAAGACAAAAACTGTTTCACTTTTGCCCATTGCTTGAGTACATAATGGCCTCTTAAGAAATGCTTGTTGATTAAGAAAAGGACCACCTGGTCAAATATCAGAGTTGGTGATCTGATCTTCTAAGCCTATTAATGGCATAAGAAAAATGGAATTCAGGTTAATCATTCCCTTTTTGTCATTCTATAGAAACATAGTTGTTTTAGAGCTGACTGGGGACCTAAGGACTTATTTAGTCTAAACCCCCAATGGATAAAGAAACCAACACTGAGAAGTTCATTGAGTTCCCTCAGATTTTCCAGCTAGCTAAGGGCAGGATAGAGAATAGAACCTAGGTGCCCTGACATCCAGTTCAATGTTCTTTCCACTCCACAGTGCATTTATCAACATTTCCTACTATTCCTACATTCCACCTTCACTTTCTCAAAACTCATTACTAGAATGTGATAGAGTGGGAGAATTGCAATTGAATAGGAGTTTTGCCTGAATAAAGATTGAGAAAATAGTCTCTCTTTAATTGGGTTTCCAAGTGACTCCAGTATTCTTATTACTCAATTTACTAGTTATTAATAGCCACTCTTTGAACCTCACATAAAGTGCAATCTAAATAAACTCAGAAGAAAAAAGAATCCCTAAAATATTTGTTAAGAATCATTGATGGCTAAGGCAGATGTTCATTTGTATTTCTAAAGCAAATATGCAAAGGGATTTTCTCTTATATGCATTTCCATCATGCTAGAAGCAGGGGAGTAATAAAGTAGTGAAACTTTGCTGAGTTTTAATGACAACACCCTTTTGCATTCATCAGTTCAAGGATGACATTTATAGGAGATGCTGCTAAAGGGATCTGTAAAAAAAAATAAAAAAGGATATTTATTCAGTCTAGTCTCACGTTGTCTTTTCTTCAAAGAGTGTTTGCTGAAGCAACAGACTAGCAAATACATCTCTGTCAACATCTGTTCTCGTTTTCCAAATTGACAGCATTAGGAAGTAAAAGTTGGGATTAAATGTTATTCTTAAACCTTGGATCAAGATATAAAACTACATTCTGTCTGCTACCAAAAAAAAAAAAAAACTTTTGAAAACATCTCAAAACATTGTTGGCCTGAGCCAAACAAGGATCTTAATTTTTTTCACCATTTTAAAAAGTTTCCTGCATTTGCCATGTTTATCAAATATTATGGCAAATGGGGGCAGGTTTGTTACCATTTTCACTTTGTCAGGGGGCTATTTTATATTTCTATCACTTTGAAATTCAAAGTTTTGTGTTTTTATCAATATGGCTTTTTGTTCCCCTGCATATTTTAGTAGATGACTTCATGAATTACTATCAGTAAGTTAAACTCTAGTTTAAGAAGGCAGTGTGGTGGAAGGACAGAGTAGAAAGGTAAACAGATAGGAATCTAGTTAATTTATTGAAGAGAGCTTTGGATTTAGGGTCATAAAGACCTGCATTCAGATGCTACCTCACACATTTATTAGCTGTGTGACTCTATCAAAGTCATTTAATTTCTTTGTGCCTCAGTTTCCTTATCTATAAAATAGATGCATTTTATATCAACTATAAAATAGGGAGATGGGACTCAGGGGTCTCAAAGTTCCCTCTGTCTTTAAATCTGTGATTCTATATCCCCCCTCCCTTCCCTTACTGACTATGTGACCATGGAAATCTTGCTTGACATCAAGCAATTAAATGGGAATAATAATGTAACATAACCATAGACTCAAGGTTCATTTGCACAGGACTCTCTTCATTGGTAGAGATTGATTTCTCAATACCCCTCATTTGCATGTCCTCCCAACAATTTATAAATATTATCTCTTTTAATCCTCACAACCACCCTGAGAGGTAAGTGCTATTATTATCCCCATTTTACAGATGAGGAAACTGAAGCTAACAAAGGCTAAGTCACTTGCCCATAGTCACATGATTAGTAATATCTGAGGCTGGATTTGAACTCGGGTTTTCCTTACCAATAGGGTATACCCAATATTCTAGAGACGTTCTTTGATTTCTCCTGAACTCCTGAGGATAGCAGTGTAACACTCTGGCTTTCCATCTGTCATCCCTTCCTCTCACTATTATATCTGTAATTCTCAATAGTCTATCTTCTTTTTCTGACCATCTTTTCACATCCTTGACAAATGCCAATGATCCATTCAAATCTGTAAGAATCTCATTCTTTACAATTAATGGTTTGAATGTGGTTGGAACAGGACATATTCATGACTGATACTGAAGGTGTACCACAAGCTGAACCCAGAAATGAGTAAGAGAACACTCCTTAAAAGAAAAATTTAGAGGAAATATGTCTAGAGCTAGGATTTCATCAGTGTAGGAAACTCCCATGGTAAACTTTAAAAACTGCTAGATACAGGAAGCAAAGAACCTTGGTTCAATTTCCAGCTCTGTTTATTACCTGTGTAAACCTGATCAAGTCAAATAAACTCTGAGATTCAGTTTCTCCCTCTATACAACAGGGGTTGGGTTGAGGAAAGAGTTGATGACCTTGGAGGTTTGTTCCAAAGTCTTTCTAGACTAAATCAACTACACTCCCTGGTATTGACTGCCCAGCTAAAAAAAAATAGATACATACACAAAAAATATTTTTAAAATACCACTGTGTCTATCATTAGAAGAATAAGTCAAACAAATAATTTGATCAATGCTTCTGTCTTCAAAGAATCTATACCATTATATTTATTTTAAAAGTTTTTTTATTCTAGTTTTTATATTCAGACATTTTTATTTTATTCAGAAAAAAATTTCCTTAAAGAAAAGGAGCAAGAGGAATTATAGATTAAAATTTGGTTTATAGAAGCCAGAAATCTATTCAGTGTTTCAAGATTAAGTAGTCAAAAAACATTTAATAAGTGTCTACTACATTCCAGGCACTGTTCTAAGCCCTAGGGATACAAAAAAAGGGCAAAAGATATCCCTTGCTCTTAAGGAGATCACAGTCTAAAAGGAGAAGACAACATGTAAACAAATATGTACAACTAACATATAAACAGAAAAAATTGAAAAGAATCAATGGAAGACAAGCACAAGAATTAAAAGGAATCAGGAAAGGCTTTTTGAAGAAGAAGGGATTTAAACCAGGACCTAAAAAAGCCCTAGTTAGCAATCTGGTGAATTCTCTGGACCTGTTTTCAGAGTAATATTTGAAATACTTAAAATGTATAGGATTGGGGGTGGAGCCAAGATGGTGGTGTAGAAGCAGAAAACTCTGTATGCCTTTTCCATAACCACCTCAAATACCTAGAAAAATGACTCTAAACAAACTTTAGAACTACAGAACCCACAAAGTGACAGTAGACCAACAGGAAGGGTCCATTGCGGCATGCTGGGAGCAGAGCCCAGCCCCACTTGAATCTGAGGTTTTAGCCTCAGTGTGGCCACAACCAGCCCTGGCTGGAAGGACATAGTGAGAGTGGATCACCAGCAGCTGTGGTGGTTTCCAGAATTATCAATCCAAAAATGCCAAAGACAAAGTGAGAGTTCTATGTGGACTTTGTGGGAACAGAGGATCTAGGAGTGTGGTCCAGCCTCTGCCCCCAGAAGGAGAAGCCACTGATGTGTGGCAGCTGCCACTGCATGATTGCTTCAGAGCTCCTGCACTGCAGATTGTAGGGGGACCAAGCAACCACTCTGAGTGGTAATTACTCTTGCTTTAACCTGCTTGGATCTGGATTGCTGTCTAGGATGGAGGTTGTTGGGTGTGTGAACAGTGTGCCAGAGCAAGTGGAGGCCTCTGAGAGGGCACCCAACTAATAGCTCTGGCAGCTGCAAAAACCCCAGCAATTAAGACAAAGCTCTCCTCTCTGGAAACAGAGTTCTACTGTGGCAAGAAGTTCAAAAGTCAAATAATTCAGTGGCAACATGAGAAAGCAAAGGAAACAAAGCAAGCATAGCAATCCAACTTTGGATTCCTTTCTTGGGGACAAAAAGGATCAAAACAAGGAACAGGAGAAAGACTACAAAGTTAGAAATCCTGCACCAAAAGTTTCCAAGAAAATATATGAGCTGGTTACAGGCCATAGAGGAGCTTAAGAAAGATTTTGAAAACCAAATAAGAGAAATGGAGGAAAAATTGGGAGGAGAAATGAGAATGATGCAAGAAAATCAGGAAAAGAGAGTCAACAAACTGACTGAAGAAAAAAACACCTTAAAATAGACTAACTAAGATGGCAAAAGAGGCTGAAAAAGCCAAAGAGGAGAAGAATGCCTAAAAAGTTAAATTTGTCAGATGGAAAAAGAATCTCAAAAGCTCACTGAAGAGAATCATTCCTTCAGAATTAGATTGGAGCAAATGGAAGCTAGTTACTTTATGAGAAATCAAGATGCTGTTAAACAGATCCAAGCAATTGAAAGAATACAAGGCAATGTGAAATATCTCATGGGAAAAACCACTGACCTGGAAAATAGATCCAGGAGAGATAATTTAAAAATTATTGGACTACCTGAAAGTCATAATCATAAAAGGAACCTGGAAATCATCCTTCAAGAAATTCTCAAGGAAACTTGCCCTGATATTTTAGAACCAGAGGGCAAAATAGGGTTGAAAGAATCTACCCATCACCTCTTGAAAAAGATCCCAAAAAGAAAACTCCTAGTATTATTATAGCCAGGTTCTGTAATTCCCAGATCAAGGAGAAAATATTACAAGCAGCCAAGAAGAAACAACTTGAATATTGTGGAAACACAATCAGGAAAACACAGGATCTGGCAGCTTCTACACTGAGGGATCAAAGGGCTTGGAATATGATATTCCAGAGGGCAAAAGAGCTGGGACTGAACCCAAGGGTCACCTACCCAGCAAAACTGAGTATCATGTTTCAGGGGAAAATATGGTCATTCAATGAAATAGAGGACTTTCAAGCATTCTTGATGAAAAAACCAAAGTTGAATAGAACATTTGACATTCACGAGAAGGTAAACAGGGAAAAGAAATCATAAGGAACTTATCAAAGTCAAACTATTTACATTCCTACATGGAAAAATGATCATTGTAAATTATGAAACTTTTCTCAGTATGAGAATAGTTGAATGGAATATAAATTTTATCTATCTATGTACATATACATATATGTCTCCATAGGAGGGTATATGGGCATATGAATACATATGTGAGTGTGTATCTATGTGTACAGGTATATATAGACACAGGACCAATTGAATAGGAAGGGATGATACTTAAAAGGTGAAATTGAGAGGTAAGAGAGGAATATAATGCGAGGAAATGAAGAGATACAGAATGGAGTAAATTATCTCACATAAAAGAGGAAAGGGAAAACTGTTACAATGGAGGGGAAGAACAGGAAGACAAAAGGGAATGAGTCAACCTTACTCTCATTGAATTTGGCTTAGGGAGGGAATGACATACACACTAAATAAGGTATCTTACCCTAAAGGAGAGTAGGGGGAAGGAATTGAGACAGGGGATGATGGAGGGGAGGGCAGGTTGGGAGGGAGCAAAGTTATAAGCACCCACTTTTGAAAAGGGACAGAGCCAAAGTAGAGAATAGAATAAACAGGGGTTGGGATAGGATGGAGGGAAACATAGTCTTTCACAATATATACACTATGGAAATGTTTTGTGTAGCTACACATGTACAACCTATATTGAATTCCTTAACTTCCCAGTAAGGGTGGGTGATGCGGAAGTAAGGGAAAGAATCTGTAATTCAAAGTTTTAAAATCAAATGTTTAAAAATATATATTTTTAAATTGCAACTGGGAAATAAGATATACAGGCACTGTGGTATAGAGATTTATCTTGCCCTACTGGAAAGTCGGAGGGAGGATGGGGGAGGATGTAGGAGAGAGCAGATTGGGGGAGGGGCTATACAATGGGATCATTGTTTTGGGGTGGTGGGTAGGGGAAAGTTAGAGAGAAAATTTGTAATTCAAAATCTTGTGGAAATGAATGATGTAAACTAAAAATAAACATAGCATTTAATTTAAAAATTTATAGGATTAAAAAGAAAATTAATTATGTTCAAAAAGGTATTAAAATATTTTTTCCTAAATTCATAGGCAGCTAGGTGTCACAGTATATAGAGTACTGAATCTGGAGTCATAAAGACCTGAATTCAAATTCAGCCTCAAATTCAGCTGTGTGATCCTATGCAAGTGACTTAAACTTTATTAGTTTCAGCTTTTCTCAACTGGAAAATGGGGGTAATGATAGTACCTACCTCCCATGGTTGTTGTTTGGATCAAATGAGATAATATTTGTAAAACACTTAGCATAATGTCCCACACTCCGTAGGCATTATATAAGGAGTGGCTACCACCACCACCACCACCACCACCATCATCATCATCATCATCATCACCATCATCACCATCATCATCATCATTATCATCACCATCACCATCATCATCATCATCACCATCACCATCATCATCATCATCATCGTCACTATCCCTGAAATCTATTCATATTTAGAGCCTCTAATCTAGAGGCTCACTTCTCTCATATAGTAAAATGTAATAATAATAAAAAGCACTTTAATGTTCACAAAGCACTTCACATAAACCATCTCATTTAATTCTCACAACAACCTTATAAGTATCATAACCAGAAATGCAAAAAAATATGCTAAAATCATAGAATTATTGAACATTAGAGTTAAAAGACACCTTAGAAATAATTTTTCCTAATCTTTTCACTTTGTATCACTTTATAACCAAGGAATCTGAAGCCCACAGAGAAAGATAACTTGCTTTAAGTCAAACGTTCACTTAGTGGTGGGGTACAGTCTCAAATCGGGGGCTCCTGACTCTCATCTGGTGCTCCTTTCACTATCAAATGTTCAGTCTTGTCTCTTTGTGTAATATGAGAACACAGGAAAGAAAGAGTACTTTTGTCCCCAAGGAGAGGATATAAAAGACAACTGGTAATATTTTCATTTGTGTGGGGAGAGAAGAAATCAGATCAACCCTTTTCTCTATAGATTCTTGGAGGAAAGGAGTTTTGTGTTGTTGTTGGATTATTTGGTTTATTTTTCTTCATATTTTCTGATGAAATATAAGGAATTAATTAAAAATAATAGACCTAGTATTCAAGCACTAGTAGCTTCTGGACAAACACTAATCAAAGCCTTTTCCATGCATGAATTGGACTGGTGGCAACAGAGATAGGGTCCCAAACTATGTGTACTCCCTCCTATAGTCCAAGTTGGCAGAAACTTGCAAGTAAAGAGCTATGGCCTGAGTATAGAGTGAAGATTATCTAAAATAATAATTAAATATGTTGCCAGGAAATGATAGAAGAAAGTAGCACCTTGGGAAGGTATTATTTTTTTAATTTTCATTCATTCTAAATTTTGTTTTCTGGATCTTCATTCTCTGAAATTATACCGTTGACTAATATTTTGGTTATGTTAATGATGGGCTTTGTTTTCACAGAAGCTAAAATTACAACTTGTTTTTCCTGACCGGGGAGCATTGTCTATGACTTCAGACTGTAACTGTTGCTATTGAAAGATCTGAATATACAGTAGCTTGGGTTGGAGCAGCAGTAATGGAGGGATTGGAAAGCTTTGAGGGAAGTTTCAATGAAGGAGGTAGGCCTTGATCCAGACTGTGAAGTAAGTGTGGTGCTTACAAAAGCAAAACCAAAAGGCACCCAATTCACTACCATCCCATCATAGCTTTCTATATGACTCCATGTAGTGTAAACTAATGGCTTCTCTACAAACATTAATCAAAGCCTTTGCCCATTCATAAATTGGACTGGTGGCAGCAGAGATTAGTGTCTAAAACTGTGTGGCCTTCCTCCTATAATTTAAGTTGGTAGGAGCTTGCAAGAGCTCAAAACATCATTCATTATACCCATCCTTTTTATTGAAATCCTTTCCTCTCAGTAACTTCCCTATTTTTGATCAAGAGCACTTCCTTCCTTCCAGTCACCCAGGTTTTTAACTTGAGTCATCCTGGCCTTTTCATTTTCCTTCATCCCTCTTTTTTTAGGTTCAATTTTGGGTGGCACAGACTATCTTAACCTTCAGTTGCATGAAACTCAGATCTTTTTGTTGTTGTTCCAAATGATGACTTGAATACAAGAAGTTATATAAAAGACATTACCTAGGAGAAAAAGGTACTTCAGTCATTTGGCAAGATCAAGGATGACAGAGACCTGATGTTTCACTATTTACCAAGAAATGTTAATAGGCCTAGAAGAAACCTCCAGGAGGTAGAATGGATTTGTGTAAGTATATAACAAGATTTACATAGATTGAGAAGGAATGAAGGTATTGAGAAGGTTGAATCAATTTATAACAACTATATGTTAATTAAGCACCCATTATATATCTGGTACTGTGGAAGGCATTGAGGATAGAGAGGGAAAACAATTCAACAACCATCCCACCCTGTTTTCATATACTACATGTTTTCCTTGATAGAATGTAAGCCCCTTAAGGGCAGGAATTGTTCATTTTTGTCTGTTAGGCATAACACCTAAAATAGAGACTGGCACACTGTATACATTTGATAAATTAACTGAGCAATCAAAGTCGCTGACATTTGACTGGGGACAAAATGGCAAAAACAGTTAAGTGAATTAAAAGAATATTCAATGTAATAGAGAACTAATACTTGGAAGAATTAGGAAAATGTCATGTAGGATGTAGTACTTGAGTTAAAATTTCCTTGAAGTGACCTAGTTATACCAACAGGTGAAAGTAAGGAGGGAGAGAATTATAACAATTAGGGTCAGTCAGTTCAAAATCACAAAAGTAAAAATGGAATCCATAAGGGTGTCTAGGTGGTGCAGTGAATAGAGCATTGGCCCTGGAGTCAGGAGGACCTGGGTTCAAATTCGGCCTCAGACACTTAACACAAAAACTAGCTGTATGACCTTGAGCAAGTCACTTAACCCCAATTGCCCTCCCAAAAAAAAAGGCAAAAAAAAAAAAAAAAAAAGGAATCCACATACAGGGCATACTTATCATTGTAAGTAGGGTACTTTGGATGGAATATAGAATGAGGAGAATGAAGTGGAATAAGCCTGGAAAGATCAGTTGGTCCCTATTATAGGACCAGAGTTTTCCTCATGTAATTTTTTCCTTCTCACCCATAATATAAGGAAGCTTTATCTAAAAGAAGATAAAGTTGTCCCTGACACTGATTGACTTTAGCTTTCCTGATGAAGCTTCCTAGTCACATAGAGGCATAAAATGTTATATCCATGTGAACTCTATACCTCTCAGACTTGGTGGGTGCCTAAGATGATGTGAGTTATCATTCTCTGAAGACCTGCTACTCAGACATGGTTCTAGATGGAGAAGAGGAGCTAAGTGTCACTGTATCCTTATTGCATATCATTGCTGTGTTAGGGCAAAATAAACTTCCATTGCTAAGTGCTCAACAACTTGGAAATGCTTCATTTTAACCCAAAATTGAATCTGAAAAAAAGGGATGAAGGAAAATGAAAAGTCCAGGATGACTCAAGTTGAAAACCTGGGTGACTAGAAGGATGGAAGTACCCTTGGCCAAAATAAGGAAGTTAGTGGAAGGAGAAGATTTCAATAAAAAGGATGGGGATAATGAATGATGTTCTGAACATCTTGTACTCAAGATGCCTATGGGCATCTTGGAAGTAAAGAAAGCAGCTGGTCATGTGAGACTAGAGTTCAGAAAAGAGGCAAAACTAACTATATAGATCTTGGAGTCATCTGCCCAGCAGTGACAATTAAACCCATGGAAACTTATGAAGTTGCCAAGAAATAAGTTATCTAGAGAGCTAAGGGCAAAGTGTTTGGTCAGGACATAGATTCTGATTCAGCAAGGGAGACATATAAGGATCAGTCAGACAGTAGGAGGTAAACCATGTTAAAGAAGGGTCACAAAGCAGAGAGAACAAAATGTTCAGAATGAGAAGGTGATTAACAATTATCCAATGCTGTGGAAAAGTCAAGGATGAAGATTGCAAGAAAGCCTTTGGATTTAGCAATCAGGAGATCATTTGATAATGTTAAAGAGCACTTTCTCTCAAGTGGTATGGTTTTGAATTCATAGACTCATAGGTCTAGAGGGTGAAGGGACTTTGGAGACAATCGATTCTAATCCAACCCCACTATTTTACAAGTGAAGAAACTTAGATCCAAAGTTAAGTAACTTGCCAAAGATCACCAATATAGCAATAGACAAAGTTATTTGAGCCATGGTCTTCTGACTTTTCTTTCCATTGTACCAAGTTGCAATTTGTACTATTTGTGGGAATACCTCAAACACATATTAATGCAAGCAAGACCCATTAGAGTACTGGAATACATCTTGGACTGCTATAATTAAATAAACTCTTCTCATTCTTGCATCTAAGGCATCTGTGGTTCTCTTCCTCTCTCTCTATCCCCTAATCCCACTTTCCAGAGACCAAAGTAAACCAATATCCATCAAGGGAAAGGCTACCTCTGGATGATTATTTTACTGAGTCTTCTCCAGAAGGCTAAGTATTTTATTTATAATGGGAGCATTGAGAGTGCCATTAAGAGTATGAGCCTTATAGAACACAATCTGTTAAGGAACCTTATTCGCACATGTCTAGTGGCCCACTCCCACATCCCTAGTATTAGAACATCTGTGTGTCTGGTGTCTTCAGCTGAGTTGGTAGGCATGGTTAACATGCTCCCTACCATAAAGTATGTCCAAACTATTTGAGGGGAAAAATTATCATTACCAAAATACAGCGGTCCTTCATTCATGTTTTTTCTGACCTTGTACTGTGTAGATCTCCCTTGGTCTTTCAACTGCTACTTATTAATGAAAATTTTGCTCTCCAGTCTGGTCTCTGGATCTAGTAAATTACTATTTAATTTCTGGCTTTGAACTTGGTATTATGCACCCCCTCAATCTGATGATCCTCTGACTCTAGCACTATATTTAGTCCATAGCACCTTTGTGATGCAGATTTCATCACCACCCTCCTTAAACACATTTAATTTCCTAGGAATTTTTGACTCACAGCCTGAAGATTAGGCTCCACCTGAGAGATGTACCTGTTAATAGCCTGCAAATCTTAGGCACACACTCACTTTTTTTAACTCCTCCCTTAGGGTCCAGTAAGATATATAAACATAGGATATTTTATTTAGAGCTAGAAAGGGTGTTAAAGGTCATCTTATTTTATAGAGAAGAAATATGCAGTACAGAGAAGTTGTGATTAGTCCCAAGGTCACAAGGTCACAAGTAAGAAACAGTGCTGGGATATGAACCCATGTCCATTGATTCCAAATACAGTGGTCCTTACATCACACCTTCAAATCTCACTTACACCTAACCAGAGATGCTGACACTGACTCATTGCAGGACTATTCCATGTACTCAGGGGATGAGTCTCTTTTTGGCCCACTGCCTTGAATATGTGTTTAAGAGATTGAAGATAGGATCAGAGCCTAGGTTAATTGATTCAGCTGCAAGTAGTTGGCCTAATAAAAGAGTCTACAGGCCACCATTCTTTTAGAATTCAGCCTGAGTCATAATGCTTTATGATATCTACCATTCCTCTGATGGATCTGTGACCTCATCAGTGTGAGTACTAGTGCTCCCTCCAGTGCATCTGATTAAATCTCATTCACACCTTCTTGTCCAAATATAATTCTGGTCCAAGTCCTTTCAATCTTCCAACAGGGATGCATCCAATAGTATGTTGGCTTTCTTTTAGATCTCTTGGCTTTATGCCATTATGAATTGTGCACATAGGCCAGCTGTGTTTTGTTTTGTTTTTTAACTTCATGACCAGTCATTCTTCTTTTCTAGTTTGACATGCTCCAGACTTCCTCTCTTTTCTGACTCCTCACTGGAAATTCATGGCATCCTACTCCTGCCTACCATTCTCCTTTTCATTGTCACTAATTTATCAGAAATGGTAGTACTCCTTTAAGACTTTTAGTCCTAAAAATTTACCAGGATGATATAAATATGCAATGCCTTTGTCATTATTTTCTTTGATTATGTTAAATGGATTTTTTTGTTTAAAAAATCATATGAGTACTGTCCCAGTCTGCCATGTCTCCAGACTGATTTAATTCCTCTATCTTGTCCATCCAAATATTTGGTCATTGGATAAGGATCTCATTTTTAACATACTAACAGTGAAATTAATGATGATAAAGGGTCTAAAAATGTATAGTTCTTAGCAATACCTTCCACTCCTTTTTCTATCATTCTTCCACTTACAATTGTGCCTTAAGGAGGAGAGGACTGGATAAAACTGGGGTCTATTGGGTATTTTGCATTGTTTTATAGATGGTCATTAATTTATATGTTTATATACATATAAATTATTTTATAGACATGGTCAAATAATTCATCAAGTTGCCAGCCTGTTGCTGGTGAACCCTTCTATAGTGAGCCAGGGTGGCCCTTAGACAGATGACCTAGTTTATTGCTGAAATTGTAATGAGGTGGATTTTATTCCTTGTGCCTCAACAAAATCTGTGAGCCACTTCAAATAGATATTGTAGAGATGATTCTCACCCAGGTATTTGTTGACCTCACTGACTCCTAATGACATAATGCATGTATAATGCTTTGTAACCATCAAACACCACATCAATGTGAGTCAATATTATATTTGGCTAGGGAACTTCCTAGGATAGCATCAACTTCCTTATCATTGAAAAATAAATTAAAATGATTCACCAACTTTACTAAATTATTTGTTATAATAGGCATAATGGTATTGGAATGATATGTTGTGATCAAATTACTCTCTTCCACTTAAAAGTTAACATCTCAGCTTCACCTTTATGTTTACTTTTAATAATTGCTTTGACCTTGCCCTTTGTCTTTCAGCAGCTATCACATGACATTAATTAGATTGGCATGACTACCTCATAAACCATGGATTGATTTAGATGAATTCTCTACCCTTTTCAGTATCTATTATTGTTCAACTTGAGCATGATCTGGCACGTAGAAGACAGCATTAACAGCCAGAAACTGAGAGTTCCATCTCTGAGCCATTCACTTATGGCTTAGCCAGAGGCAAAACACTTTGGTTCTCTGTATTTTGTGGCTGCCTTAGTAAGAAAAGAAAAAAACATGACCAGTGAGATTATTGTGCTGGTGATGATTCGGTGAGAATCAGAGCCTTCCCTAGAACTCTGCTCTAGCTTATTGAGGCAACCCTGCTGGGATTCCTACCACCTCCTCCTAGGATTCTCAACATGATGCAAAGTCAGTCAAGAAAGTGATTCAGAGTCTAGAGCTCAAAAGAGGAGAAAAGGAGGTGGAAAGGGAGAAAGAGGTAAGAAAAGACTATCATAGAGGGAAAAAAGGGAAGGAATTGAAAAGTATAAGGATAGAAAGACAGGAGGGCAGGGAACAGAGTGGGACAGAGACCAGGAGGGAGATATGAGAGGGGTATAGGAGTAAGGGGAGCAAGGAAGAGGAAGATAGAGTGGGACTTGATTTACATGAATTAAGTTCAGGTAACAAAATTGATAGCATAACTGACTTGTACCTATCCTCTCCCCTATATGGTCAATTCTCCCTATCTATTTCCCCTCAAAAGTAAAGAGTAGACTCCCTGCCTTGTTTTATGATAGCAGATACCAAGTCCCTTCCTGTACCCTTCCTGAGATAGTATGACCATTTTCCCTCACTTTCCCAGGGTACAAGTTCCTATTTTATTTTGTTGAGTTTCTTGTTGCTATCTTCTCAGTACTCTTAATAATACTGTTGAACATTCTTATGAGCTACTTTTTTTCTCTAACCCTAAATTATCTTGTGAGATTATTTCTTCAAAATCGGGAACTGAGCATTATCTAATAATTCTTTCTCAACAAAATAGAGCCTTCATAAGAAATAATCTTGTCATGTGTTGGGAAATGTTTTTGAATGAACCAAATAATTTTGAACTACTGCATTTGAATTCATTTCACCTTAATATAGAATGTTTTCAAAGTGTAGATGCACAACTCTAAATTTTATTTGAGTCAATATATTTATGTTTAGGACAGCATATTAATTTCTATGACTTTGTAGCTTAGGAACAAAATTTTTGCCTTTCCTAAAACAATTTGATTAAAAATTTAGAAACTGTACAACCCAAGCTTATGCTGACATGACTTTGTTGTTTTCTCAACCAGCATATACTTAATACTCTTTACTGTCCATATTGCCTTCTCTTTACTTTTGTAAAGACTATATGACTACTTTGTAATATTGTAGTGAAGAATTTAAGAACATTTATTCTATTTGCCCATTAGGAAGCAAAAATACACCTTATTTTACATTTAATAGTGTATCAGGGGCCTATTGGTGGTCCTTCCTCAATAAAACCATTAACAATACTTAACCTCTCCAGGTCTGTTTACTCTTATGTAAAATAAAAAGGTTAGATGATGACTTTTAAGGACTCTTCCAGTTCTAAGTGCATGATTCCATGAAAATGAAAAAGTGTGATTTTTTTTTCCCCAAAATTTAACCCTAGAGATTTCATATAGGCTAGTTCTACACATTTCTGTTTTTGCACTGGGAAATATTTTACCCTTAAAATTTTGCATCAGGGCTACTATCAATTTTCACAATTAGAAAAATATAATATTGGGGAGGCTATGTGGCTCAGTGAATAGAGCACCAGCCCTGGAGTCAGGAGGACCTGAGTTCAAATCCAGCCTCAGACACTTAGCACAAAAACAAGCCATGTGATCTTGGGCAAGTCACTTAACCCCAATTGCCCTACCTTCCCCCCTCCAAAAAACAAACAAACAAAAAAGAAGATATAATATCATTTTCTCAAATAGCTAAAGACTCAGTGAGGAACAACCTTGCTAAGCTTTAAAAGGGTACCTTTTAAAGTCTAGAAAGATATCTGTTTGTTTTTTTTATAATACCTGTTGGAGTTATTATAATGGTATATTTCAAAAACAGGGTATAGCTGGATATAAATTGGGGAGTATTATGTGATTATGCTTTATGAATTTCAATTCAACAAATTTTTATTAAGCACCTTGTATTTGCAAGGTGCTGTACTAGACTGAAAGAACATAAATATAGTTGCACGGAACTGTTCTCAAAGAACTTACAATCTAATGGGAAGGAAAAATTCATCAGTAACCATAATACAAGGGCTATGATGAAATATATATATATATAGGAGAAGTCCAGTTCCAATGCCAAGAAATAACCTAAGGAGAGAAACATTACTTTCACTTCTAAATTGGGCCTTGTAGGAAAAGACTGACAAATGGAGTTGAAGAGAGTGAAGTTTCTTTGCAGGGGGATGTGGTAAATGTTGAGATTTAGGGGTGCTTGAGACCCCAAACTGCTGAAGGAATTCAACCTGTCTTCTCTCAGCAAAAATAAAGCAAAGTTTATTAAAGATCTGCCATAATGGGTAGCCTCTTAAGAAGCCTACATATCTGTGACACTTGTATTAGACAAGCAGACCAGAATAATCTGACCCAAAGTGACTCTGTGCTAGATTGAATTCTCCGCCCCTTCATGGAGGCAAGATGAATCTCATATACAGAAAAATTGTAGGAGGACATAAGGGCGGTCTAGAGGAGGTTTGGGGAGGGTCTTGGGAAGGAGTATTAGAAGGATCTTTGATGGAACTGAGGTCTGACTCTAGTAATGGGATTAAAGGCAGGAAACAGCTGAAGACTGCCTGGAGATAACAGACAGTGGAGGGCTAGGCTAGTTTAAGGGTAACAGAGATTTAGGTGCAGCTATAATTAAAGGCTCATGGTCTCAGGTAAATGCTTCAACAAGTGAGAAGAGTCAATCAGAGTTCAAGGGGTTTCCTGGAGACTGTACCCCATCAGTAAGCAAAGACATAGGGATATGACAGACCAAGATAAGAACAGAGGACAAAGCTTAAAATATTACATCTAGAGCAGCAATCATCAAACCTAGTCCACTGGAACCTGTCTTTGAACCTAAGATTGTTTTATTTTATAAAAAATCATTGCAGGGGGTTAGGGGGAAGAGGGAATGGTGGGAATGATACAAATTTGGTCATCAAATCATAATTTGCCAAAACCTGGTATAGAGAACAGAGTGAATGAGGGAAGGAAGACAAAGTGAAATAAGGGAAGAAACTCACAATCATATTGTAGATGGCCTTGAATACTAGGATCTGTGATTTATACTTTATTCATTAGACATTAGAAAATAACTTAAGGTTTTGGAATGGAGAAGTGATGTAATCAGCTGTGAGTTGGGAAATTTAGGCAGTGTTAGAAATACTGGATTCAATATACAATAAAGTGGAGTTGATGGATATAGGCTCTGCAAAGCCCCTTGAACTCTCCTTGCATCTTCCCACTTGTTGAGGTATTTGCCTGAGGCCATCAGCCTTCCATCATCCTAGGCCCAAATCTCTGTTATTCTTAACCTAGCCTAGCCCTCCATTGTCCAGTTACTTCCCATACTTGATCCTATCAAAATATCTATACCCAAATTTATTACCCTTAAACTAGCCTAACCCTCCATTGTCTGTCATTTCCAGGTGCCCTTCAGCTATTTCACACCTTTAATCCCATTCCTGGAGTCTGACCTCAGTAGTCAAGATCCTTCTAATACTTTTCTCCAAGACCCTTCCCAAACCCCTTCTCTAGACCACCCCTAGATCCCTCTTGCAGTCTTTCTGTATATGAGATTTATCTTGCCTTCATGGAGGTGTTAAGATTCAATCTAGCACAGACTCAGTGTCTGTCAGATTATTCTGACCCACTTGTCCAATACAAGTGTCACAAATACTTAGGTTTCCTTAAGTGTCTATTTCTGGCAAATCTTTTTTTTTTATGATTGGACTTGTCTAATTTTATTTTTTGTCTCTACATTACTTAGCCCACACCTATTTTTTTAGGTCTCATAATATCCTTTTTTCTTTCCTTTCAATCTTTTTTTTAAAACAAATGCTTTATTAACTTCTGTTTTACATCATTCATTTCCACCAGATTTTGAGTTACAGTTATTTTTCCTCCCTGTTTTTCCCCTACCCACCCTCACAGAATACCAGTCCCACAAGATATCGCTTCCTCCAATCTGCTCTCTCCCATATCTTCTCCCATACCCCCTTCGACTTTTCCATTAGAGGAAGGTGAATCTTTGTGTCCCAATGCCTGTACATCTTATCTCCCAGTTATAAGCAAAAGAGTATTAATAATAGTATTTATATATGTTTGAAACATTTAATGTTAAGACCTCAAATTTCAGATCCATTTCCTTCCTCCCTTGGCACCCATTCCCTCTGGGGAGATAAGTAATTCAGAATATGTTGTACATGTCTAGCTATGCAAAGCATTATCATAGTAGATATATTGTACAAGGCTGCTTATAATTCCCTCCCACTCATCCCACCCCCCACCTGGTCCATTCCCTGCTTGATCCTGTCCCTCTTCTATAGTGGGTACTTCCAACCTCCCCTGCCCCCAGGGATGCCCTCCCATCCATCATCCCTCCTCTCATCCCCCTTCCCCCTATTCTGCTGCAGGTTGAGATATCCCATTTAGTATGTATGTCATTCTCTCCCTGAACAAAATTCAATGAGAATGTGGTTTTGCCTTTTTTGCCTTCCTATTCTCCCCCTCCCTTGCAACCACTACCCCTTGCTTCTTCTACATGAGATAGTTTACCCTACCCTGTCTCTCCCCATCTCCTCTTGCCACTTTCCTCTCTCACCTCATAATTTCACCCCTTGAGTATCCTCCCTTCCCAACAAATTCAATCTATGCCCTCTATCCATATATAACTGTAAACATATATACACACATTCACATATGTATTCATATGACCATATACCCTTCTTCCATTATTTTCATACTGAGAAAGATTTCATCAGTCACAGTTATTGTTTTTCCATATACGAATGTAAATAGTTCAACTTTGATAAGTTCCTTTTGATTTCTTTTCCCTGATTACCTTCTCAGGCATCTCTTGCTTCTTGCATCTGGATGTCAAATTTTCTATTCAACTCTGTTTTGTTTTTTTTCCTCAAGAATGCTTAAAAGTCCTCTATTCCACTGAATGACCATATTTTCCCCTGAAACAAAATACTCAGTTTTGCTGGATAGGTGACCCTTGGGTTCATCCCCAGCTCTTTTGCCCTCTGGAATATTGTATTCCATGCCCTTCAATCCCTCAGCCTAGAAGCTGCCAGGTCCTGTGCTATTCTGATTGTGTTTCCACAATGTTGAAATTGTTTCTTCCTGGCTGCTTGGAGTATTTTCTCCTTGATCTGGGGATTCTGGAACCTGGCTATAATATTCCTGGGAGTTTTCTTTTTGGGATCTTTTTCAGGGATCGGTGGATTCTTTCAACCTCTATTTTGCCCTCTGGATCTAAAACATCAGGGCAACTTTCCTTGAGAATTTCTTGAAGGGTGATTTCTAGGTTCTTTCTTTGATCATGGCTTTCAGGTAGTCCAATAATTTTTAGATTATCTCTCCTGGATCTGTTTTCCAGGTCAGTGGTTTTTCTCATGAAATATTTCACTGTGCCTTCTATACTTTCATTTATTTGGATCTGTTTAACAGAATCTTGATTTCTCATGAAGTCACTAGCTTGCATTTGCTCCAGTCTAATTCTGAAAGAATGAATCTCCTCAGTGAACTTTTGAGATTCTTTTTCCATCTGGCAAATTTGACTTTTTAAGACATTCTTCCCCTCATTGCCCTTTTGAGCCTCCTTTGCCATTTGAGTTAGTCTATTTTTTAAGGTGTTGTTTTCCTCAGTCAGGCTGTTGACCCTCATTTCATACTTTTCCTGAATCCTCATTTCTCTTTCCAATTTTTCCTCCACTTCTCTTATTTGATTTTTAAAGTCCTTCTTAAGGTCCTCTATGGCCTGTAACCCACTCATATTTTCCTTTGGGGCTTTTGGAGCAGGATTTCTGACCTCACAGCCCTCCTCCTGTTCTATGCTTCGATCCTCTTTACCCCCAAAGTAGGAGTCTAAGGTTGCATTTTTCTGTTTAATTTGTTTCCTTTGCCTTGGCATGTTGCCACTTAATTAATCAAATTTTGGGCTTGTTGCCACAGTATGGCTCTGGCGCCAGACAGGAACTTTCGTCCTGAATATGTGTGTGTGTGTGTGTGGGGGGGGGGGGGTGCAACTTCCATTTCTGGCAAGCTGGAAACCCACCCACGACCTCCACCCCAGATCACAATCTCCCTGCTGTTCACAGGCCAGGAGCTGGAGCTGCCTTGAAAACTACAAAATGGAGTGTCTCCTCAGTGTCTTCTATCCCCCAGGGGAGGAAGCCGATGTGTTCCCCAAATACTGGTCCCAAAGTCCATAGGGCACTAACCTCTCACTTTGTCCTAGGCATTTCTATGTTGATAATTCTGGAATCGCCATAGTTGCTGGTGTTCTGGGGTCCCTCCAGCCAGCTGCTGGCCCTGCCACCCTGGGGCTAAAACCGAGATTCAGGTGGACATGTGCTCAGCTCCCCATGCACTGCAGCTGCGCTGCTCCCAGACTGCTGCGCTGTTCCTTCCTATAGGGCTGCTAGGCTGTCCTCAGCAGGAGGTTAGCTGGGGCTCCAGAAGTTGTTCACAGTCCCCTTTTACATAGTTTGGAGGTAATCTGGGGGGAGAGTGGCTTGGACGTGCTGTTTCTACTCCGCCATCTTGGTTCCGCCCCCTCCTTTCAATCTTGCCCATATTATCTATCCCCCATAGCTGAAATTGTATTTTCTTGGGTTACTTTCTACCTAATTCTTCTCTTTCTCTTCAAACTTCCTCTTCCCTCTCCTTGTCCCCATCTATTTCTCTGTGGCTTTATGGGCTTGTGTCTTTTTGATTCATCCTTTCTTCTATTCTTCCTTCCTTCCATTCTTCCTTTCTTCCATCCTTCTTTCTTTCCTTCCTTCATTTCTTTTTCCTTTCCCCTTCCCTCCCTTCTTCCCTCTTTCCTTCCTTCCTTTTCCATTCCTTCATTCCTTCCTTCCTTCCTTCCTTCCTTCCTTCCTTCCTTCCTTCCTTCTTTCCTTCCTTTTTTCCTTGCTTTCTTCCTTGCTTTCTTCCTTCCATGCAAGGACAAATCGCAGTCATCTCCCCTTCCTCTCATGAAGGGATGGGAGGGGTCATTGGAGCAAGGTAGGAGAGTTGGGCCCCCAGGGGAGAGAGCGGCTTCTCTGGCTGCATTTATATGGCAAATCTTTAATAAACTTTGTTTTACGTTGGCTGAGAGAAGGCTTGAGTTGAATTCATTGGGCAGGACCCAGCATGTTGGTATTTTGGGGTCTTGAGCCTCCCTAATCCCCCAAACCTTTAGCCAAGAAAATTAAGAAGCTGTTATAATAGTCTAGGCAAGGAAAGATGAGGACCTAAACTAGACTCATTGCAATAGAAGTAGAAAGGGGAGTGTAGTTGTAAAAAGTACTGTTGTGTTAAAATCACTAGAACTTGGAAACTAATTGGATTTTGAAAGTGAAAGAGAATGAGGGGGTAGGATCAAAGATTCCTTCAGGTTTTAAGCCTGAATAACTGGGTGGATAGTGATATGATCAAAAGAAATAGAGAAGTTAGTAAGGAAGGGAAAAGTCAGGATTTGAAGAGATAATAAATCTGGTTTGAGTCACAGTGAATTTGAGGGGCCATTGCCACATCCCAGTAGAAATACCTAGCAGACTGTTAGAAATTCAGGATTTATTTTAGTTGTAGGAAGAGCTAGAGAGTGAAGAAAAAGCTTTTAAAGTCAATGTGCATGGAGAACAATGATATTTGATGGGGTCCTTTACACAACATCTTCTAAACAATTCCTCATTGAAAATGTCATTGCCTACAGCTGCCTCCTATGTGCCTCTTCATTGCTTTTTGGGGTTACTTGAAACTTTAATTCTTCAGGAACTACATAAATCAATGAAAAATGCATATACCTTTTGAACAATTATGTAGGTTGTCCATCCAACTGATAACTCAGTATAAAGAATAAGTATTTACTGATTTGGTTTCTCCTTTGTGTAGAATTAGATCAACTCTTCTGTGTCATTTTTTAAAATTGGATTTGCAGTTTACCCTCTACTTATAAATGAAGATCAATGACTACTTTGCAATTTATAGTCTTAGAGATCTGTGTAGGACACTTCAAGGTTGAGTGACTTGCCCAAAGTCAAACAGGCAGTCTGTGTATGAAGCAGGAATGAATGAAGGCCTTCCTGATTCTAAGGCCAGCTCTTGGGTACCATGTGTATCATACTGCCTCTTCACTGCTTTGGAATTTAATGCAGCCAACACAGTGTCACTGACAAATAAAAATAAATGGAGAATCTCACCATCCATAGGGAATACATCTTCATACAACACAATAAAACATCCAGTTGGATTTTCTGCTTATGATAGTGAGCAAAAATCTTAGCTTGGAGTCCAGGGAGTCGTGTTTTATCACCTACCTCACACACATACTGTCTGTTATTTAATCTATCTGAGCCTTAGTTTCCTCATCTATGAAATAAGGATAATATTAGCACTCACCCCACAAGGCTGTCATAAAGATCAAATAAAATGTTATATAGAAAGCATTTTGGAAACTAGAAAGTGGTATATAAGTTTAAGCTAATAGTTTATTTTGAAAAATCAGCATTACTTCTTTGAATTTGAAGGGTATGAACTTAATAACTCATTTTATAATGGGGTAAAATATTGCTGTCCTTGATACATTCAGGAAATATAGATTGAAGTATTTTACTTTAATTTAAATTTACTGTCTTTATCTTTTAAAAACATCTCAATATCCTTTCTCTATCATAGGCTTTTTAAAACTTTCCCTTTCAGTGTTTCTTATTCCTATACTGATTTAATTACTTATTCCTTTCATGTATTGGATCAACATATTGATTTCCAGTCAAATCAATGAGAGGAAAAAAGACCCCAACCTTTATTTTGACTTCTTCAAAAAATGAGAATTGAACTTGTGTTTTCTTTGAATTTTTACAATGAAATAGACAATTTGTTATAATGGGAAGGACAGTATGATATAGTAGATTGATTTAGAGTCAGAGAAGTGGGGTTTGTATCCCTGCTCTCCTGCCTATTAATGGTGTGAAACTAGGGAAACTCTGAGACTCCGTTTCCTTATTTGTAAAATAACGGCTCACTTAAATCCTGTCCAGCTCCAACATTTTATGATTCTAAGTGACATAATTTTAATTGAACAGCCATCTCCATCATGTGAAAATGTATCACACAACCTCACTCCTTGACTTTATAATATTAAGAGAAAAGTTGAAAACTAATCTTGAATTATCTTTACTTATATAGATACTTTAAATCCCATGCAACTTTAATGGTGCCTTTAATACCGACTGTGTTTTGTTTACATTGGTTTTGTACATTTAAAATAACAAATCTCTACTGGTTAAAAGTTACAAAATTTATTGTGACTAGATGGCCCTACTTAAAAAAAATAGATTAAAATTTTTGCTAAAATAATTCCTTGCCCACTTTAGAAATCCTAAGCCTATATCTGAATAAATTCACAGTGCTTTTAAATTTAAAAGGAATAAAAGTCATATTAATTTGATATATTTGCTGCCTCTGGATATTTACTGCCTTACTGTCCATTTGGCAATTAATCTTGTGCTATTTTGTGACATCTCATGTATTGAGCTCTTATGTAACTTTTCATGTGTTTGTGTTTTATTTCCCTGATTAGATGTCAACTTCATTGAGGTTAAGGGCTTTCTCTTATTCTATTATGTATTTCTCATGGTGTTTAATATATAGCTGTGGATTTACTGATTAGCTTCAATGACAGATAACATAGAAAGACAGCATGCTATAGTGGATAAGATTCTAGGCATGGAGTTGGGAAAACCTGGTTTCAAGTCTAGCCTCAGACACTTAATAGCTGTGTGAGCCTAGACAAGTTACTTAACTTCTGTATTCCTTGGTTTCCTCATTGATAAAATGAGGGAGTTGAAATCAATGACAGCTAAGAATCCTTCCAGTTTTAAGACCTATGATACTATAATCAGATTATAGATAATTTTATATGAAATTTACCTACATATTCTTTTCTGGTTTTATTTCTATTGATGCCTTTTATTTTTACATTACATTATTTTTTTTTTACTAAATCCTCCCTTTACCCAGACAGCTAACCCTTGTAACAAAGAATTTTTTAAAAGAAAGTGAAAAAAATCATCTTGCAAAGCCAAGCTACACATCAGCCATGATACATCCTCTTACTTGATGGATCTTTCAGGTTCCATGGGTTTAAATATTATATATCTGAAAATTACCCCTGGATCTATCTATAAGGCAACCCTAATCTATATCCTGAGCTCTACTAATGTAACTCCAAACTGTCTATTAGATACTTTAAATTAGATTTCCTTTAAACATCTCAAATTCAAAATGTACCCCCCAAAAGAGCCCCCTCTCTTCACCCAAAGTCAATTCTTTTTATAGGTTTCCTCACTTTGATCAAGAACTCCATACTCCTTCCAGTCACCCAGGATCACAACCTTCAAGTTTTCTTCAGTTCCTCATTCTCCTCTCACCCCACATAATCCAATAAATTGCAAAATATTTTTGCTTCTACTTCTGCAAAATATTTGTTTCTTTCTGTCTGATCATTCAACTACCATCCTAGTTCAGTTCCTCATCACCCTTCTTCTGGACTATTGCAATTGAATCCTAATTAGTATCCTTTCATCAAGTCTTTATCCACTCTATTCCATCCTTTATATAGTTGTTAAAGCAAGTTTCTGAAAGTTAAACCTGATCATGTCACTCCCCTATTCAATAAATTGTAGTTGTTCCTTATTATCTTTAGGATCAAATAAATTACTCTCTGTTTCACTTTTTAAAATTTCCTCACACTATCCAGTCTGTTTTGAAATGCATATAACTATTCATGTAATCCATCCAGTAAGAGGCAGGAATGCATAGGCATTGTAGCCTATCTTGTCCTTCAAAAGGGAGAATAGAATAAGTGTCCAAATACGGATCCCCATTTTCCCTTTATTAGTTTTGCCTCTGATAATAAAATATTTGATGAAGTAAAAAAAAGGGGGGGGAACATGGCAGGGATGGGGAACCTGAAGTCTTGAGATCATATGTGGCCTTCTGGGTCCTTCGGTACAGCCTTTTGATTGAGTCCAAGTTTTACAGAACGTGATTTATATTTATTAAGGGGATTTGTTCTGTGAAGTTTGGATTCAAAGGGCTGCACTCGAGGACCTAAAGGGCCACATTTGGCCTCAGTGCCACAGGTGCACCAACCTGGTCTGGGGGGAAAGAAAATGAGTTCTTTTTTAGATGTATTGAGTTTAAGTTGTCTTCCGTATATATTTTGTTTGCTTTTATTTTGGGGGGGGGGGGGGGAATTGGGATTAAGTTACTTGCCCAAGGTCACATGGCTAGTTTTTGTGTTAAGTGTCTGAGGTCAGATTTGAACTCAGGTCCTCCTGACTCCAGGGCCAGTGCTCTATTCACTGCACCACCTAGCTACCCCAGTCTTCTGTATATTATAGTTTGAGATGCCAGAAATGCAGTTGAAAATGAGAGAGTGGAGATCAACAGAGAGATTGTTCCAAGAAAGGTAGATATGAGAATCATCAACATGGAGAGGATAAGTAAATCCATGGGAACCAAAGAGAAGTAGTATAGAGGGAGAAAAGAAGAGAGCCCAGGAAAGAACCCTGAGGAGCACCTGTGATTAGAGGGTGTGCTGCAGAGGATGATACCCCAGAGGAGACAGGAGACAGAGAAGAAGCACTCAGAGTGATCAGAGACCCAAGAGAGAGCTGTATCCCAAAACTGTAGTGGGAAGAGAATATCAAGGAGAGAGCGATCCACAGCCTCAAAGGCTACTGAGAGGTTGCGGAGAATGAGAATTGAGAAAAAAGCCATTGGGTTTGGTCACTAAGAGATCAACTGTAACTTGGAAAGAAAGTTTGGGTGGGATGATGAGGTCAGAAATCAGATTCTAAGGGTTTATGAAGAGAGTGAGAAAAGAGAATATAGCGATATCTACTGTAAGAGGTCAGAAAGATGAGCTTGCCTATTTACATGTTGTCCTGTTTCCAATTAAGATGTGAGCTCCTTGAGAACCTTCATGTACCTGGTTGTTCTTCATATTTGGATGTGTTTTTTTACCTTTCTTTTTATTCCTAGCTTTTAGCATAATGGCTGGAACATAGTAAATGCTTAATGAATACTTCTTTAAAGCTCAAAAAAATAAAAGAAAATAAAATTTCCTCACTATAATTATTTTTATTTTATCTTTTGTAATTTAATTGTAGTTTTTCTACTAATAAAAAATTTATTTTCATTCTTTCCCACCTCTCCTTACTCCTACTAATGGGGGGGCAGGAGGTTGAGAGCTCTTGTAACAAATATGTATAGTCAAGGGAAACAAATTCCCTCATTGTACATGTCCAAAAAATATATTTCTCTTTTTGTACACTGAGAACATTACTTCTCTGGCAAGAGGTGTGTAGCTTGTTTCATTATCAGCCCTCTGGAATTCTGGTTGGTAATTACATTGGTGAAATATTTAAGAGCTCTGTTTGATTTTTAAGGACTTCAACAATCTGGCCCCAAACTACATTTCCAACTTTATCATAGATTCACCTTCCTACATTCTGTGGAGAAAGACTGATCCTCTTTCTCTCCCACACATAATATACCCTCTCACATATGTGTGACAGCATTGGCCTTTTCCCAATTATATAATGCATTCCCTGCTAACCCATACCTCTTAAAATCCTTTGTTTACATCAAAACTCAGTGTTAACATTGCCACATAAAACCTTTCCTGATACCCCAGCTGCTAATTCCACCTTTCCCCCATGTTAGCTATTAACTGGTGCTCATTAGGCAGGTGAATAGATTCATTCACCAAATTAATTCAAGTATAGATAAATAAATATAAATATATGTGAATATATGTACATATCATCTGCACCTCTCATATGCTAAATAAAAGGTCCTTAAGGGCAACAACTATTTGACACTTTTGTTTTTGTCCCCAGTGCCTCGAACAAATGTTGGCACAAAGGAAACACTTAATAAAAGCTTGTTGATTGATTGATACCATCACTTTGACCATAATTGTCAGAAAAATTGGACACATGGTGATTTGGCACCAGCTTATGCAGGTGTCAATGATGACAAATACATCTATCTGGATGCCTAGAAAGCCCTACATTGTAAAGAAGTTATTCCTAGAGTTCTCACACCCCTCTCCTTTTCCCTTCTTTATGCTTCTAATGTCTTTTCATATACTTTTTACTACCCATTTGGATTCTTTCTTAACACTTCTAAAAACAATCATCCAATTTGCATACATACAGCTACTCTTTAAAAACTGTCTCTCAAAGATTAGAATGCACTCCTGATGATTGGACTCAATGATTTTTTCTATTTCCCTTAACTTTTATACTATATTAAAAATAGATATAACACAAAGTGACTATCAATCAATTAGTAAACATTTATTAAACTACTTATGTTCCTGGCATGGTGCTAAGCTCAAGAGATAACACAAAGAAGTAGGAAAAAAAAACACCCAACAGTCCCAGTCCTCAAGGAGCTTATAGTCTAATGGGGGAAGAAACAACATCCAAATAAATAATTACAAACCAGGGAGGAAGGGGAGCATAAATAGGAACTAATTAAAATAGGAAAAGCAGTAGAATAAAGATGGGTTGGGAAAGATTTCTTGTAAAAGATTAGTTGGCATTTAAAGGAAGCCAGGGAAGTCAACAAGCAAAATGGAGGAGAAAGAGCATTCCAGGGAAGAGCCAGAGAAAATATCTGGAGCCAGGAGAGGAAGTACCTTGTTCACAAAACAGTCAGTTTATCGGTGTTGCTAGGTCAAAGAGTATGTGACAAGGAGTAAGGTATATGACAACAGTAAAGGTTTATAAATATTTTTGTACCTCTAAGTTCTTCTGTTCCCTTTCTTGGGGTATACAGTAATAGCAGTATTTCTGGGTCAAAAAAGAATATGTACAATGTATTAACTTGGGTATAGTCCCAAGTTATTTTCTAGAATGATTAATCAAAAACACCAGTGTCACCAAGAGTAAATTAATTTTCCTGTCTTTTTGTATATTAAAATGTTCATGATAGTTGATGATTAAATTCTCAATAAAAAAGGAAATGAAAAGGAACATCCTTATCTTTCATCCACCACTTTGGATGTCAGTAAAATGTTCTGGTTACTTAAGAATTAATTCATGTTGCCGACAAGTGATATACCTCCTATCTCTTCCCTGGCTCTCAGCCATATGACCCAATCTGGCCTCTGAAATCATAAGCTATAGAAGTCCTTTAACAGACAACATATAAACAAATAGGGTCATTAAGAAGAAGAGGGAAAATGTGAAAGAATAAGACTACAAAACAAAAAAATATTTCAGTATAACACATTTCCTAAAATATTTCAAATGTGCAATAAAAAATGAAGCTTTGTTTCAAAAGATTATTATTGTTTCTGAAAATAACCCAACAAAGATGATGAAATTTTGCTATTAAGGAAATCAAGCTGCTGTCCAGTCATATAATATGCCCATTGGCTTGGATGGAACAGTAAATACAGATGCAAATGTGAAGAGATTAGCTTTTATAATTCCAGAGCAGAAATGACTGGTGCTGAATTTCACCTTTTCCTCCCCTCAGCCTGTCTATTAAACTCCAAAAGGGGATTTCAAAGGACTCTAATCTCCTGGTTTCTTCTTAAGCTGTCTACTTTACCAATACTTCTTTTGTTGACTCCTCTCTTTCCTTTGACACCTACTATAGACCTCAGTAACTGTCTTTTTAAGTCTCCAATTTGTAGTAAGAAATATATGATTTCTTTTAATCATGAGTATTCAAATGAGTCTCTTCAACAGTTCCTCTATAAACCCTGTGTGTTTTTTTATAGTCTAGCCTCACTTTTCCTACTAGCTGTGTGCCTTAAGCCAATACCTCAAGTTCAATATGGCAAGGACAGAGACTGTACAAATGTCAGTCAATAAACATTATAAAGTGCCTACTTTGTGCTAAGCATTGTGCTAAGTACTTGGGGATACAAATACAGAAAAATAAAGATAGTCTCTGATCTTAAGGAGCTTACAATTTTTTTTTCTTTTTGGAGGGCAATTGGGGTTAAGTAACTTGCCCAAGGTCACACGGCTAGGTTTTTTTGTTTGTGTGTATTAAGTGTCAGAGGCCAGATCTGAACTCAGGTCCTTCTGACTCCAGGGCCACCGCTGTACTCACTGCCCCACCTAGCCACCCCAGAAGCTTACAATTTAATAGGAGAAGACAATGCACAAAAGGAATCTGAAAAAATGGAGGGGGTGAGGAGTATCCAAAGGCCATGATAGAAAGGCATGTTCCAAGTGAACAATGAGGAGATGGCTGTCTTGAGCATATTCCTTAAAAAAAGGGTTTGGGAATTTGGAGTTCTGATCTCTATCCTCCAATTTGATAGACAGAGAGTACTGATGAGGTCTGAGTACCAAAGCTCTTTTGACCTTACAGTATGATGAGGTTCGTTGTAAATAATGTTTTTTACATTTTGATCTCTATAGTTAGAATCCATAACCGTGCTCTTTATGATTACTACTTCTTCATGTCTACCAAAAGCCATTGTCATTGCCATCATAAAGTCTTCCATGTGTAATTTTGCTTATAAGTAGTTTGTTGGCAAGATGTACACATGTAACTAATTAATCAGTCTATAGACACAAAGAAAAGACTAGTATCCTGGCTAAATGATGATTGTGTTTGTTTTAATTAGATACTACACAAATATTTGCATTAGAAACCTGTCCTTGTAATATAATTGTTTCAATGGAAAGTTTTATCTTAAGGTTGTGGTTTTTTCCCCCAAGCTAGTCTTAGTTGTCATGTTGGAAAGTACCACTGGCTTTGGATTGAATTACTTCTCTTTTTCAGTTCAGGATAGACATGGCTAAAATCTTAGAAATCCCCATAGCATTAACCAACTCAGAAAGTGGTAATTATGGATTCTATAAACATCACTTTTTTTCCTAATTAGAATGATTAAAAATCAATTCTGATTCTCTATATAGCCAATGAAAGTCAGATTTTGATATGATGTTATCTCTTTCCCCATCTCTCCTCTCCTTTCTCTTTCTCTCCTCTGTCTGTCTCTCTCTGTCTCTCTCTTTCTCCATCTCTGAGCCTCTCTCCCTTTCTTTCTCCCTCTCTCTCCCTCTTCTTTGAGAGTGCATATACTACCCCCTACTTCTGTTAAATATATCTCTGTTTTGCCAAAGGCAAAAATATGATTTAGGTACAGACAAAATCAAATCTACACAGACATTTTCCATTATACACAAATGCAAAAAGTGCAATAGGATTATTGGGGTGAACAGAACCAATTGAAATTAGAGAAACTTTAATGGGGGATAGGCAACATGGTGTCATGATTTGGAGTCAGAAGAACTATGTTCAAATCCTGGCTATGAGGCTTATTAACTGTGTAAATCAAGTAATTTCATCTTGTTTATGTTTAGTGAATGAAGGAAATCTCAGGGTTAAGGGTAAGGAGTAGGGCCTGAACACAGGAGAATATTCAATTAAATATGTGAAAAAAATGGCCATGGATATACTATGTGCCTTTGATAAATTAGGTTGACTGTTTCATAATTTTCACTGAAAATTCAGTAGGAATCTCCAGCAAAACCAGAGGGAAAATCATAATAATACTAGATCACTACTTTATGTTCACTGAATATATTTTTTCCTCTGAACATCCCAAGAGTTTAGAAACACTACAATCTATGTTGTGTGCTGATTTGTTTTTTAAAACAGCTGTGTTTTCTGAGTTCTTTATTTGCAACCTAAGTTTGCATATTTTAAAATTTGACTAATCAGCCTTCATTTGCTCATGTTTTGCTTTAGTCAGTCTAACCCTTTGAGTTTATTTCCTATGACCCAGGTAGACTTTAATTCTATTTATAGTAAAACAGGGTATTTACTCTTTTAAGTGAAATTTCCCTCTCCAGATAATGGCTCTGTAGGTATATGCTTTCTCTACTATACTAATAATGCTTTCCCCAATGATATCTTATGGACAAAAGTAATAAGAACTCAGTGAATATTTTTACTATATGAATATTTATTCAATTTTTCAGGCAGCCCTTCAACTTTGTGAATAGTATAGCCAAGAACAATCTAATTAGAAGAATTAATCAGAACTTGGAAAGTTTTGTAGGGATTTATGGGCGTTTAGGATAGATGCTTTTCTGAATCAGATACATCTTGGTAAGTGTGCAGTAGGTTTCGTTCTAGGCTAACTTATACATAATGGAGTTGGGGATTCATTTCTCAAGGTCAGAGTCTTTTGAACCAATTGATAAGGATTTAATTATCCAAATGATAAGGAAGTTACTGTTTTTCTGAAGTTTTCTGGTTAGGCTGTTTCCCTTCTTCTTTATAAAAAAAAATAACTTCTACTTTCAAAAATCTCAGGAGCCTATAAAACTGAACACAGTTAATAACAGGGGAAATGTCATCTATGAAAACTACTGGCCATGGAATGGGCAGTGAGCCTTACTTCTAGCTCTAATGCCACAATATCAGTTCCAGTCTCCAAAGGAGACAGCTGTTCTGAATATGTACAAACAAAAGAAGGAGTTACTATAGCAACCATAGAACCATGTGGAAAAGGCTCTCTCTGCAACTCTCCTCAGTCCTCCCTACCCTTCCCACTTTTCCTTTTGTGACTGCCCTTGGACCCAAATGATGATATGGTGATTTGAATTTACAAAGTGAGCTTGGGCCTGAATACATTTATACCTTGCAGGTCAGCAAGGAAGACTTGCACTTGGCCAAGGCATGTCAGGATCTATTGAACCTGATGGCTGCTTGATTAGATAACTTTCCTTTACCTCCCTCTCAGGAATAGCATTATTCATTCTCCATTTGATTAAATGGTTGATCTCTTTTACTTTTTATCTTCCTCTTCTGGATTCATCACCTCCTTACCCCCCGCCCCCCGCTTTCTTCTACCACACCCCACTACTGTCCTATGAACAAAAACTGGCCTTGGTGAATAACATCTGTGTACTTTGGTGATACTGTAGTTGCTATTTAACTAGATAAAAAGATAAGAGTGATTTTGACCTCTGAGGTAATTGAATGATGCAGAATCCTCTGTCCTTTTCTCCCCTCTGATCCATCTGCTACAGCATATGGGCATATTTTTTTTCACATTCACGTAGTAATTTTTCTTGACTTTTAACCCTGATTCCAGGAAAAAAACAACAACAACAAAAACAAAACCACCTTACCTCAAATCAGTAAATATCCAGTAGTATTGTTGTAGTCATTTCCCTACAACCTTTAATTCTGTTAAATGGTTCAGAAAACACTTCTTTACTCAGTTCCATATTGCTATTTTTCACAGGACCATTGATTTAAAAGTTTAAGGAATCTTTGAGTCCATAGTCATACACCCACATTTGCTATATGAGGAAACTGAGGCCAAGAGAAGTTAAGTGATTTTCCTAGAATCATAAAGGTAATAAATTTCTGAGGTGGGATTGGACCCCAGGTATCCCTGACTGAAATCTCAGTGCTCTATCTACAACATTATGTTGAAGGATAAGCTGTTTTCCAAGAGCTCATTTCTAAGCCAAGGGGTAGATTTTAACTCTAAAGGCATTTTCCTATAGAAACAACGATAGAAACAGTGGTCAGGTTCCCAGGACACCCCATGAAAGTTGTTCAGTTTATAAAGTAACAAAAATAGCAGACATATACCATGGGAAAGTAGTAGAAAATATGTATGCAAGACGCAGTACTTCAGTTACACAGGGTTTTCTGACTCTATTAAAATTTGCAAGAGACTCTAAGCAGTCCCAGCCAACCCCAACCTGAAAGTCATTCATATCTAAATTTTAAATGGTTAGTGTCAGAACAGTCATTGACTTGATAGACAGTGATAGAAACTGGAGCATAAGACACAGAAGCACTGAGTTCTGATTAAAGAGTGTCTGGGGAAGAGAAGGAAAGAGCAAATGTAACAGTGAAAGAAACTTTCACATGAGTAACATCATGGTACTTACTACAGGTTCCTTTCCTAAACTCCTTCACCTACCCTTCATCTACTTTGAGTTTGGTGTCTCCCTGTGTTATTTCCTAACTTGTTTTGATCCCGAAGTGAGGATCCAGAACACACAGAGGCAAATGGAGGAAGGGATGAGTGAAATATGGAGGGCGAAGGATTCCACAAGTCCAAAATAGACAGTACCCATTAGGAAGATTGTTTGACTTCCTGATTACTGTTAAGACACCTATCTCCACTACGAGGTGCTGCTTTTGTGTGGGAAATGGAAGTTTCTTCATCTCATTATGTCTCTCTGCCTTCCATTCTCCTCACTCCTACCTAACTCTACTACACTGGTAGTAAATGCTTCCATCACAGCCACCTTCTTCCTTCTTACCAGTACATGCCACTCCGCTTCTGTCTCGGACTTGGAGAATATGATAAAGAGAGGCACACCAAAGGTTTTGACTAATAATGACTACATGGTGCTAATTATGTGCCAGGCACTGTTCTAAGCACTTCATAATTGTTATCTCTTTTAAACCTCACAACAACCCTTGGAAGCAGATGCTATTATTGTCATCCTTATTTTACAGATGAGGAAACTGAGGTAGACACTTAAGTGACTTACCCATGTTCACACAGCTAGTGAGTGTCTGAGGTCAGACTTAATTCAGGTCTTCCTGATTCTAGCCCCATTGTACCACCTTAAGCCCATTTTTCCCAAGTAGCCATGGTTACTTTTTTCTGTGTATAGGCAAAACCTACTCATACAGAAGCTATTCCATGTAATAGGCATAGCCCAATGTTTCTTCTTGCATCCTGCTCTAGCTACTGGCCCCAGAGTTTGCCAAGAGAATTGCAGGGCACTTCTTGCTCTCTGGGAGAAGAAGGCAGAGCCCACTGAGTTATTCCCTTTGCAGAGTCAGTCAATTGTTTTGTTTTTTGTTGTTTTGGTCCAGTGACTTCATTGGGGCAGGGAACTTTCCCTTGGGGAGATAAACTACTAATCCAGATTGGCATCTTACAGCCATAAGTAGTCATGTGAAGGAGTTGAAAAGGAATGAAAGAATGAGCATTATTAAGCACTGAGTGCTGGGCTACAAACAGACAACAGGAAAGTATCTTTTCTTAAGGAAGTCACATGCCAATATGGAAGGTTAAGGGTCTCAGGGTCCTTAGGGTACAGGAAAACAGATGGAAATACATCTTCTTTAATGACATTTCTATTGATAAAATCACATCTGTTTCTCATGTCAAACCATTTGCCAGTTTTTTCCATTTGTTTTGTTTTGCTCCATCCCGAAGCAGCTGCAACTACTGTGACCTATTACCTTCTCAGAGTTACACAGCAAGTCTGTGTCAAAGGGAAGACTTGAACCCAGGCCTTTCTGACTCAGAGTTTGGTTCTCTAACCACTATATATAACTGCCACTGAACTGTTTTTATGTACAAGACATCTGCAAGTCAATTGGTCATTTAGCTAAGTAGTATATTAAATAGAGTTTGGGTCAGGAAAAGCAAATCCTGCTTCATATAATTATTGGATTTATGACTAAGCAAGTTACTTAACTTCTCTCAGACTTCATTCACTCTTCTGTAAAATGGGTATGATGACTACCTATCTGACAAGGTTGTTGTAAATAAAAAATGAGCGAACATGTAAAAGGTTTGGTACTGTATAAAATGTAGCTATTATTATTAACCATAATAATTTTATTCTATCAGTATTGGTGCTTTAGCTAATATTCATTATTAATATTTATTGATGCTATTATAGTAATATATTAATTAGTAGTGTTGTTAAGGAAAAACATCTATTATTAATAATAATCATAATCTGGGAGGGTCTTCTTATACTTAATATCATTTAAATTTTAACAGTAAGCTGTTTGAAACTTCTAATTCCAGATCTAATTCCTCCAAAGGTAAATATTATCTATTCTCTTAAGTCTAGCTCTTCAGTGCATAAGTTGGAGAGTAGACTTTTATAAGCCTGAGAAGGAAGAACCTCTATGTAGATGTATTGGAGTAGAAGTTTGAACATACATGAAGAGGTTTTGGGAGCATATATTCAACTTTCCCCTTCATCATGTCTGGATGGTCCCACTTAGGTAGAAGTTACAATGCATAGAATTAAACAAAAAAAGGGGAAAAAAACGTTTGAATATCTGGAGTCAGAGTTCTATTCCCACTTACCAGGCATTGTTGCCACTGATAATCAGGGCTCCTAATAACATGTTATTTCTTCAATTTCATTTCCATAGTTACCTAGTTATCATCCAAACTTTTTACTGTAAGAACTATTTTAACTTTGCATAAGCTATTAAGCTTATTCAGGTGTCAATGAATTTTTAATGGTAAAGGACTGAAAATGACACGTTTGTCATTTAGCTATTGTCAGTCACATCCATGATCACATTTGGGGTTTTCTTGACAAAGATATGGGAGTAGTTTATCATGTCCTTCCATAGCTCATTTTACAGATGAGGAAACTGAGGGAAAGAAGGTTAAGTGACTTGCTCAAGGTCACACAGCTAGTACGTTTGTGAGGCCAGATTGGGACTCAGAAAGATGTCCTTCTGACTCAGAACTCTGTCCTCTTTGTCACTTAGCTGTCCCAATAAGTACACATAGTAGGCATTCAATAATCACATATTAATGCCCTACTATATGTCCTACATTTTAGTAGTCACTGGGAAAAAATACAAAGGAGCTTACTTGCAAAGACCTTATATAGCTTCTCCTTCCCTCCCCTACTCTCAGTTTTTCAATTTTCCATTAGAATTCAAGCTTCTTCATGACAAGAACTGTCTTTTTGCTTGCATTTGTTTTCACAATACTTAGTACAGTATCTGGTACACAGTAAGAATTTAATAAATGCATGTTGGTTTCATATTCTAGCAAGGAAGTCAACTAGGACATATATAAGGATGTACAACATAATATGAAGTGAATAAATACAACCATGTACAAAACAATTAGATACTAGTTAATTTGCTAGGAAGGGTATTAGCAGTTAAAGAATTAAACTGATTTTTAAAAAAAGATGGCATCTGAGTTGAGTGGAATGCTTCTGTGAAGTAGAAGTCTGGAAGGGCATCCCAAATAATGTACCAGTACAAAGGCATGGAAATGGGAAATGAAGTGTGAGATTAATTGAGAGAAGGCCAGGATAGGCTGTAGTAGGGAGAGACCTGAGGCAGGGAGAACAATTAAAATGTTATACCAATAATCTAGGTGAGAGTTGATGAGTATCTGTGTTAAAAAACTTGTCCATGTTCATATGGCTTGGATTCATTTGTCCTTTTCCTTAATCTATTATTCCTCTGGTCAGTTTCTGGATTTGTTTTCTGGATTCTGGCTTTTTTTTTCTTTGTGAATAATGTGATGTTGACATTAGCAGGAGATTGTCCTATTTTCTGCTCTCATCTCTTTTTTTTTTTTTGCACTGCTCTTCTTTAGCCCTCTCCTCATCACATGGAAACAAAAATAAAGTTGCTATAAATTTTCATGTGGGTGTTAGTACATTTTTATATTACTACATATTTATAATTTATCTGTATATAGCTATAGATGAAATATGTGTGTATAATGTGAGAAAACCAGTAGATGTTCTAAGTCAAGGGTTGGCAACCTACAGCCACAAGGCCACATATGACCCTCTAGGTCCTCAAGTGTGGCCATTTGACTGAATTCAAACTTCACAAAACAAATCCCATTAATAAAAGGATTTATTCTGCAAAGCTTGGACTGTGAGAAAAGGACACACCCAAGCACCCAGAAGGCCACATGAGGCCTTGAGGCCACAGGTTCCCCACCCCACGCAGGTTCTAAGTCTTTGTATTAGTTACCCAAAACATTTTTAGGGACATAGTTCAAATCTATTCAGACACAAATTCATAACACTTAAAAAGCTACTGATTTTTCATTTATTCATCATAATAAACATTGTAAAATAGCATCATCAGCCCTAGAAAATTTTCAGGTATCGCTTTATAGTTGAAACTAACATAATGGCATGACCCTATACATTTTCTTACACAAGCCAATGTAAATTAATACCTACCTGTGTGTCTACATTAAACTACTAGATTTGTAGTAACTTATAGGACAAATAATTAAGTTTGCAAAAACCATCAAATCCTAGATTCAGAGCTAAAAGTAACTTTAAAGGTCATCTAGTCACAAAATCATAGAATTAGAGAGTTGGAAGGCACCTTAGTAACCATTTAGTCCAACCCATGCACAAAAGGGATTCGAACTATACTATATCCAATGAGTGGTCATTTCATTTTGACAGATTAGGGAACTGAGGTCCCCAAAGTTTAAATGATTCAGTCAAAATTACACAAGTAATAAGTGGATTCAAGCTCAGATTTGTTTGCTTGTTTGTTTTTTGCTGGGTTTTTTTTGTTCCAAATTCAGTATATGTGGCTCTATATCATGTTACCTATAATTCTAGACAGAGTAGGTAGTTGTAGGGGAGCAGTTTTCTTTTCATGGTTTGTTTGTTTTTTTAATGCATGTATATCATTCTGCATTGCTACAAGATTAAAAAACACTATTCCTTACAATAACCTCATAAGTTATTACCAACATGTATTAAATTTTATCTGCATTTAGGCTGCAAAGGATATAAATATGATATCTTTATTTATAAAGATATCCCCAAAAGATTTCCTGGTTAAAATAAAGATTTAGAATGCATTCTTTTCAAACTTACCCTTAAAATGTTATTTTCTTTCTCCTAGAAGAAGCCACACAGATCATAAAACATAGAATCGTGACCAAAAAACAAAGTATTGTTGGAACTTTTGGTTTGTTGGTAATTTTATGAACATCTCATGGGCTTCATGTTCATTCTACATGTTCTAATTCTAGTTAGATCATTGTTCTAGATTGATATTTACAATGTAAGGGGTTTGGGCAATAATGTCAATAGACTGGGAATTTTTTCTACTATTGAGATGGAAAATATAAGCAAGAGGAAAAAATCAAATATTCTTGCCTTTAGGCGCTGCTAAAAATCCATGATATTCATTTACTAACATACATGAGTGGTAGAAAACACTAGTTTGTCACTGTTACAAATTTTGTTTCCACTACCTTAATTTCACCTATGACTCTTAAAATATCCATTAACCATCACTCTTAATATTCATCTCCTTCATGTTCATGCTACTCTGCCCTACCTTTCCTTGACCTTAATCTTCTTCCTGACTATTCTTTAGCCATTTGGCATTGCCTTTCTATTAATGGATCAGTCTCTCTTAGCCCTGTTTTCTAGCACCCATGGAAGTTTTTTATACCTTTCAGGCAGCTGACAGTATATGAAACAGGAGCATGGAGATCAGGTGGTCTATAGGGAATGGAAGGACCTGTTGGGGGAGGGTGAGAGGGGGTTAAAGACTTACACAAAATTTTAGTAGAACACTTTCCTGCATTTTGGATAAGATTTTAGTACAAGGACTTGCACTAGATGGTGCTTTAAAGTATAAGAATGGACAAAGTGTTGATGTCTATTCAATATAAGATGAATAGAAGACAACATGTAATGATTAAGAGAGAATATACTTGCAGGATTTCTTATCAACATAAATGACTTAACAATTTAGCCAAACACTGAGTACTTAAGTACCTATTTTGTGTTGAAAAATGTAATCAAGAAGATACAACTTCTCTTAAATTGCTTATAATATAGTTAAGGAAAGTCATGACACAATTAGACAATGATATGAAATTGCTTATGAGCGTAATTTGTGATATAAATGACACATGCCATAGAGTTCAGAAAAGGTATATGCTAGTGTACACCAGAGAACTCAAAGAAGATAAGGAATTAGCCTCATGTTATAGTAGGATTAGTTGAAGAAACTGGGAATGTTTAACCCAGCAGAAAAGAATTTTTGGGGATTGAGGAGACACAATATCAGTCCATGTAATGTCCCTTAACTGTAAGTACACCCTATCCTACTCATCTTCTCACTTCAGTTTCTCATCTGGTGACCTCATCAGCTCTCATGTTGATGGTCAGCAGTATACAGATGACTCCCATATACCTCCAGCCATCCTTAGTCCCTCTGTAGAGTCCCAGTTACACACCTCTAACTTCCCATTCAGTATTTCAGACTGGATGCCAGGTAGGCATTTTAAACATTTTTAAAACAGAACTCGTTCTTTACTTCATCCCAAACCTGAACCTCTTTCCTGTCCCTGTTGTATGCATAATCACCGTTGAAGCCAGCCAGGTATTCAATCTTAGCATTTTCCTTAGCTCTTCACTTTCCATCATCCCCACATGGCCAGGTAGTTAATAAATTTTATTGTTTCTACCTCTATGACATCTCTTATGTATGTAGCATCTCTCTATACATATACACCATACTATTTAAGGCCCCTTTTTTTTTCTCTTTTTGTAGGGGCACTTGGGGTTAAGTGACTTGCCCAAGATCACACAGCTAGTTTTTTGTATTAAGTGTCTGTGGCTGGATTTGAACTCGGGTCCTCCTGACTCCAGGGCCAGTACTCTATTCACTGTGCCACCTAGCCACCCCTAAGGTCCTCTTTACCACTGAATTGAACTGTTACAATAACATCCTAATTGGTGTCCCTGGCTCTAATCTCTCCCCCTTCTAGTACATCCTCCACATAGTTGATAAAATGATTTGCCTAAAATATAGGTCTGGTCATGTCACACCTCTACTTAATAAACTCCAATGGCTCCCTCTTGGTTTTAGAATAAACTCCTCTGTTTGGCTTCTAAATCTTTTTACATATTTAGAACATGACCCTGAACGGCAGTGGTGTGCAAATTATTTTGGGCAGTTAAATTGATTGTCATACAATAAGCGTCATAACTTTTTATATCTTAAAAGAAACTTTAACATGGAATACATAGTTTTGCTAAAGTCACTCATTTGTCACGATTTAGTATTGAGTTCACAGAATTTTGACCTATTGAATTTGCATTATGGAATCACATGTCTTATTCTATTGTTTATTAAACATGGCCCGTTTTTTCCCAAGTGTAGCCTTCATTATAGCATAAAGCTGTTCAATAGTTCAAACCTATTAAAAATGATCAGCAGCTAGGGCAGCTAGGTGGTGCAGTGAGTAGAGCACCAGCCCTGGAGTCAGAAGGACCTGAGTTTGGATTTGGCCTCAGACACTTAACACACACAAACTAAAAAAACCTAGCCACGTAACCTTGGACAAGTTACTTAACCCCAATTGCCCTCCAAAAAGAAAAAAAAATGATCAGCAGCCACAACATAGTGCTCCAATAATAATGTTATAATACATTAAAGTATAACAATAGGGACTGTGACCTTAAGTGATGCCCAGGGTGCAACTCACTACAGATAGACCACTATTAATTCCAGCAGGACCACAGATTGACTAAACAGTTCTGATATTTTAAGTGTTTGGCAAAGCAGCACTGAAACTTTAGTGTTGGTAAGGGTAGTGGTTGTTGTTATTGTTGTTCTTACCCCACTTCTGGGCTCTTATCTCTAACCAACATCATTCTACTGGGAATTTTCCCCAATTGCTCTGCAAAAATTTAGATATAATTAAATATAGCAAGACTATTAGAAATGATAATATGGCCATCCTTTCTCTAGAATCTTTCTTTTGTTTTTTTCTTTTAACAATTGTTAATTTTTAATGCCAATCCTCTTATTCTCTTATAAGAGAATTATTTTTTAAATAAATTTAATCTTTTTCAATGAACAAAAATCTTTTTTCTCCCCTTTCAATGTTCCTATCCACTGGAAAAAAGAGACTCCCTTGAAATAAGTATGTAGAGACAAACAAAACAAATCCCAACATTGGCCACATTCACAAAATACATATATTCATGAGAGAATTATCATTTAATTAAATGAATGTAGTTTTGCTAATTTTTCACTGTGAATGCAAAGTGAATTGGAAGGATCATTTGAAAGCAGAAAAAGACAATGATACCATTGAAAACTGGCCATCAGGGAAGAGTCATGTCACTTTAAGGCAACAGACTAGCTTTTCTGTTTTAAAATTGTTATTTTTTTCTCCTGAAGCATTTCTAAGACAGGTAACTCTGTGAAACGCTTAGAAACTGTGAAATCAGTGTTAAGAGACTAGAACAATAGTTAATCTCAATCAGTTGCTATTCTTTATGTAAATTATACATTGCTGCTTAGTGGGATAATGCTCTATGCTGATCTTTCTAAGAAAGTTTTATTAGCATGTGTATCTGAAGACATTTAAAATGAACTGTTCAGGAAGACCATATTTATAACTTCAGGGAAGTATATATTTAAAGGGGGAAAGCCATACAGAACAGATGCTGCAGTGGGCCATGACACTAAAGCTCAGTTTTGCTTTATGCAAATTAGACCATGAACATTTGTCATATAATGAGGATTCAAAGGATTCCATTTCACTACATTTGAACAAGTTTTAAAAAACTGGTTTATGACTTGAAAATTACATTGTCACATATGGGGGGGAAAAAGCATGAATTTGACTCTCACGCAGCCAAGTCACAAAGTATATGATATCTTAAACTTTGTAAAGTAGCAAAAGTGGAGTTATATCTATTTCCAACCCTAATCTAAAGGCATCATGTATCCAGAAATAGCACTGAGGAAATGTAAAAATATTAAATACCCCCACAAAGGTCCAAACTGTAATATTTTACTTGTTATAGATGCCATTAAATTATTTGTCCAATGTAATAATAACAGTCATTCAAAGTCATTTAATTAATGTAGCTTCGAGAAGATGATGTTCTCTTGCTGTTACACATAAATTTATTAAATGCTAATTAGGTACTAAGGTATTTTTTGCATCATGTAACACATTATATTCTATACTGTAGGAAAGTGGCATTTCATCAGTAGCTGAATATGACACATTTTAATATTCTTATGGAGCTATAGGTCTCTTAAACATCATTTGAAATGCTTATAAGCAATGTATCCAAAGATTAATAAAATTTAGAAACCATTATCAATATACTAACAAAATGCTTTTAAATTTTATATTCCTGTAACCTTTCATTATTTCTTATAATTCATCTTCATTTTTTTATATTGGTATTTATTTATTCCTATTTATTTGGATTCAGAAAAATAAAATAAAAATTTTAAATTTACTACACTGTACAACCAGCCAATTTAAAGTTCACATGTAAAAATAATACAGACATAAGTTTCAAGGTATTTGCTTTTGAAAAGATTGTAGGATAATAGATCTTGAATTTGAAGAGCTCTGGGAGAAATTCTAATCCATTGTCCTCTTCCTACAGATGAAAAAAAGTATTTCAGAGTTGGTTTTTTGTGAGTTTTTTTTTGTTTTGTTTTGTTTTCTGCAAGTTGTAACATTTTCACTTCATGGCTTGAACTCTTTAAAGGATTTATATGGAAAACTTTTTTAGAGTGGGTAAACATTCCCCATCCTCTCCCCTCTACCTCCATTTCTCTGTTGGATAAATCTAGATTTTTCACCTTTAAGCTTTAGTTAAAGAATCAATAAATCTTTAATAAATTAGACAAGTAAATAAATCACTTAAGGCTAATACATTCATAATATGTGTGTCTCCTTGATTAAATCAGAAGAGATTATTCTGAGTATGTATTTCTTATCCTTGTTGACCAACATCCTGGATACACTGCTAAACTAAGACCAAAATGCTATGGACGAAGGGTTATCTGGGGATGCCTGAAAAATTATGTAGTTTGGAACAAGATGTTCTTTTTAAAAAATCTTGTTACCATATGTAGTTACTAATGATGTACATTAGAGGTGTTCACCCTGATTACCAATATATGAATAATCCAAAGCCTTATAATATGTGGTTCAGAACATATACTTTCAAAATCAACATAGTACTTGCCACATACAAATTATAGAAATAGAACAGAATAATATCATAGAAAACTGAATTTAGAATATAATTTTCTACAGCTTGCTATGGCCAAGGTAGAAATATAGTCCCTATATGGTAGAAAAAAATTGATCTGTCTCAGAGTGCATATTATTTAAACATGTATATGTTTTGGTAACAATATATTTTCCTGAACATGGTAAAAATACTGCAAAATCTCAAAGATCTATGATGTTGTTATATGGAAGTTATTTCCTATACATGCATTAATCTTTGTGTACCTTAATAGCTAGTCTTCTGTTGGATACTTTACCCCACCAAAAAGGACACATTACCAACAATAATAATGAGTTCTTTAGGACTTAATGTAGCCTAGTGCTCAGGATACAGGAATTTATTTCATTGTCAGACTCAAACCCAAAGCCTTTAAAACAAAATAGAACCTTTCATAATTTTGGCTTAATGGTATAATCTCTATGTCGTGTGAGGCATTGAGTTAGACTTTAGAAGAGGATTAAAGTGAAAATAGAAAAGGCAAATAATGATGTGCATTTTATATTGTTCTGAGGTTTGTAAAATTCTGTCCTCATATCAAAACTGTGAGTTGTACAAACATGATTTTCACCACTTTATAGACAATAAAAGTGAAGATTGTAGAGGTCTTGACCATGATAATATTCTGGTCTTGTCATTTCAGTGAGTTAAAATACAATTTATTGATGTTATCTAGGCCACAAGCTTTCTTCAATAAGCTATTTAAAATGGCAGTTTTGGGGGGCAGCTAGGTTATGCTGGAGTCACCAGCCCTGGAGGCACAAGGACCTGAGTTCATATTTGGCCTCAGACACTTAACACTTTCTAGCTGTGTGACCTTGGGTGAGTCACTTAAACCCAATTCCCCTGCCTTCCCCCACCCCAAAAAGAAAAAATAATAATAATTTATAATCTTTAAAAGGGGCAGCTAGGTGGTGAATAGAGCACTGGCCCTGGGGTCAGGAGAACCTGAGTTCAAATCCAGCCTCAGACACTTAACTCAAAAACTAGCCATGTGACCTTGGGCAAGTGATTTAACCCAAATTGCCCTACCTTCTCCCCTCCAAAAAAGCAAAAAATAAAAATAAATTTAAAAAACTTTTTTTTTAAATGGCAGTTTTGGAAAAGGGAAAAATACTCTAACTAGACTAATTAGAGTGTATGAAGCATCATCATTAACCAACTACCTTTTCAATAAACTCTGAGAGATTTATTTGGGAGCCCCTTTATCAGAAGAGTCTAAATCAGTCATGCCTAACATTCAGATATCCAACCATGAATATTCCCATTTTAATCGTAGCATGCACCAGCATGAAATGGTAAAAACAGAAAATTATATCCATAGGAATTTATCTTAATTTCAAACCAATCTATGGATTCAAAGAACAAAATAATGATAAACAGCCGAAATTAAATTTAGCAAAAGTATTTCTAAATAAATAAAATTGATTCCACAGAGGCAGAATATAGGTAGAATAAGGAAATTTCTGCACATTTCACATTTTCAACATTGTACCCTAAAAGTTTCAAAGTAACTATTTGCCTAAGAGAAATTGCGATTTCTCTCAAACATGAATAAATCTAGTCAGTACCTCAGAACAATTAATTTGCCCACGTATCCTAAATCCCTATTCATCAACTAACCCCAGTGAAATAGAACCTACCTGCCATTAAAAAATTCTTTCTTGGGGTGGAGTCAAGATGGCGAGTAGGAACAGCACTTCCACTGAGCTCTCGACCACTCCACTTCAAAATTATGTAAAAGGGGGACTCTGAACAACCTCTGGAGCTCTAAAACCCACAAAATGACACAGAGAAGCTAGCTTCCTGCTGAGGACAGCCCGGCCACCCAGCAGGGAGTGGCCAGCACAGTGCGCTGGGAGCCAAGCTCAGGTTCACATGAGTCAGAGGTTTTAGCCCCAGGGTGGCCAAACCAGCAGCCAGTTGGAGGGACCCCAGAACACTAGCAGCTGTGGAATTTCCAGAATTATCAACACATAGGTAACAATAACAAAGTGATAGGTCAGTGTAGTATGGACTTTGGAACTGGTTGGGCGAGCTCATCAGCCTCTTTCTCCTGGGGGCGAGAAGCTGCCAAGGAGCCGGCACAGCTTGTGCCACATTGCCACATTGCAGCTTCAGCTCCTGTCCTGTGGACTGTAGGGGGACTGGGGATCAGAATGGGGTAGGGAGGTAATCGCTCTTGCTTTAACCTTCTTAGATCTGGACTGTGGTCTGGGGTGGAGGTCTTGGGGTGTGTGACCAGCTTGCCAGAGTTTGTGGAAGCTTCACAGAGGCCACCTAACTAATACCTCCAGAAGCTGAGAAAACCCTAGAGTTTGGGACAGAAGCTCCCCTGGCTGGTCGTAGAGTCCTACCATGGCAACAAGCCCAAAAGTCAAGTAATTGAGTGGCAACATGCCTAGGCAAAGGAAACAAAATAAACAGAAAAATTAAACATTAGACTCCTATTTTGGGGGCAAAGAGGACAAAAACATGAAACAGGAGGAGGACTGTGAGGTCAGAAATCCTGCAACAAAAGCCCCAAATGAAAATACAAGCTGGGAGGACCTTAAGAAGCAGATAAGAGAAGTGGGGGAAAATTGGGTAGAGAAATGAGAAAGTTGCAAGAAAGGTATGAAATGAGAGGCAACAGCCTGACTGAGGAAAATAACACCTTAAAAAATAGACTAACTCAAATGGCAAAAGAGGCTCAAAAAGGAAATGAGGAGAAGAATGCCTTAAGAAGTCAAATTTTCCAGATGGAAAAAGAATCTCAAAAGCTCACTGAGGAGAATCATTCCTTCAGAATTAAACTGGAGCAAATGGAAGCTAGTGACTTTATGAGAAATCAAGATGCTATTAAGCAGATCCAGACAAATGAAAGAATATATGGCAATGTGAAATATCTCATGGGAAAAACCACTGACCAGGAAAATAGATCCAGGAGAGACAATGTAAAAGTTATTGGACTACCTGAAAACCATGATCAAAGGAAGAATCTAGAAATCATCCTTCAAGAAATTCTCAAGGAAAATTGCCCTGATGTTTTAGAATCGGAGAGCAAAATAGAATCCACTGATCACCTCCTGAAAAAGATCCCAAAAGAAAACTCCTAGGAATATTATAGCCAGGTTCCAGAATTCCCAGATCAAGGAGAAAATATTACAAGCAGCCAGGAAGAAACAATTTCAATATTGTGTAAACACAATCAGGATAACACAGGATCTGGCAGCTTCTACACTGAGACATTTTAAAGGATATTCCAGAGGGCAAAGGAGCTGGGATTAAAACCAAGAATCACCTAGCCAGAAAAACTAAGTATCATGTTTCAGGGGAAAATATGGTCATTCAGTGGAATAGAGGACTGTCAAGCATTCTTGAGGAAAAAACCAGAGTTGAATAGAAAATTTGACATTCAGATACAAGAAGCAAGAGATCCTTGAGAAGGTAAACACAGAAAAGAAATCATAAGGAACTTATCAAAGTTGAACTATTTACATTCCTATATGGAAAAACAATAACAGTAACTGATGAAATTTTTCCCAGTATAAAAATAGTTGGAGAAGCATATATGGGCATATGAATACATATGTTTATATGTGTATATATGTTTTCAGATATACATAAATAGAGGCCACACATCAAATTTAATAAGAAGGGATGATACTTAAAAGGTGAAATTAAGAGTTGAGAGAGGAATATAATGAGAGGAGATGGGGAGAGACAGAATGGGGTAAACTATCTCATATAGAAGAAGCAAGGGAAAATGGTTACAAGGGAGGGGAAGAACAGGAAGGCAAAAAGGCAAAACCTTGTTCTCATTGAATTTGGGTCAGGGAGAGAATGACATACATACTAAATAGTGTTTCTCACCCTACAGGAGAGTAGGGGAAAAGGGGATGAGAGGGCGGACAATGGGGAACAGGGCAGGCTGGGGGGGGGGGAGTTAGAAGCACCCACTTTTGAAAAGGGACAGGACCAAAGTGGGGAGTGGACCAGGTGGGAGGTGGCATAGGAGAGAGGGAGACATAGTCAGTCTTTTACAATATATCTACTATGGCAAAGTTTTGCATAGCTACATATGTACAGTATATACTGAGTTGCTTATCTTCCTTTTAAAATCAAATTTTAAAAAAATATATAAATACTATGATTAATATTATTTTGCATATAATTGGGAGATAAGATTGCAGGCATTGAGGCAGGAGGATTCACCTTGCCCTACTGGAAAAAGTCGAAGGGGGTATGGGAGAAGAGATGGGAGAGACAAGATTGGCTGAAGGGATATCCTGTGGGACTGCTATTCTGGGGTGGTGGGTAGGGGGAAAATGGGGAAAAAATTGTAACTCAAAATCTGACAGAAATGAATGATGTAAACCAGAAGTTAATAAAGCATTTGAAATGTAACTAGGAAATAGTTAACAAAATGAATAAAAACCCAAAAGAACATTAAAAAAAATTTCTTTCTCTTTTCATGGATATACAGATCCGTGAAAGCAGAAATTCCTCTTCATAATCTTTCCTTTAGCTCCTAATGAGAATCTCCATTAGGTCTGAGCAGGTTAAGTTTTGCACAGTCTCATATCCTGGGACTAACTCACTTCAAAAGTTAACAAAATTTTACAGCCCTCTGTGCAAATTTCTTTCTGTTTCTAGGATAATCATGTCACTTCTCCCAAATTCTACTTCCCCTTTCTATTCCACTTACTCCTTCAATTTCTAGCTATCCCCAATGTTCCCCATAACCTCCATACCAAAAGGATGTGAGATGTCATCATGCCCTTAGGATATCCAGATCTAAGATTTCTACCCACAAAGCATTGTTTCTCTTATGCTAACTCCTAACTAGGACTACTTGATAGAATTCTTATTTTCCTCTTCCCTTTGTTTCTTCTTTCCCCTTAGGCACAAGTACTTCCTCTTTATTTACTTTCAAAGACCTTGTTCAAGACTATAGGGTTGAGAGATCCCAAACCACAAAGCATTAAGTCTGTAACAGCTTCTAAGAAAATTCCTTTCCTCTGGTATTTAGGGTTTTTTGATTTCTTTTTTTTATGTTTCCTTCTGGACATCCACTCTGGCCATTCCCTAAAATCCTCTAGTTAGCCTACTTATGGTAATTAAATTAAGATCACCACAGTACATTCAGTAGACTGTGCCTCTCTTTGTTTCTGAAGCCCAAGTTCTATTTATCTCCTAGGAGCAAGATAATAAGTCTTCCAAGATACTCCACTTCTAAAGTCTGTCTCTCCTCCATTATTTAATTACTTTTCCTTCACTGATTCTGAAGGCCCTAGTACTAAACAATTAAGAATCCCTGGGAAATTGAAATATTGTCTGCCAAAGCACTATGTAAACATTAAGATACTCTTTAAATATGAATTATTTTAATAATAAGCATAATGGTGGTGGTAGTGATGAAGATGAAGATGAGGATATTACCACTAAGCAGGGGTTAGGAGTAGGAGAAGGGATGGTGGAAGCAGCAATGTTTGAACATAAAATCCCCCAGTCCCTTAAGTCATCAGATGTGGTCAGCTTTCTTGCTCCAGCAGTTTTAGTCTCTTGGATTCCATAACAAAAAAATAGACTTTTCACTCTGAAATACTTTAGAAATAACTGTTTATCCATAAAAGTCTCATATACTAATTATATATTTTCCTTTAAAGTAAATTCCAAAAAAAAAAAAACAAAAAAACATTCCAGATCTGATACTGTATCCTGGTTTCAATAAATAACCTTATATATTTCAGTAAATGTATGAGCTCAGCAATGTGATTTATCTTTCTACTGGTGCACAGTCAAGACTCTTCACACTTCATGTAAATCATTGTTTATACAAAAACACGATACACTTCAAAATCCTGTTTTATATAATAGAACAGTGCATCAGGAATCAGAAGCCTTGGTTGTGGTTCTGGTTTCTTCATTAAAAAGTTGAATGAATTAAAACAGATCATTTAAACTCTTTCAGAATCAGTTTCCTTATTTATAAAAGGGGAATGCTTAGATCTTCCTTGCCTACCTCCCAGGGTTGTGTTAAGAATTATTAGAGATAATACACACCAAAGCACTTGGAAAACTGTACATTTCTATCTATAAGATAATAACATTAATCATTCATACTGGACTTCCCTCTAATCCAAATTAGTGAGGTTTTGCTATATCTTTACGTGAAATTAAAAAAAAACCCCTTTATTCATCTCACCCCATTTCTGTGTTGAATAATATAATCATTTTGCCTTGCAATTTAATTTATTCTTAAGTTGATGAATGAATTCATAAAAAGTTAAATATATTTCATTTTATTAAACATAGTTATAAGTGAACATATTTTCTAAAAGAAAATGTGACCAGAACTACACTTTATTCATGTAGAAACTTTTCAGCTGCAAGAATTGCCCTATTTCTCTTATTAATTTTTCCAAGAGCATTGTTTCCACCTTGACCTCAATTTATCTACTCTACCAAAATAATGTTATTAAGGTAATTAAGGTTATCATTTCATCACAGAGTTTTAAAAACTTCATTTCAAGATATCCCTAGAATTTACTTTGGTGATCTTTTACCAAGAAAATGCTTACATCATCTATTCTTCAAAATGTCAAGGGAAGTCACACAGTGAAGATAAAATATTGCACCTTCTAAAAGCAAAAAGAAAATAGTTTAAACAATAATAGCAAGTAATCAAATGTTAGTTAAAATTTTAATAGTATTTTTCCCAATTACATGTCAAGACAATTTTTGGTATTCATTTTTATAAGATTTTGAGATCCTGATCCTTTTCCCTTCCTTTATTCCCTCCCCTATTCCCAAAATGGTAGGCAATTTGATATAGGTTATGCATGTATTATCATGTAAAACATATTTCCATATTAGTTACAGTTATGAAAGAAGATCAAAAGAAAAAAAAGATGAAAAAGAATAAAGTAAGTGAAAAAAGTATGCTTCTATCTGCATTCAGAGTCAATCAGTTCTTTATCTAGATGTGGACAGCATTTTCCTTCATGATTCTTTTGTACTTATCTTGGATTATTGTGGAATATTGTGCTGAGAAGAGCTGAGTCATTCATAGTTGATCATCACACAATGCTACTGATAATGTGCACAATATTTTCCTGGTTCTACTCATTTCACTTTTCATTAGTTTGTATAAGTCTTTCCAGGTTTTTCTGAAATCTACCTGTTCATCATTTTTATTGCATAATAGTATTCTATTACATTCATATACCACAGCTTGTTCAGTCATTCCCCCCAGCTGATTGGCATCCACTCAATTTTCAATAGTTTGCCACCATGAAAAAATCTACTATAAATATTTTTGCACATGGAGGTCCTTCACCTTTTTTCTGATCTTTTTGGGATACAGACCTAATAGTAATATTGCTAGATCGAAGGGTTTGCATGGTTTGGTTATCCCTTTAGACATAGTTCCAAATTGCTATCCAGAATGGTTGAATTAGTTCACAACTCAACCAATATTGTATCAGTGGCCTGATTTTTCTATGTCCTCTCCAACATTTATGATTTTCACTTTTTTGTCCTATTAGCCAATATGATATGTGAGAGGTGTTATCTTTGGAGTTGTTGTAGTTTGCATTTCTCTAATCAAAAGTGATTTAGAGCATTTCATCACATATCTATAGATAGCTTTGATTTCTTCATCTGAAAACTGCCTGTTCATCCCCTTTCACTATTTATCAATTGAGGAATGGCTTGTATTCTATACATTTGACTCAGTTCTCTATATATTTGAAATAGTAAGCCTTTGTCAGAGATACTTGCTTTAAAAATTGTTTTCCAGCTTTCTGTTTTCCTTTCTTGTTTTCCAATTGGTTGCATTGGCTTTGTTTATACAAAAGTTTCTTAACTTATTATAATCAAATTTATCTATTTTACATTTTGTAATGTTCTTTATCTCTTATTTGGTCATGAACTGTAACTCACTTAACTTCTCCTTTAAGAATTTGAATGCTATACCCATCAGTGCATACATGTTTAGTATTGATATTACTTCATTGTCTAAGGTGCCTTTTAGTAAGATGTAGTTTCCTTCCTTATCTCTTTTAATTAGCTTTATGTTTGTTTTCACTTTGTCTGAGAACAGGATTACCCTCCCTGCTTTTTTTTCCACTTCAGCTGAAGCATAATAGATTCTGCTCCACTCCCTTACCTTTACCCTATAACTCTATTTCAAGTGTGTTTCTTATAAACAATATATTGCAGGATTCTGCTTTTTGATCCACTCTACTATCTGTTTCTGTTTTATGGGAGAATTCATCACCTTCAAATTCACAGTTATGATTGCCAGCTGTATAGTTCCCTCCATCCTATTTTTCCTCCTGTTTGTCCTTTCTTTCCTTTTACCCTTTCCCTCCTCAACAGTGTTTGGTTCTATCTACCACCTCCCCTGGTCTGCCTTCTCTTCTGTCTGTCCACTGTTCTCCACTGCCCCCCCACACACACACATACACACCTTCACTTAATCTCCTCCCCTTTCAACTTTCCTGTCCTGTAAGATAGATTTCTATATTCAACTGATTATGTATATTATTCTCTCTTTGAGATGATACTTTTTTGTTCATCTTTTTTAGCTTTATCCTTTCTATTAAATTTGAGTTCTACTCCCAGGGTAGAAGCCCCCTGTGCCTGGGGCTGCAGGCCTTGGCTGTTTACCTGATGCTACACTGATGTTGCCCTGTGTCCCCCCAGGGACCCCTATTATGGTGCTGTGCTGAGGGGATGGGGTGGGCATGGCTGATGCTGCTGGAGGCCATAGGGGTCTGGCAGCTTAGCTGGTGCTAAGCCAGGGTCTTAGTGCTGGTGTCTGGTATGTGCTAAGGCTGGTGGGGTGTTTCTTCATTTCCCCAGGGACTACACTGAAGCATGTGGAGGTCCAGCTGTTAAAGGATGCCTATTTGTCCAGGGCTACACTGAAGCACCTTATGGTTCTTGGAGCTGGTGTCTGCTAATTCCCCTGACCATGCTAAAGCATGTGGAGGGTCATGATGCTGTCATTTACTTGTTTCACTACACTGGGGCTCAGGATCTCTTGCTGGTTAACTGAGGTAGGGCTTACTACTGGCTTGCTAGAATGTTTACTCTCCTGGATGGCACCCCTCTTTTACCAGAATGAGATGGACCTTTCTTGCCAATCTTCCAAGTTTCTTGGTCTAAAAGATCATTTCACTCCATCTTTTGGCTGATTCTGCTGTTTCAGGCTTTGTTTGGAGGGGTGCTATTATATGATCATTTTATGATTGTTTGGAATTTAGGAGAATTACAGCAATTTACCACATACTCTACCATCTTGATGCCCAGAAATTGCTCTTGTTAAAAATGGATGACATATAAGTCCATAGATGAAATGGTGCTTAAAGTTATCTTTATGAGCCCACTTTCATTCCAATTTATTTTAAGTCAGGTTTCAGAGGCTTTTCCTTGCCTGTGTCAGAAATTATTTTATTTGGAAAGTTCTGGAGGTTCAAAAGTACTCAAGAATAATGTCAAACATAGAAATTCATAGAAAACAATACTGAAAAGAACTGCTCCTGTCTAGCTATGTGATATGAAAGAAAAACAAGGCTTTGTAGTGCTTTGGTGGTTGTTTTTGTTTTCTAGAAAGTATGTCTTCAAATAAAACTCTATAGGAAGAAAGCACTGTATGTGGAAAATAGACTCTTATGGGAAAGATGTTGATTTCCATAATAGTGTTAACAAAAAAGGGCTTTGTTTTTTACAGAAGAACCTTGTTGAAGGACCCTATTATGTGAATATAATGGTAGAGAAAGAATATTGTAAATTGAAAGGTTTGGAAGGTTCTCTCTCACTGAAGAGAAATCATTTAAAGGTATTGAATGTAGAAAGGCTTTCAATTGGAAGGTCAGTCCATAATGAACATCAAAGAGTACTCTGGGGGAAAAGCCATGTGAATGCATCAAGTGTGAGAAAGCTTTCACTCAGAGCTCTATATCTATCAGCAGATAATTCATATTGAAAAGAAGCTTTATTAATGTAATATATGTGGAGAAGTTTTTAGATATGGCTCATCGCTTGCAGTACATAAGAGAATTCATACTGTTGAGATGCAATAAAAATGGCTTGAGAGTAGGAAAGCCTTCAGAATGAATTTTATAAGTATTCAATATCACACTGCAAAAGTAACCCATTAGATTGTAAGCTCCCTCATAGCTGGGACCTAAACTTTATTTTCCCCTGCCTGAACAAAATGACCTGCACAAAGTAGGCACTTTATGTTTGAATTGAACTACTTTTTATTAACATAACAGTTGCTTTATCCAGCAACAGAGAATTCATAGTGCAAAACAGACATATGAATATAACATTAGAAGGAAGGTATTCACTTGTTAGTGACTTCTCATTTAAAAACCAAAGAAATTATGCTAAATTCCAGCTGGAAATGTAATGATGGTTAGGAAAGGAGAACTTTCTTGACCCAAGAGAGGGGCCCATTGTGCTTTAGAAATATATAATTGATTGGAATTTCTTTTAGGGCAGTCACTAAACTTTTCTGATTTGGTATGTATATACAGCATCTAACTACATACTGTCTACAGGGTGGCTTCTTAAATTATTAAATTAATAATTATGAAAAATTCTTTTGCATAGAACAAAACAAAAATGATACTTTAGTTTATTTCAGATTTTAGGGCAATCCCATTTAAAATTTAACCCAGTAGACTTTAAACTTCTTGAGGGAAGGAACTATTTTATTATTGTTTTTGTACTCTTGGCAACTAGCAATATATGTTATATTTTGTCTTGGTTTTTCTTATTCAGACTTTTATTTTCATTAATGTAGAAAGAACTTCTGGTGAGAAAATTCCAGGCAACTGTGCCACACATTATAGTCTTAAATATAGTCATTATAGAGCTCCCTTGGGCACTGAAAGGTTAAGTTACATGCACAAGGTCACATAATAAGTGTGCATCAAAAGAGATACTTAAACCCAGCTCTTCCTGATAGCCCTTCCATGGTGCCCTTCATACAAAGTAAGTACTTAATTGATTGCCAAATTTTTTGTATTTTTATTTTCATTGAAGAATATTTTTTCTAAAGAGGCTACTGCTATGAATGTCAATATTTATCAGGAAGACTAAGTCTTCCTGATCCAAACAAGAAAAAAATAAAAAAGAAAGGAAATTAAGCTTTAGAAGAGCTATTGTTTAAGTATGAACTAAAATAAACATTTGGCGTTTGTTTTACAATAAATTCTGCTGGGCAGGCACAAGATCGCTTAAATCAATTTTATAGCACCTAGCATAGTACCTTAAATAAATAGACTCTTAGAACTACTTTTTGATTTTTTTCCATCATTATATTTAATATTTATATTTAGATCTTAAAACATTGCCAAAATGAAGTATGTCATTAAGAAAAATGTGATACTAAAGGGGAGAGAAAATAAACACCAGTGTAGGTAGCAACATCATTCCCATCCAGTCCTTTTCAGCAGTCAGTCATTCTTTCCAAAGGTCCATTAATATTGTCATTGTTATTGTTGCTCAGTTATGTCTGACTTTTTGTGATGTTTTGGACCATAGCAAGCCAATACTGTCCTTCAAGTTTTCTTAACAGAGTGATTTGCCATTTCCTTCTCCAGTAGATTAAGGCAAATGGAGTTTAAGTGACTTGCCCAGGATCACACAGCTACTAAGTATCTGAGATCAGATTTGAACTCAGGTCTTCCTGACCCCAGTCTCAGTGGTCTATCTGCTGAGCCACCTAGTTGTCATTGAATAAAATATGTGAAATGAATACTTTTCCCCCCAGTGATGCTTATTATTCACTGTGGGAAAGGAATACCTACTTTAAAAGCTGATCACAATATCAATAACAGAATTGTCCTTGGTCCCAGGCAAGCAGAGTCCCTGTACTAGGTCTGTGCCATAGTACTGCCCCCACTCCCATGCTTTGGAGGGTCCTGCTTATTATAGGTACAAAAAAATTATTAGTAGGTTGGGGGGGGCAGGTGAGAGAAAACCCTCACACTGCCCCAGAACTTTTAGGCTAAGATTAACGCTAGAGCAGGAAAGTTAAGAATGAGAAAGGTTAAATGACTTGCCCAGAGTCACACAGCCAGTAATTGTCTGAGGCAAGTTTTGAAATTAGTTCTTCAGACTCCAGGTACTTTCCACTGCACTACCTAGGCTATATGTCTAAATCACCATCTTTGAAACCTTGGAAATAATGCATTTGGATTTGGAAACATACTTTTTTTTTTCCTCTGGTGGTAGGGAATAGAAGTAGTGGGTATAATCTTTAAGGAGGCATAATTTAGCTCAATATAATTAACTATTGAGGCAGTTAGGTGGCACAATGGATAGAGTGCTGGGCCTGGAATCATCAAAATTCATCTTCCTGAGTTCAAATCTGGACTCAGAAGCTTATTAGCTGTGCTATCCTGGGCAAGTCACTTAACACTGTTTGCCTCAGTTTCCTCAACTATAAAATGATCTGGAGAAGGAAATGCAAACCACTCCAGTATCTTCTCCCTCAAAAAAAATACCAAAATGGGGTCACAAAGAGTCAGATACAACTGAAATAATTGAACAGAGTCAGCTTGGCTTAATTCAGACTTTGTCATGTGAGTGGTCACAGGAACCACAAATAGCAATTCAGAATTAGACAGTCATTTTGGTTCTTCAAAGTTTAACATTTTAAATCAAAAGGCATTTTATGAAAAGGTGACTATTCTAAGTGAATTATGCTAAATCTTCATCTATAAATCAGCATATCTCACATGGGTCTATGAATTTGGTAATATATTATTAATTAAACTGTTTTTATAAAATGGGCCTTGAAAAAAAATGCCTAAAGCCATACACATTGTTGGGGCAAGAACAACACCAGATAATAAGGAATACTTATTATTTCATTTGTACATGACCTTATTTTTCTCAGGGTATTTGTGATATCCTTTGACACATATACATATTTTGTATAGTAGCACTTCAATGACACACTGTATCTCTGATGCCATTAATGTGGCATCAGATCTTCTTTATTATGGATTATGATTAATCTATGTCTTCTCATCCATGGAACTATTGTCCATGTTCTCTTACAGAACCTACCCTGAATGGTCACATACAAAGACTGACTAGTCCAGGGGTGGAGAACCTACAGTCTTGAGGCCACACATGGCCCTCTAGGTCCTCAAGTGCAGCCCTTTGACTGAATCCAATATAGAACAATTTGTTTTGGGTTCAGATTGTTTAGATTCAGTCAAAGAGCTGCACTTGAGAACTTAGAGGCCCATATGTGGGGGGCTGCAAGTTCCCACCCCTTCACTAGTCCCTCTTCAACATGATGGCCCATCAAACACTTAAAGACAACTAAAATCACTTCCCATGAATCTTCTCTTTTCCAAATGGAATATCCTCAATTTTTTTTCAATTTCTTCTCATATAGAATGCCATTAAGGCCCCATACTACCCTAGTTTCTGTAATGGGAATAGGAATTTGAAGATCTTCCCTGCCCCTTAATAGGCCTAGGGGGAATTTGAAGACCTTCCCTGCTTTAAAAGTAAACTCTGACCCCTAATAGGCTGAATGTAATCACATGGAGCCTGTGGTGGGAGGAGTTTGCTGAAGGGTAGAGCAGAGCCACAGGAAGCTGGGACTGAGAGCTCTAGACCCCACACCTGGGGGAGAGGACACTCAGGCAAGGAGTCAGATAGGCTCATGAGTAAATACTGATCTAATATTAATTTGTGAGTGCTGTGACTCTCTGTATTGTTATGGCTTATTAATTTCTTTGCTACTATGATGTAATCGACTTACTGGTTTTGGGATGCAGTTTTCTAGTGTCTAAATAAATCTTTCAGTTCTGTCCTCTATATGGAGAGTCTGCTATAATTTGTGATTGAGCACTATATGGGAATATTTATAGTCATGATTGGTGCTATAAATATTGCACTGGCACTATAGCTTCCCACCCATAGATACCCTCCAGTGTATCAAAATCTAAACGGGGTGCCCAGAAATGGGCACAATACTCTCGATAAAGTCTGACCATGGCAGAGTAGCACTATTCTATCGCAGAAGTGCAGATATTTTTCATAAAAATTTATTAAAATGATCCCCTTTGAGGATTAAGTAGATCATTCATGATAATTTTCCCATTCTTTTTGTCTCTTCTTTCCAAAATATCTTGCTGTAAAACAATCACTCAGTGCTTTTAAAACTGAGTAACCTGCCACACACAATTACTCATTATATAATTTGTCCTCTCTAGCCTTTCTTTCTAACTTCAACTTCTTAATTACTATTTCAGCTTCCTCTTGTACATCTCAACTGATGAAAATAGTTTAAAACATGTTGACAAAAGTATTCCATGTTCAGTCTCTTTGCTACTCTGCCAGTTTCATCTATGAATAAATGCCCTTGGGATGATGATTTGGCTCATTTGGGAACCTTCTTTAAGTTTTCTACATTTACGCTTTCACTTCTACTGCTTCTTCCTGTCTTATCAAGAAATTCTGTTCACAGTCTTCTGCAGTTCTCTCCTTGTAGTGTTTTGCAAGTGAGTAGGTTTTAAAAACCCATGTTGTCATTGGCTGCCATGTCTTTCTAATAGGTAAGAAAATCAAGTATTTGCTATTTAAGGCAATTTCTTGGGACCTTTCATCTTCCTTTTGGTAGTGACTGCTTTAGATCAAGTAAGGCTTTGCCAAAAATGATCATAACCAAGGTTAAAATCTTTGCCTTTTTCTACTTTCCATTTTCAGGTCACAAATACATTAAATTATCTTCATCGAATTCAGTAGTTAATCAAAGTAAAACTGCCTGCACAAATGAATGGCTAATCTCTGACACTTAGACCTATTACTTTACAAATTTAAATATGAAATATATGTCTATCATTATAGAATTTTTATTTTCTGAATCTTATAGCATATAAATAAGGTTATTTTTAATGATCTATTTACTCCACCAATATCAGAGGATGCATTAATTGAGGAGAGTAAAAGAAGAGAGAAGGGTACACTATTGAGCTGCCATACTTAAAACCACATATCCAGGAAGTCTTGTTGAGCAAACATTTGTTCCACAACTGATTTAAGTTTTATAGATAACCTAGACCATTTTGTTGTTTAGAGTTTACTTAACATAGAAGGAAAATTGACCTGGCTTACATAAAAGAGGCTATTCCAATGCACAAGACACAATGTCTAAAATAATTTCAATGATATTAATTTTATCTCTTTTTTGCCTCTGAGATAATCGATTACATTTCAAACCATGCATGGACAAGAGAAAGCGAACTATAAAGCAGGTGTATTTGAAGGAAGATACAGGTTTTGAGAACCAGCAACATCAAAATCAAGCTTAAAAAAACAAATTGCAAGAAGACATTAATAGTAGCAATAGCCTAAGAGAGGAAAAAGAAGATGTGTCCTCTATTGACCATTCCCTATTCTTATAAGGAATTAAAAGGAAGGTGAAACTAGGATGAGAGATGTCAGGAAAAATTTTGTAACTCTGACTTATAGACTGAACTTTGAGGGTGAGATCTATCACTACAGAAGTCTAAAAATAAAATTATTCTCATTTCACTAGTATAATTGTTTGGCATGACCCTTCCTGAATGCAAAGAGATGGATCAAATGACTTTTACCTGGGTGCTCGACTGAGAAATAAAAGGCACAGGAGATTCTTAAGAACAAAATGTGAACTATCTGTCTCTTGGGGTTGTAAGTGGGAAAAGTGCTGCTTTATCTCACCCCCCAAAAAATAACCCTTATTATTGAACAGGATAAATGAAGTTATTTCCCCCCAAATATAATCTATGTGACCTGATAGTTAATGATATTGATTATCTAAATTGTGAATGGCTTATTTTATTTCAGTGTTGGAAAATGATATGCGTTCTTTTTGCCCCTCTCCTGAAATTTCAGTCCATAACAAAACCATTTTCCTTCCTTCCTGAATGTAAGAACATTCAGGTTAAATGCCAAATATTGAATTTTGTGCAGTATAAGCTTTCAAATAGGTTGATTTTTTTCAATAGTTAAAGAGAACTGTGATTTTTTTTTCTGAAACACATGTATAGGAAGAGATCTGAAAACAAGAATCAGCAGAATGAAAGACAAGAGGAAAAGGGTAACAAGAGATTAATGTAGATTTGGTTGGCTACATAGTATAATGAAAAAGAATCCATTCATTATGCTTCATATGTCTTTCCTTCATTTTACATGCCAATTCCTATTGGATGTTTTAAACGTGAAGACCCGTAGGATAAGGAATATATATATGTGACTTCATCAGTATAGAGAACTCCTTAGTAAGGAAACTCTCTTTAGGAGTGCACATCAACACCTTCCCTGAAACTTGGAGTGTGAGAATTGAACCCTGAGAGGTTTAGTATCTCACCCAGAGTCATACAGCCAGTGTGTCAGAGGTGAGATTTGAACTTAGGTCTTCCTGATTCCAAGGCAAACATGGAAACTACTACTATGTCACAGTTGCTTCTCATTTTGTAAATAATAGAATTCAAATGAAATAGATATTCATTTCTACTGGAAACCATTCTTGGAAAATGTGCCTATTTTTCTCATTAAAGGAAAAGTGAAATATACCAGAAAGAATGAATGGTTTGAAATCTAAGATAATTTCCTGAATAGTTCATTTGTCATGCTTAAGGACCTTCTCTCTAAGAGTATATCATGCTCACAATAATATAGGGGAAGTAGAAGGCAGGGTAAATGCTGACTCATCTACTGTTAGCTAAGTTGAATTTGGAAAAAATAAAGAAATCTTTCCTCGGTTCAGATAGAAAACAAGTGTGCAAATCAGGTCATTTTTTCTCTCAGTTAAAGCAATAACAGTTCTTTGAACATGGGAAAAACAAGTTACAGAATCAAGAGTAAGCAGGCATAGTCTCCATGTGAGTTAGTCATTTTTCCCATTATCTAATTCATTAGTGTGAGAGAATCTGAAAAAGATACTTAAGGTGTAAGAGGTGAACTCTTCTTTTTTTTTTCCTGACAAAATCTAATACTAGCATATTATGAACCCAGCTGAAAATTACATAAACCAATCTGTCTTCAAAATTAAATATATCAGTTTATCTACACTTGAGTCACCTTTAAAAAATCGACTAAATATGAATTGTCTTATCTTTAAATTATTCTTTGTATATGGTACATTATGTAAATTCATTCATTGAATGCAAACGAAACTGGAGGTTATATTTTATAGATTATATTAATTCCCCTGAGCTCATTTTATGGGCTACATTAATTCCCCAAATGTTCTAAGTCTTATTCATTTCAGTATACGACTCATAGGATCCCCAGAATATTTTATCATTTTTCTTCTGGCTTATTTGTAGCTGCAAGTATCAAAATGCATTTCTAGTACTAAGTGACTTAGTGTCATCAGTCAGCAAAAAGATTATCCATTTTTCCCCATTATTCATATGGCTATGGTGGGTTTTTTAAAGAGATTAATCAAAATTTCAAAACAACTCTCATAGTAACTTTGCATTTCTATTCAAAAAGTCACATCTTTTTGTTCTCTCTATTTGAATCACACTTCTACTTTCTTCAGTACATCACCTTGAACAGTAAGTCATCTTAGTTTGCTCTAGTGACTAAGGTAGGATGCCTATCCATAATAACATTTAAACTCTCTTCTGGTCTCATTCACATTGATGATTTAATCTGCAGTTTTCCTGTCTTTTGGTTAATATGATTAGCCTCAGCAGGTCCCTGATATGAAAATGCCATTCCTGAAATCAGAAAAGCTCTACTTGGAGGTCTGTTCATATCATAGAATCCCAGATTTAGAGTTACAAGGGACCAAGGAACACCTCCCTCATTTTATAGATGAGAAAACTGAAATTGAAGCCAAGAGAAGTTAAGTGATTTCTTCCAGGTCACTATAGCAGCAAGCACCCCAGCATCCCCAGAGTGGCTGCCAACACAGGTTCTTAGATCTGCTTTTGTAAAGGAAAGCAACTCAAAATCAGTTAACAAGCTCACTTTAATCAAACAAACATATGTTACCTAGCTTAGCGGGAAAGGTTCAGCACCCCGAACTTCAGAGTATACAGACAGATCAAACAGACAGGCTTCCAAACTGTCCAACCATTATCAATACCAAATCACAGTTACCAGAGAGGGAAGCATCAACATCTGGGTTTTCAAAGCCGGGGGGGCTCTCAACAGCTGCCCAGAGTCTCATCTGGTCAAATCACACAACACTTCTCAAAGTGAGCCCCAAAGCAAAGCCTCCCATCAGGGTTTATGGTTTATATAGCCTTCTCCTGGCTCAGAGAATGTAAGAGACTTCTTGACCCACAGCCCAATCACAAAGTATCAAGATGTGGGCTTTGCTGAAAAACAAGCCTCCCACCACAGGCTCCAGGTGCGCTTAACCTAGGGGCAGGGAAAATCTTTAAATCTGCATTTCGATCACAGTCACCCAGGTAGTAAATACCAGAGCTAGAATGGAAGCCATGTCCTCTGTGACTACAATGTCATCATTCTTTCCACGACATTGCAGTTGCCTCCAAATATTCAATAGGTGCTTGGGTGGGTGGGTGGGGGGGTCTTATTCATACCGCATAATTGACTTGTGTCTACCTTCATGACTTTACAAATCTCCTACCTTTATTTGCAAAGTTTTATTTCTTTGTTAAAACAATATTCAACACTACATTTAGGAGCCAATGCCTAATATCCCTAAATTCTACATCCCTTCATTCCCACCGTGTTCTATGGGGTTTTTTTGGAGTTTTGTTTCATTTTGTTTTACATTTCTGGAGATAACTTTTCTGTAATTTGGTGCCTGGGTCATTGCTCAAAGTAGAGTGTCAGTTTAAGGTTAAGCATTTTGTCTTCTCTTTCTTTTGTACTCTCTGCTGCCTATTTTATACTACCTAGAATAGTCTGTGGTACTTGGAAAGCATTCAATAAATACTACAGAATATTTCTAATAGGAAACTTTAAGAAGTTATTTATAAGATGAAAGCTTTATTTTGACTAGGCCATAACAATGCCATATCCCTCACCACACAATCATGTTGTTATAATTTATGTCGTTTGTTTACTTCAGACAGTCAAATTTGACAAAATTTCCTAAGTGCCTTTTATAAATAGTGCTGAGAGAACACTCTTCTAGGTACTGGGGATACATTTTAACATATCAGTGGATACATACTTGCATAATGTAAATGTATAAATGTATAATGGGTAGTTTTCTCATCAGCATAGATCACAACCAATACATAGCTTCTTATCCTCTGTGACTCATAGCCAAGTTCCAGAGTTCTCTCAAAAGTGCTCCAAAAAATATCTGCCGAAAAAGCAGACTTCCTCTGTTTTTTTTTTCTTCTTGGAGGGCAATTGGGGTTAAGTGACTTGCCCAAAGTCACACAACTAGTAAGTGTGTCAAGTGTGTGAGGCCAGATATGAACTCAGGTCCTCCTGACTCCAGGGTCAGTGGTCTATTATTCACTGTACCACCTACCCGCCCCCTCTAAGTCTTTTAATTTTTTTTTAACATTTCATGGCTGCCAGTCCACTTCATGTTCCAGATCATCAGTCCCTTGTACTTTCTTCATGACCAGACCACCTCCTTTTCCAAGCATACATTTGAAAAGAAGTGACCTTTGTGTGATTTTCTGTGCATGGGTAATCATTGGAATCATTGGAAAATATGCTATAGTTTACTTATGCCTGCCATGCATCTCTCCACCCTTCACAACTTTGATTCTCCTGTGATTGCATTTCCAAGATTTACAACCATAAAGCTGCATCAGGAGAATTATGATGTCCCAAAGAAATTTAAAATTAAATAAACCCTTGTCCTTGCCCACATGAAGCTCATAGACACATAGGGTTCAGTACTCATAAAATCAATTTGACATAAGTATTCAGCATTTTGCATATTTATATAAGGTTCAATCAATAATGTCCCTAGTGAGTGAATGAGGGGGAGTAATATGAAACTGTGATATGATGAAGTTTCTGAATCTAACCTGGAAGGAGGGAGGGAAGAGAAGGACTACTGACTTTCATGAAAACTATTTAGAATTTGAATGTACTTTTATTGTTGTTGTTCTTCCTTCATTCTCAAAGAGGACCGATGACATCAGGATGATGATGTCTTTACTTGCAAATGAATTTGATTTGAGTGAGGCAGAACTGTGCAAAGTCATCAGTCTCACTCTCTCCTCCAGAGTCATTGAAGCCCAGTGGTAAGACACAGGTCAGGACAATTGGTGATAGCCCCAGATAGTGAGAGACTTTGAACTTTTTTTTTTCCAAATGCTTTATTAACTTCTGGTTTACATCATTCATTTCTGTCAGATTTTGAGTTACAATTTTTTCCTCATTTTCCCCTACCCATCACCCCAGAATAACAGTCATACAGGATATCCCCTCAACCAATCTGCTCTCTCCCATCTCTTCTTCCATACCACTTTTGACTTTTCCAGTAGGGTGAGGTGAATCCCCGCGCCCCATTGCCTGCGCATGTTATCTCCCAAGTATATGCAAAATAGTTTTAATCATATAATTTTTATGTTTTTTAAAAAATGTTATTTTAAAAGGAAGATAAGCAACTCAGTATGTGCTGTACATGTGTAGCTATGCAAAACATTACCATATATTGTAATATTGTAAAAGATATATTGTAAATGACTGACTGTATTTCCCTCCCTCCCATCCCACCTTCCACCTGGTCCACTCCCCACCTTGATCCTGTCCCTTTACAAAAGTGGGTGCTTCCAACTTCCCTCCCCTCCAGCCCACCCTCCCCTCCACCACCACCACCTTCCCTCAACCCCCTCCCCCCACGCTCCTGTAGAGTGGGACACCCTATTTAGTATACATGTCATTCTCTCCCTGGTCCAAATTCAATGAGAATAAGGTTTTGCCTTTTTGCCTTACTGTTCCTCACCTCCCCTGCAACCACCTTCCCCTGCCTCCTCTACATGAGACAGTTCATCCCCATTACCCCTCACCACAATTCTCTCTTACCTCTTAACTTCACCTTTTAAGTATCATCCCTTCCTATTAAATTCGACCTGTGCCCTCTATCTATGTATACCTGAAAACATATATACACACATTCACATATGTATTAATATGCACATATACCCTTCTTCAACTATTTTCATACTGAGAAAAGTTTAATCAGTTACAGTTATTGTTTTTCCCTGTGGGAATGTAAATAGTACAACTTTGATAAGTTCATAGTGATTTCTTTTCCCTGTTTACCTTCTCAAGCATCTCTTTTCTTGTATCTGAATGTCAAATTTTCTATTCAACTCTGTTTTTTTCCTCAAGAATGCTTGAAAGTCCTCGATTCCACTGAATGACCAAATTTTCCCCTGAAACATGATACTCAGTTTTGCTGGGTAGGTGATTCTTGGGTTTAATCCCAGCTCCTTTACCCTCTGCAATATCATATTCCATGCCCTTCTATCCCTCAGGGTAGAAGCTTCCAGATCCTATGTTATCCTTATTGTGTTTCCACAATATTGAAATTGTTTCTTCCTGGATGCTTGTAATATTTTCTCCTTTATCTGGGAATTATGGAACCTGGCTACAATATTCCTAGGAGTTTTCTTTTTGGGAACTTTTTCAGGAGGTGATTAATGGATTCTTTCAACCTCTATTTTGCCCTCTGGTTCTAAAACATCTGGGCAATTTTCCTTGAGAATTTCTTGAAGGATGGTTTCTAGATTCTTTCTTTGATCATAGTTTTCAGGTAGTTCAATAATTTTTAGATTGTTTCTCCTGGATCTATTTTTCAGGTCAGTGGTTTTTCCCATGAGATATTTCACATTGCCTTCTATTCTTTCATTTGTCTGGATCTGCTTAATAGCATCTTGATTTCTCATAAAATCACTAGCTTCCATTTGCTCCAGTCTAACTCTGAAGGAATGATTCTCCTCAGTGAGCTTTTGAGATTCTTTTTCCATCTGGCAAATTTGGCTTTTTGAGGCGTTCTTCTCCTCATTGCTTTTTGAGTCTCTTTTGCCATTTGAATTAGTTTATTTTTTAAGGTGTTATTTTCCTCAGTCAGGCTGTTGACTGTCATTTCATACTTTTCTTGCATCTTTCTCATTTCTCTACCTAATTTTCCCCCACTTCTCTTATCTGCTTCTTAAGGTCCTCTATGGCCTGTAACCAGCTTGTATTTTCATTTGGGGCTTTTCGTGCAGGAGTTCTGTCCTCACAGTCCTCTTCCTGTTCCATGCTTTGATCCTCTTTGCCCCCAAAATAGGAGTCTAATGTTGCATTTTTCTATTTATTTTGCCACAAAATTACTTGACTTTTGAGCTTGTTGCCGCAGTAAGACTTTGCCACCAGCCAGGGGAACTTCCTTCCCAAATGTTGGGGTTTTCTCAACTTCCAGAGGTATTAGTTGGGTGGCCTCTGTGAAGCTTCTATACACTCTGGCAATCTGGTCACACACCCCAAGACCTCCACCGTAGACCACAATCCAGACCCAAGAAGGGTAAAGCAAGAGTTCTTACCCCCCGCCCAGACTTATTGCTGGATCCCCCTATAGTTTGCAGGCCAAGAGCTGAAGCTGCAAAGCAGCAATGCGGTGCAAATTGTGCTGGCTCCTCAGCAGCTTCTTGCCCCCAGGGGAAGAAGCTGACACATTCTCCCAACCAGTCCCAAAGTCCACAGGCCACTGACCTCTCACTTTGTCCTAGCCATCTATGTGTTGATAATTCTGGAAACACCACAGCTGCTGTTGTTGTTGTGTCCCTCCAGTCATTTTGTGGGTTCTGGTGCTACAGAGGTCGTTCATAGGCCCCCTTCTACATAATTTTGAAGTGGTTTTGGCTGGAGCTCTGTGGACGTGCTGTTTCTACTCTGCCATCTTGACTCCACCCTCCAGACTTTGAAGTTTTTAAGCTGTGTCTTGCCCAGGTCTTAGTCTGAAACAACACCCATTCAGTAGTTAAAGTCTAGGTAAGAACTGAGGTAAAAGATGGTCTACTTTGCCTTCACAAAAGAATCAGTCTGGGAGGACAAGACCCTCAGAGTTTCTGACCAGAACAGAAACAAATTCTATTCTCACTCACTCTCAGCTTGAATGTACCAACCTAATACACTAATGCATAACTTACAAGCATAGACACTACACTTTCAGAAGCAGTTTCACATTGGTAAAGGCATATGCATTTAACCTGAAATATTTAAGTTACTGTATTCTGAAGAATCTTTTAGTGTCCTTAGATCAAAATTCTCCATTAGGATTTACCTGAAGCGTGCATTCATGAAATAATTAGGCTACTTGTGTATTTGACTATAATCTGTGCATACCAAATAGACTGTGGGAAACTAGGTAAAAATGTTTTTCAAGTTAACTGATATTGTGACCTTTCAAAAGGTTAGAATTTCTATATGTTGCTTCTGGCCTAGCCACTGATACATATTCCCTACACCAGCACTATACAACAAAGAAGGTCTAAAGGAGGTAAAAGAATTAAAGAGGGAAGGGAGGTTGGGAAGGGGAAAACAGGAAAGTGATAACAAAGAAGAACTGAATTTTTTAACATGGCCTCATACTGAAGGGAAGTACTATAAACTGTTTTTCTTGTTTTTTGAACCTAATATATAATTTCATTGGAAGGAGAAAATCATACAAGGAAACTCTACCATTTAAGATCACCACATCTTAGATTCATAGAGATTTATCTGAGATAACTGAGATTAAGTGACTTGCCCAAGGTAACATAGCCAGTATGTATCAGGAGAACTTCAATTTAGGATTTCTTGTCCAGGAGATTAATACTCTATTCATCATCATCAACAGCAACACAAATAATAGCATTTATATAGTTTTTGCAAAGTGCTTTATATACATATATATATGTATATGTATATATATATACATATATGTGTATATGTATATATATACATATATATATATTATTTACATTGGTCTGCAAACCAACACTGTAACATATGTGCTGTTATCATCTCCATTTTTAGAGATGAGGAAACTGGGACTGAGAGAGTATAAATGTCTTGCCAAGGGCCACATTGCTATTAAGTGTCTGTGGCAGGGTTTGCCTCAGATCATCCTGACTTCAGGTCCAATATTCTGTGCTTTATACCATGTAGCTGCTCCATATTTAGTCATACTTCCTTCAGTAAAGCACCAACACTACTACCCTCAAAAAATAGGGCTTCTTCCTAGAAAAACCAGGTAATAAAGGTATATGAGGTTCCCTTCCAAAATCGAAATGAAGGAATCCTTGGTAGACTTGGGTATCAGTAATACAGCTCCCAAAGCAAAGTGTAGTAATCTATGAAGAGTATCAGTGGCTCCAGTGGTTTCTCTTTGATCCAGTTTCTCTCTCCATTTTTGAGGCCCTCAGATTTGCTTAGAAGAGTTGTTTTGGTTAGAAAACTGTTCTTTCTGGAATTCACCTTTTGGCTGATATATGTAGCTCTGCTCAGCCTACTCATTTGCAGTCACTCACACATACCCAGCTGTTCAACCCACACCCAAATAGAATATACAAATGAAGCTTTTCAAACCAATCATCAACTAGCTTTAAAAGCACTCAACTCACCATACAAACACTTAGTTCTCAGCCAGTCAAAGGGCATAGAACAAACATATGCTGGCCATTGTAAACTCTTGGGGATAGCTAACTCAAAAAGAAAAAAAAAAGTTGTCAGCTCTTTTCCTATTTGCAGTCAGTTAACTTCTTAATCATTGTCTTTAGTGTTTTTCACTCTCACCTGTGTTAATCACTTTATTTCTAATTCCCACTCAAATCAAGATACTTTTTGTTAAGATGTCTATGTTTTTATTCATTCAATTGCATAAGATTGCTTCATGCTACTTTAGTTCTCCTTAGACTTTCTCTTAACCACATTTGACTCCTAGAAACCTTGATAATAAACAGACAATATGTTGGACTAAAATGAGCTTTAAGACACTGAAAAAATATATATATATATACATACATACATATATATATATATTACAGATATTTAAGACTTTTGAGTTTTCAGTTCATACCAAGGTGATGATTTTTTTTTCCTCTTTCACTTTGGACTCACAGGATGATCATAATTTCTGTAAATGGAAATAGTTGAGGAAAAGTCCATTTAGGACTTTCATGATATCCCAGGAAAGTTTAGGGAGGTATTCTCTAGGTTTTTTTTTTCCAGTTTTGAAAAATTGGAAGAAGATATTGTAGCTAATTGTTTAAAATGGTGAGACTTGTGTGTACCAGTCTGTCTCACCATTCTCTTCTCCATCAGGTGAGTTTGCATGAGTCAAGACAACTCAAAGATTTTCCCTAGCCCATACTATGTAAAATTTGGCAAATCTACCTGACTTCTGGTTTCCACAAACACTAACTCAGTTTAGGTTTGTTGCGGCTTTCATTAAAGTTTCCAAAGCTTAGCAATTTCATCAGATTGGAATTTTGAACAAATCTGGGCTGAATTTCAAATCTAATTTATTATTTCAGGCAGAAACCATGTAAAGCTTGGCAATGTGAGATGAGTTTTGAGTTTGTTTTCTGGTTCATTTATACCTGGAACTCAAAAAAAATCTCAAGGGATAAGAACTCACAGGAGCTGAAGCAAAAATATCTATAAATAATTTAAAGATAAAAATATATTCTGACCTTTCACTCATATTCCTTTTTATATATTGGTGCTTAGAACTTTATTGCACCAATCAGTTGTCATTTCATAGGTCAAGATGACAAAAGGCAAATTCAAGGACTCTTGTAGATATTTCTATCCATCTAATAATTTTTGTTAAGTGCCAAAAGCAATGGGTTTTGCAATTTTTAAGCATATTTTCAGCAACATTAGATTCTGCACTTATGTTGCAGCTCTGTAATGAAAATCTTACCAAATCTTAGAGGGAAAAAGTACTTAATAGGAAATGATACTCATGCACTAGCTGTAAAAGGTATGCTGATATAAAATGAAATTTTCAACATTGGATGAGTACTCATTTCCTTAGATTTGTGACTTTAAGATATAGAAAGATTATGTGAGAAGGATTTCTCTTCACAAGGCAAATGAAAGTCTTAGTCCAAGAGACTCAAGATAACTTCAGAAACTAATAAGTTAAACAAGATGAGAAAAATGTACTCTTTAATAAATAAGGGGAAATTACACATTCAAATTATAGCTAGCTAGAATTTATATAGTGTTTTAAGGCTTATAAAGTACTTTACATGTATTAACTCATTTGATGCTCATAAAAAAAAAACCCTGTGAGATAAAGGCCATAATTCCCTCCATATTACAGATGAGAATACTGAGGTAGACAGAAGTTAAGTAATTTGTCCAGAGTCACACAGATAGTAAGTGTCAGAAGTAGAATTCAAACTTGTGTCTTCCTGACTCCCAAGTCTCAAGTTCTATTCACTGAACCACCTAGTTGCCTCTTATTTTTCAAGATATTAAGGGGAGGGGAATACCAAAACTTTCTTTAAAAATAAATTCAAGACAATAGCAATTTACTCAAAATAAATATTGAATTTATGATAAAATTAAAATTAAAGTATGCATTCCTAAAATCCAGTTTATTTATTTGGGGACCCAAAGATGTATCTTTATTAAAATACATCCAAAAAATAGATAATTTGATTTTTAAAGAAATATGTATTATTGAATATTAAGATTTTAAACTGTATGCTATGGTTAATATCCATGAAATATACCTATTTAAAGAATATTATATACTGAAAAAATATCCCACTGGGTTAAACAAATATAATACTTTTAGCCAAGTAATATACAAAAACATTTTTATGTTAGTCATCAAAAAGAGTTTCATATCCAGGAAGATTTTATTTTGTAACCAAAGGAAAAACCTAATCTAGATGGTACATATTACATCACATCTTGAAGATTATGATTTGAAACAATTATCTGGTCATTTCTTCCAAGAACATGGGTCCTTTACTAAGAAGGCCTAGTTCTCAATTGGGAGCAAACTAATTTTGTGGTTCAAGAGTTATAAAATACATGTCAAATGCAGTTGTCTGGGTAGAAGTAAGTGAAGTTCTTTGAAGCAAGTGAACTTTAAAAAAGAATTGTAATTAAAAATGACATCTTCTTTATCAAAGAGTTGCACATTTCATGGCTACTGAAAGAACTTCTATCTATAAATGACCCAGAAGTTTTCTAGTGAATTTTACCAGAATGCATCCGTGTCAAGTTCACAAAAAGTCAAGGAACCATTCTTTGTGTCTTCATAGAGTTCGGTGACTGGACTTCTACTAAAATACACATCTAGAATGAATATCAGGCTTAAAATCTTTTCTTGAAGGGAATTTTTCTTGAATCTCATTGGAGCTTGAGTTAGGATATAAGATAATTAAAAAGGTATAAGCACTATCTCCAATGCAAAGAGTTTAGTTAGTTCTGATAATCATCTGGGAGAGTTAAGCATGATCTAAAGATCAGCAGGGGTCTCATATTGGTCTTGTTCCTAGAATCACAGGATAGAATGGTAATTAAAAGTTCTGTAAATTAGAATAAAAGTGAATGTGTAAAATTAAAGTTGTCAGGATAGAGATAGAGAGAATGTTTTGATTAGAGCTAGGAGGAATTGGGAATACCTGCCTGGTAGGGAAGCTTATCTTCCTGGGGAGAGCTTAATTATAGTGACTAAAGGGGAAAATAACAGAACCATGAGAAGAAGGAAAAAACAGGTTGCTGTTGCTTAACAAGTGTTTTTTCTCGATAAATCATTGTCCCAGTAATACCATCTTAAGGTAACCACTCCAATATTGTTGTTGTTCAAATATTTGTGACCCCATTTGGGGTTTTCTTGGCAAAGATATTGGAGTGGTTTGCCATTTCATTCTCCAGTTCATTTTACATGTAAGGAAACTGAGGCAAACAGCATTAAGTGCCTTGCCCAGGGTCACACAGCTAGTAAGTATGTAAAGAACAAATGATCTTATGCTTCATACTTAGGACCAGAAGGGAATCAGATTTGAATGGTAAAGGAAATCAACTAAAGAGGCAGCATGGTACCTTGGGATGAGTATACTGGTTGTGGAGGGAGAGAGCCTGGATTCATTTGCTGCCTCTGCCCTTTACTGAGTGATCCTGGCAAGTTGTTTCACTATTCTGGGCCTTGGCTTCTTTGTCTACAAAATGAGAAGCTACTAAAAAGAATTTTGACAGATTTTAGAAATCTGATTAGTGCTATGACGAACTTTGATCCCAAAGAACTGAAGATGAGGCACTCTAACCATGTCATGACAGACAGGTGATAGACACAAAATACAGTATGTGACATGTATTTTTGGATTCTGGCCAATGAGGGGATTTGCTTCACTTGACTAAACATTTGTTAAGAGGGTTCTCTTTTTCTTTTTGTTCAATTGTGGGTGGGGGAGGGGGAATGAGAGAGACACTAAATTCAAATCATGTGTGGGCTTGTATCAGATGATTTCTGAGTTCCCCTCCAGCTCTAGATTTCTAATCCTGTAATTATCTACTTGTCATTTCCACTTTCATGAAATCAAAGGCCTTTAGAGGCAAAAAGGATCTTTGATACTAACCCAATGTACTCATTGCACTGAGGAGTTACCTTGAAGTCAAGAAAAGCTAGTCAAGTTGCCTAAGATTACAAGGTTAGTTAGTTGGGCCCTGAGTCAGCAGATCTCACGACTTCCAGCCCAGTGTGCTGTCCATTGTACTACACTACCTTACCCTTTTTGCTGTGTTTTCATAATCATTCATGTTTAGAGAGAGTTTGGTTGTATTTACTCTAGAAGACACATTCTCTCTTAATCTCAGTAAAATCAGAAAGAGTAGGGGAAGGCACTTGGCTTGGCTGATAGAAATACAGGTAGTGGTTGTCACTGAGACTGTGACCAAAAGAGGATGTGCAAAAATCTAAAAAAATAGAAGCAAAAGGTATAGAAATTTATTGATGTATAAGGCTAACAGAGGATGACGCAGTTCCCTTGATGGAAAAAAGGTAAGTGATTTTATGCTCATTTTTAAAATCAGGAAAACAAAATTTCCCATGATGCTATTGAAATGGACCTTACTGTGTATACACATATGTATTTTATTGTACTACAATGAGTCTAGATAGGAGTGCTGTCCCCTAAAATCTGTGAACATATAAATAAGAAATAAAAATGATAAAAATTTTGATACTTAGAAAGATAAGTGATTTCATCAGCATACGTACTCATTCCCACAAGGACATGTTGCTACCCCTCCATGATGTGTAAGTTGCTGTGGCTGAGAAATTTATCATTTGATGGCCAGTCCTCAAGTAATGAGCCTGTCTTCACTGAACTGGGCTGATTATTGGATGATGGACACACAATCCAACACCAGGCTTATAATATTTAAAGACTCTGCACTTTACTGGAAACTGCTGGAGTTTACTCTTCACTGTAATAGTGTTCAAGAACACAGAGGCATTTTTTTGTGTCCCCATGAGGCATCAGAGTTACATAAGTCAGGATGGGGAGCAGTGCTGGTGAAGTTATCCCTACCAAAATGTGTAATTTCCTTTTCCATCTCCATCTCCCTTTCATCTTTGGTTTTCTGGTGTTATATTTGACAGTCTGTCACTTCCTCTAGCCTTTCATCATTTTCACAACATTCTATAGTATCCAAATATAATGATTTTTGAAATTTTCTCTGATTGACCTATCATTATTTAATATCAGATCTATTTTCTACCTTGCTTTCACTACTGCCACCCTCTCTTCATGCACTCATTTGGAACTTCTCTTTGTGTGAGTCTGTCACTTGGGAATTACTCTCATAAACTGTTCTTTCTAGTTAGATCATAAGTCAAAAAGATGTACCATGGGCTATTCCAAGTGAGCTGTGAGCTTCAGGGATGCCCTGTAATCTTCATTACATAGCTTTTCTATCAGGAAATATTGTACCATCCAAGTCAGATTTGATGAATGAAAGAAGTCTAAAATGAAAACAACCAAACTACTATAATTCTATTGTTATTTTAAATGGTAATTTAAATAAATGTGCTGTCCCTGTCCCCCCTCTGCAAAGGAAACTTTTTAAATGTTGTAAAGCTTATTAGAGGGGAAAAAACAACTTGGAAATATGACATTATTTTGTCATTTCTAACCACAAGTTGTCCACTTTCTTAATGGTGCATGGGGAATATAGAAACTAGAATAGAGTCTAGCTTACAGAAAATTAAATTAAAAGAGCAAAAGCATATGCCATTAGGTAGATTTAATATGAAATTAGAAGCAGCTAAGGGAAAGTATTTAAGGAATTGGTTTACTTCTGTAGTATGAATTGCTAAAATGAATAAATAAGAACTCACAAGAGTTTTAAGTATAAAATAAAAGTTCTTTTTTCTTTAACTTTAATTGAGCATATCAAAGAATTTTGCACTTAAGAGATCTGTCTAGTTTACCATCACTTAAGTGCTTCAAACTAAACATTCCAAAACAAACTGCACTACAAAAATTTTTTAACACAGAATGTCATGAGGAAATGAGTAAGCTAACATATAAGTATAAGCACATGCAGCCAGCAAATAGGTATTAAATACCTGCAATGAAGTGAAGGAGCCATTGACTTTTAAAAGATGGTGTCTCCCCTGGAGAACTATGGATTCCATCAACGCTAGAGTTAATTCAGCAGTGGAACAGATCTGACCAAAAAATGGCTAGAACCTACTTGTCTGAAAAAATAATAGGGGCAGGAAGGGTGATCAATAGATTTCCCAGAAACAACTGAATGGTGAATATCTAAGAACACAGGAAATTAGAATCAATTGAGTCCATTAGTAACTATCTGTAGGCAGGCCTACAGATTAGGATGGCAGACAGGCAGAAAATCAGCATTAGGCCCATTTTGTAGTAGTTATAGAGAAATAGAGCCACAACTATACTTTTTCTTCTAACTCCATCTTCAATGATTTTATTCTTTTTTTAAGAACACCTGTTTTTTGCTTTTTTTGCTTTTTTTTGGAGGGCAGTTGGGGTTAAGTAACTTGCCCAAGGTCACATGGCTAGCCACCCTGGTTTTTTTCTTTAATTAGATTATAAAAATTATGCTATGTTGATTCTTTTTTTCCCAAATGCTTTATTAACTTCTGGTTTACATCATTCATTTCTGCCAGATTTTAAGTTAAATTTTTCCCCATTTTTCCCCCACCCACCACCCCAGAATAGCAGTCCCACAGGATATCCCCTCATCCAATCTGCTCTCTCCTATATCTTTTCCCATACCTCCTTCAACTTTTCCAGTAGGACATGGTGAATCTCTGTGCCCCAATGCCTGTATATCTTATTTCCCAATTATATGTAAAATAGTATTAATAATAGTATTTATATGTTTTTAAAACATTTGATTTTAAAACTTTGATTTACAGATTCATTTCCATCCTCCCTTGTCACCTACCCCTACTGGGAAAACAAGCAATTCAGTATATGTTGTACATATGTAGCTATGCAAAACGTTGCCATAGTAGATATATTGTAAAAGACTGACTATATTTCCCTCCCTCTTATCCCACCTCCCACTTGGTCTATTCCCTTCTTTGATCCTGTCCCTTTTCAAAAGTGGGTGCTTCCAACTTCCCTCCCCCCCTTCCCTCCCATCCTCCCCTCTATCATCCCCTCTCTCATTCCCTTCCCCCCTATTCTCCTGTAGGGTGAGATATCCTATTTAGTATGTATGTCATTCTCTCCCTGACCCAAATTCAATGAGAACAAGGTTTTGCCTTTTTGCTTTCCTGTTCTTCCCCCCCCCGCCCTTGTAACCATTTTCCCTTGCCTCTTCTATATGAGATAGTCTACCCCATACTGTCTCTCCCCATCTCCTCTCATTATATTCCTCTCTCACCTCTTAATTTCACCTTTTAATTATCATTCCTTCCTATTAAATTTGACCTGTGCCCTCTATCTATGTATACCTGAAAACATATATACACACATTCACATATGTATTCCTATGCCCATATACCCTTCTTCAACTATTTTCATACTGAGAAAGGTTTCATCAGTTACAGTTATAGTTTTTCCATGTAGAAATGTTAATAGTTCAACTTTGATAAGTTCCTTATGATTTCGTTTTCCCTGTTTATCTTCTCAAGCATCTCTTGCTTCTTGTGTCTGAATGTCAAATTTTCTATTCAACTCTGTTTTTTTCCTCAAGAATGCTTGAAAGTCCTCTATTCCACTGAATGACCATATTTCCCCCTGAAACATGACACTCAGTTTTGTTGGGTAGGTGATTCTTGGTTTTAATCCCAGCTCCTTTGCCTTCTGGAATATCATATTCCATGCCCTTCAATCCCTTAGTGTAGAAGCTGCCAGATCCTATGTTATCCTGTTTGTGTTTCCACAGTATTGAAATTGTTTCTTCCTGGCTGCTTATAATATTTTCTCCTTGATCTGGGAATTCTGGAACCTGGCTATAATATTCCTAGGAGTTTTCTTTTGGGGATCTTTTTCAGGAGGTGATCAGTGGATTCTTTCAACCTCTATTTTGCCCTCTGGTTCTAAAACATCTGAGCAATTTTCCTTGAGAATTTCTTAAAGGATGATTTCTAGATTCTTCCTTTGATCATGGTTTTCAGGTAGTGCAATAATTTTTATATTGTCTCTCCTGGATCTATTTTCCAGGTCAGTGGTTTTTCCCATGAGATATTTCACATTGCCTTCTATTCTTTCATTTGTTTGGATCTGTTTAACAGCATCTTGATTTCTCATAAAGTCACTAGCTTCCATTTGCTCCAGTCTAATTCTGAAGGAATGATTTTCCTCAATGAGTTTTTGAGATTCTTTTTCCATTTGGCAAATTTGACTTCTTAAGGCATTCTTCTCCTCATTGCCTTTTTGAGCCTCTTTTGCCATTTGAGTTAGTCTATTTTTAAGGTGTTGTTTTCCTCAGTCAGGCTGTTGATTCTCATTTCATTCTTTTCTTGCATCTTTCTCATTTCTCTACCTAATTTTCCCCCACTTCTCTTATCTGCTTCTTAAGGTCCTCTATGGCCTGTAACAAGTTGTATTTTCATTTGTGACTTTTGTTGCAGGATTTCTGACCTCACAGTCCTCCTCCTGTTTCATGCTTTTGTCCTCTTTGCCCCCAAAATAGGAGTCTAATGTTTAATTTTTCTGTTTATTTTGTTTCCTTTGCCTAGGCATGTTGCCACTCAATTACTTGACTTTTGGGCTTGTTGCCACAGTAAGACTCTGCCACTAGACAGGGGAGCTTCCATCCTAAACACTGGGGTTTTCTCAACTTCCGGAGGTATTAGTTGGGTGCCCTCTCTGAAGCCCCCACAGGCTCTGGCAAGCTGGTCACACACCCCAAGACCTCCACCCCAGACTGCAATCCAGATTCAAGAAGGTTAAAGCAAGAGAAATTACCCCCTACCCCAGAGTGATTATTGGTTTCCCTACAGTCTGTAGGCCAGGAACTGAAGCTGCAACATTGTGGCTGTACCAAGTCTACTCAGCGGCTTCTTGCCCCCAGGAAAAGAGGCTGATCAGCTCTCCCAACCAGTTCCAAAGTCCATGCTACACTGACCTCTCACTTTGTCATTGTCATCTAAATGTTGGTAATTCTGGAAAATCCACAGCTGCTGGTGTTCTGGAGTCCCTCCAGCCGGCTGCTTGTCTAGCCACCCTGGGACTAAAACCTCCAACTTATTCGGGCCTGGGCTCGGCTCCCAGAGCACTGTGCTAGCTGCTCCCTACCGGGCTGCCGGGCTTTCCTCAGTGGGAGGTTATCTTCCCTGTGTCATTTTGTGGGTTCTGGAGCTCCAGAGGTTGTTCAGAGTCCCCTTTTCTATGTTTTGGAAGTGGTATGGGCAGGAGCACTGGGGAAGTGCTATTTCTACTCTGCCATCTTGGCTCCTCCCCCTCAATGATTTTATTCTTGCAAAAGCTTTTTTGAAATTTTATGCCCCCACAATTATCTATTTTGGCCTTTATGATCTTACTTACCTTTGATTAAAAACTCCCTTTTACACAGTAACAGCAATATTTTGACAATAACCAGCTCTGAAAGACTTATTGACTCTGATTAATACAAATGGCCCACCATAAATGTTGAAAAATGCTATCTCCAAATAGAGAACTGATAGACTCAGACTGCAGAATGAAGCATACTTTTTTCTCTTTCTTTTTATTTTTTTTCTTTTTGGGGGATAGGGGGAAGTGGATAATTTATAGAAATTTGTTATGCATGATTTCTTATTTGTAATAGATTTTATTCTAGCCTTTATAATAGGTAATGGAGGAGGTGCATAAGGAGTGAATATGGAACTGCAAATTAAATTAAATGGAAAAAAATTTAAGTAAAATTTATAAAGCAAAAAACATAACCCATAGTAAGCTCCTATTTAATTGCTTAATATATGTGAAAATATATACATTTGCAAATATATATTAATACTTTTCACATTTCTCTAATCTACATGGTATCATCTTGGTAATTTGATTGTTGCAGCACTTAATTTGTTACTTTAGGTAGTATGTCATTTTCATTATATTGGCACAATCCAACCATGAGTAGTAGATATCTTACCACTGTCACTGTACATTTTAGAAAAGACCATGATAAACTGGCATATGTACAAAGATTGGCAACTATCCCCTTCTCTCTACACAAATAGCCACCAATCTAGTTTAGACCCTCTAATCCTACTCAATAAGCATTTACTAATCACCGTTTAAACACTGGAGATATAAATAAGAAAAAACCAGCTCTAGACCTCAAGGAATTTGCAATCAAACAGGAGGAGACAATGTGCAAAAGGAAGCTGAAAGAGAGAAGGGGAATCAAGGAGTACTCAGTATAGGAGTATGATACTCATGTTACCAAGCAGAGTAGTTGATGGAAAAGGAAATTAGTGGAAAAGGACTGAGCACTCTATAAGGGAGCCCATTGGAGGTGTTCATTACTCTGTCTTCCCAGTCTTCCTTTTCAGTGAGAGGGAAGAGACAACTGAGGGTGCTAAGAAGGAATTGAGTGTCAAAGCTGAATCAGTCTTCTTAATGACAAGATTTTTGGTGATGAGCTTATCCAAGGGGAGGCATGATGTTCATGGAGTCACAACCAAGTAGAGCAACTGATGGCCCTCACTATTTCTTGCCTTAACTATTGTAATACCCTCCTAATTGGTTTCTGCTTCCAGTTTCTCCCCTTTCCATCATCCTTATAGCTGCCAAAATAACCTTCCCAGAGGCATATCTGACCATGTCACTTTCCTACTCAAAAGCCTTGAACATTCCAATTAGTCATTATGTGATGACAAGTACAAATTCTTGAAAGTTCTCTCTCTACCTTGGAGTATAATTAATCTTGTATAGATATCCAGATTCGTTGAAAATAACTAGATTCTCCCATACTATCTCTTAACCTGTTCTTTAAATAATTTCTTTCTTAACCATTCTTCTTCTGAGGTCAGAAGTTATTTTTGAAAAAACATGGTCAAAATAGGTTCTACTTTATTATTGATATTACATGTTTACTTCATGAAGTGCTTCTATCCTTTCATTGTCCATTTCCTTGCCCTGAGCATAACCCTGAGAGATTTTTTGTATTTTCATTAGCATTTCTCCTCATATGTTCAAGCCACAGTTTATTTTCTGCTTTAGACTTATCTGTACTATTCTTACAGCTTCAGGCTACTCTTTTGTACTTATTCTCTCCTACCTTTTGTACATATCGCTTAAAAAGCTGAATTAATTGGAGAGCTCCCTGTGGAGCTATATTGGATGCATTTGAAGTTCCCTATGTTTCTTCTTTATTTTTATTTTATTTTATTTTTTTAAAAGCAATTGGGGTTAAGTAACTTGCTCAAGGTTACATGGCTAGTCATTATTTATGTGTGGGTGCTCATTTTCTGAGGCCAGATTCGATCTCGGGTTATCCCAACTCCGAGGCCGGTGCTCTTACTCACTGCACCACCTAGCCGCCCCTCTTCTTTATTTTTTATAAGAGCATCTCATAACTCTTAAAATGTAAGTTCCATGAGAATAAGGATTGTGCCATTTTTTGTACTTATATAGCCAGCACCAAGAACAATGCCTTCTACATAGTAAGAGCACTTAACTGATTCTTGTTGATTTATTCCTCTGCCATTTTAGAATTACTGTACAGAAGACATATCTATCTTTTTACTAAACTTTTGAAATGTTTTATCCTAAAATCTAGAGTACATATCTGGCTATGTAAGTATGCTCTCTTCCTTGGGTAACACAAAGTCTGTGATTACACAATCACTTTCTTGAGAGGTTTCTTACTCTTTCTCATCACAAACTAGTTCTACCTTGTTCATCAGAATTTAATAGAGAGGGAATGTTTACTTCTTTGCTTCTCCCACCTTCTGGGAGATGAATTATCAACAAGACAAGCTAAGAATATACCAAATAACTTTTTTTAAATAATGAAACTTCTTGTAGATGTTCAGATAATTAAAGTGCCCTATTACAAATAGATAGTCACACAAATGGAGAAGTATAGAGAATGCTAGATCTTAATTCATTTGTTGATTACAGAAAACAATTAGAACAAAATGCAACCTTAAAAGCTGTCTTCTGAAAAGTTGTCCCTCATTCACATTTTAAGAATATAGAAGATTGCTTGAAAGAGGTAACCACAGATTACTGTTCAGTTATCCTTTATCAATAGTGTAATACATCTAACTGATAGAAGTATGATTACTGAAAGTGCTTACTACTATAATGAAGTTTAGTTCACACAAGATCTAAACACAAGGAGTGAATCCTTATATAGCAATAATAAGGATCTCCAGATGTTCCCATTACAGAAAGTTTTGTATCAATCAAATAAATTGAACACTGCAGGATCAACTTAATAAACCATGTGGCCATTCAAAAGAGACTGATCTAATAAACCACATAGGAAAAAAATATTTTCCACATGCTATTTTAGTGGGTAATACGTTGATTTTCTCCATTGGCATCCTGGACAAAAAGCACTATCCATAGACAGATTTGTAGTTAGAATAAACCCCTAAAAATCACTGGGTCCAACCCCTCTTATTTTACAGATTAGGAAACTAAGGCATAAGAAGTAAAGTGACTTACCTTAGGCTACACAAATACTCAGTGGCTGAAACATTGGTCCTCTCATTCCAAATCTAGTACTATAATCTACTATATTTAGGTATGTAACATACCTTTTATATGTTTTTTAATATTACTCTATCCCTCATAATCCATTATGAAAGTAAAAGACATAATCCATTATGAAAGTAACAGTACATAAGAACAACCTTGATAAAAGCATATTTAGCAAAAAGTTAAGATAGAGCAGCTTTGGGAAGCAGACAACATGAATCTCTAAATCTTGTTCTTGAACTTATGCCCAATAAAGTATGCTGACAACTGTTCCTTTCTAGCATTTCCCTTAAAACTTGGTGCATTGGTCAAAATTGGGTCAGATTGTGGAGCATCCAAGCAATCCAGAGACCTTCTGACTTTTGATCTGGATGCCTTAGATAGCAAGGCTTAGGGAAAAAATGTATGTGTACCTGGCTTAAGTTAAACCATCAGGTAAGTTTTTAAACTTCAGAAAATGAATTAGGAAACTTATTGACTTAGTGGGTAACCAATACTCCACTGTGTTGTAGGACACTGCTACTCCTGGGACCAAGGAACAAAAATGGCAAGTCAGGCCTTTCAAAACCCTTTGTTACATAAATGATCAAGGCATTGACATAGTTGCCATCACTTGTAGTATCTAAACTTGGGGTTTTACATGCTTGCTTGACTCTGCTTATTCTGGAAATAAGGGGGTTACAGAGCTAGTGAGCAAAGGCTATTCACTGTCCAGACTGCCAAAAGTCTTTGTTATAGGCTTCCCAAAGAGAATGCAGTTTTCATTATAACATTTTATCAGCTTCACTAACTACGTAAATTCAGTTTGTATTTTTTCATATCATTTATTCTTATTTTATCAAGAATTTTATTTTCCTTTCAAATATGTCATGTTAAAGATTTCCTACATTATAAATGTAACCCTAAATGCCCTGGCTCACCACTACCTGAAGGCAAGGAATATTACATTTCAGCCCTGCCCTGAGGTGCTCTGGTATGCTTTAAGGGTATTAGGAGTATTTAGCCTTTCTGTCAAATGACTCCAGCCCCCACCCATAGTCATACTCTAAGTAGAGAAAAATCCATTGCACCCCAAATCCACCTAACCAATTAATAGTCAAATTAGCTTTTAAAAAGGAATATTTACTTCAAAGGTATAATTACAAACATTCAAACTTATTCCCCAGTACACGGGATGTAATCCCCTTCCCCTCCTTTGAATTATCTCAGTTTCTGGGAAAGGAAAGGGAGTTATAGAAAATAGTCCCAAGTTCCAAGTCCAACCCCAACTCTCAGAGTTGAGTACCAGGCATGCTGTTTTGGCTATCTATAACATCCTGCCTAGAATCCTGGCTCCAGGGTCAAGATGGCTCAAACTCCTAGGCCCAATGAGGATCCCCCCTGAGATGAGATGAGATGAGAGAGAGAGACAGAGAGACAGAGAGAGAGACAGAGAGAGACAGAGACAGAGACAGAGACAGAGACAGAGAGACAGAGAGAGAAAGAGGAAGGAAGGAAGGAAGGAAGGAAGGAAGGAAGGAAGGAAGGAAGGAAGGAAGGAAGGAAGGAAGGAAGGAGGGAAGGAAGGAAGGAAGGAGGGAAGGAAGGAAGGAAGGAAGGAAGGAAGGAAGGAAGGAAGGAAGGAAGGAAGGAAAAGAGAAACAGAGAGAAAGAAAGAAAAGAAAAAAGAACAGAGACCCTATATCTATTACTCAAAATCAAAGTAAAAAGGATGAGGGAGAAGGTATTCCCTCACTCCCAGTACAGTTCATGGCACTTGATGTGTGGGTAAACTGTGTGTGATTACCATCTGGATTCTGAAGGAAAGAGAGCAACTCTCCCAGGTTTTCATTGTTTTAAAGACACAATTAATAGAAGGGGGATATCTTCATGTGTGTGGTAGAGGAATGCAGAGAACAGGGTACCATGTTGAGTGATCTGGCATGCACAAAGCTAGCCCTATTGCATAATGTAACATTTGTTTGGATTTAAGGACTTTTATTTTCATGGAAAAGTCTCCAAGTTGATGATTCAGTTGGAAGACACTACTTCATTAAGAAAACTTTGCTTACTAAAATGTTCTTCCAGAAAAGCCTCTATTTTCATAAGTAAAATATACCTTCCACAACAATACCAAAAAATAAACTATGGTTATTTAGAAGATATGCAAATTTCTCATGTTTCCATGTCACTGGGCTGAGAATCTAAGATAAGACTACTCCGAGTACCCGATCTCCTAATTACTTTTCATAACTTGTGTAGTATCACTAAATATTAAGACTCAGGGAGGAATATATTTAGAATATCTCTATTTTTTCTTTAAATAACATTCCTTTTCCAGCATTACAGGCATAATGGTTGAACTTCTATTGCTGTCACCCCTATGTGAAAGATCCATTCTTTGACCCTAGACCTTGTTAATCTTTGTTAGCTTCTCAAGAAAAGAGCCAATCCAGGAGACTATTGAAGAATTGAATAACTTTTAAGTATTTTATTATGACTAAATTCCCTTCTAAAGCACTGTGGCTCCTGACTTTTTTTTGGCTTCTGAGTCTTCTTAGTTCCTTTCATTCACAGATCTGCTGTGCCCTTACTACTGTTGCCAGTTTGAAGCAGATTCCTTTATCCAGCATCTACATACTTCTTTCTCTTCTTGTTCCTATCCACTACAAGCTCCCAGAACAAAGGAGTTTTTCTAAGTTTTATCTATAAGTGTAAAAAGAAAATGCGAATTCAGAATTAATATTGTGATGGTAAGATTAAGTCTAAATGAAGAAAAAAGAAAACTACACAGCCCTGGAATGGATAATAGTGTCTAAATGAAAAAAGCTTTGCTTCTCCTTCATCATCCTCTCCAGCCTGAATATCTCACATCTAGCTTCCTGGCATCAGAAAAGCATAACACTGCTATTACCAATTGCTTTCATTGTGGCCTTCCTGAGTACTCCTGGTTCAAACACATTGGTCCATCATATTATCCCCCTATTACTCTTAGTCTATTGAGAAGTGTTCTGAATGCAGGGAAGGTTTTAGGGTATTCCACCCACATTCCTTCTTAATCACTTGCTCTTCAACTTCCCTTCCTCCATGACCCAGGGGAAGACAAGGAAATACAGAGAGATACAGTGTTCTTGTCACCTTAAAAATAGAATACAACACAGCTCTGAAAGTACTGAAAGACAAGCTCATCCATCACAGCATAGCTGGAGTTCTGCAGCAGCTGTCCACTTCTCTGCTCATTCTACCCTTAACCGAGGCAAAGAAGAAAGCAACTATAATGATCTATGTAGAATCTGAGCGATTTCCTAAATAGGAAGAATTGAGTGGGAAGAATTAGGCAGGTTGTCAAATAGTAATTTGGTAAATAACTGTATCGTTTTTCTCCCTGAGAATGTCAATTCCTAACAGACAGGTACCATATCTTGATACAATTTACAAAGTGTCTAGAAAACATTTTGTTTGGAACACACAAGCATATTTCTACGACCCCAAATACTAATAGTGAAAGAATTAAGTGTTTTAATAGCAAGTGGTCAAAAGACATTTTGTGTTCTATATAAAACTTAATTTGTAAATATTCAGAAAATCAAAACTGGGGGAAATGAATTAAATTCATTTAGATAATATCATTACTTAACTTCATTTTGCTCTTAACCTTCTCAAGTTCATAAAAGTAAATCATAAGAATAAAATATAGTCATTATACAATAATTCAATAAAAGTATTTTAGTGAAAGATTTATAAAGCATAGATAATAAATTATTCTCAATAAAGATTTCGATTCTTATTATATTCTGTCATTCCCAATGATCTAATAGGCATTTTCATCACCAAAAGACAATATCCTTTCCTGAGCAAAGAAGGGAGAAAACTTCCTTTCAGCTCTTAACTAGTAATCACCAATATGGACTAGACTCTGTATAAACTATAGAGGAACTACTTTTCACTCCCTTCTCACTTTGTGTCCTTTCCATTAAAGTGTAATGCTGCCATTAGTCGAAGAAAAGGTATGTCTGAGCATATCACACATGCGTGCGCACACACACACACACACACACACACACACACACACACATACATCTATATGACTGCATATAATTTAATATAATCTTTGAAATATTTTAATTACTAAGTTGAATAGTGTCTAAGTGAGACATTTGCCAAATTAAGATTTTCTCCTCTTCCTCTCTTAGAACAGTACTTTATCTTTTCATTTATTTTAGCATAATCTCTTTTAAGGCAGCCACAGATAGGTGGCTTGGTGGATAGAGCAGTCGTGAAGTCTAGAGAATCTGAGTTCAAATGTAGCCTCAGACACTAGTTTTGTGACACTGGGCAAGTCACTTGACCCTTTTTGCCTCAGTTTCCTCATATGCAAAGTGAACAGGAGAAGGAAATGGCAAACCACTCCAGTATCTTTGCCAAGAAAACCCCAAATGGGGTCATGAAGAGTGGAACACTACTGGAAACATCTAAACAACAACTTTAAAACAATCACATTCCCATCTACTATTTTCTTTTCACCTCCAAGCCACATTCAACCCCTCTCCCTCCATTTTCCCTTGTTTTGGAGTTTTGTTTATCTTGTTAGTTTCATTTTTTCTTCCTCTTTTCTACTTATTAAATTCTCCTTTTTCTCCTTTGGGTTAAGTAGTCAAGTAAAATTTCCCCTCTTCTCTTTCCTTTAAGCTTGTTTCCTTCATTAATTTTAAATTTTAATTTTCTGTGCCTTTTTCTTAAAAGGAAATGTTTCCTTTATTTTTCTCCATTGTTTATCTCCCCTTTCTCTCAATTATAGACATTTATTTTTTGATTCATGGCCTTTATAATTATTAACCTCTTTAGTCTTTGTATTTCTCATAGAATAAAAGCCTTTAAAGCATTTATTCTGACTTTACTAAAGTTTCTATCTTTTGAGTCTTGTCCCCAGCACACTTTTTCTGTTGTGTCATACTCTTAGAAGTTCTCATTACTAAAGATGATAGAAAGGATTTTTCACCATAGTAAGATTTTTTTTCTTCATCTCAGTTTGTACAGTTCATTTTAACTGTTGCCCTCCATGTGGTCATGTCTTCAACCATTTGCCATGAAACCCCCTCACAAGTTTCTTGGTGTCAGCTGCCCTGAGGAGTTCTGACTCCCTTTCTCCTAAGGGAAGATGAATGTACCAAATTGACATAGTTTACGCTCACTGAAGGGTCTCTTTATAGAGGAAGGAAGCATATTGATATCACTAGTGCCCCTCCCATCACTGAAATAAGATTTTCCCTGATTCTTTCCTCCTGTTTCAATCCCTCCCTTTGCATCCTTCTCCATTCTCTTATAAACTCTCTTCTTCCTGAAAGATCATAATTCTTTGCCCTTCCCTGTTAATCTTTGATTTGTTTAAGATATATCACATATTCCTCTTCATCTTATTCTTCCTCTGCCTTCTTTTATATGCCCTTTTATTCTGACCAAAAACATTGGTTTAGCTGTAGGTGTAGTGTTGTGAGTTTTAATCCATGTTTCAGGCCTGTTTCTCTACTATCACCTCTATTTGACTTCTGCCTTCATTCATGTTGCCTATATGCTTATAAAAAGCCATCTGTTAATGATTTCTCTGTTGTAACTTTTGTTGTTGTTCTATTTAGTCATACATTTATATTTTTTGTATTTCTATTATCTGGGGCATTTGAAGAACAAATAACATTTTTGGTCAAATTTTCTTCCCTTCCAGGGAGGTTTCACACACCTTTTAAAAAAAAAACCCACATTTATCTTTTTTCATTAATGGTTGAGCTCATGTTTGCAGGATATGTAACCTTTGTTCCTGTATTTTTATTCTGTCAGTTATTTCTGTTTTTCTCATCAAAATACATTATTCCATTCCCTCCTATGGTTTCTTGTGGGTGAAGAATAGTGTTATGTTATTTGAATTTCACTTCCTTTATGTTCAAAAGTCTTTCTCCTAGTAGCTTGCAGAATTTTTTCTTTATCATCAGTATTCTTATATTTAACCACTATGTATCTTGGAGTTTACAGCATAGTCTGTTGTTGTTTCCTGGAACCAATTTGTGGGTTCTTTTAATTGGTATTTTGTGTTCTATGTTCAAAGGTTCTATGTTTTCTTGTATTATTTCTTACATTATAGTGTTCAAGTTGTTGATTTTATTCTTCTTCTGTTCTGAGAAACTAATAATCCTTACATTGTCTCTACACATCCTGTTCTTGAAATCAATATGTTTTGCTTGTGTGGAGATCATGGTTTCTTTAAATGTTATTGCTTTTTGATTTTCTTCCAGATTGGCTTTCATTTCCATATATTTACATTCCTAATACTGCTTCCTAATAATGTTTCTTTGGTGAGAGTTGCCACTATGGGTCTGAATTTTCCTATTCTGTCAGTTATTTCTGTTATTTGGGGCCTAAGTTCTCCCTTTACATTTCTTATTTATTTTTTAAGTAATTCAGGAACATCCTGTGAAAATCAATAGGGTCCTCTGCTTCATCAGGTGTTGATTCACTTTCTTTTGTATTATAATTTTATTCATAGGTATCTGGACTCATTTAGTTGATTTAGAGACAATATTCCCATGTTACTTAATATATTTCTTGTTGGTTTATCTGCTTATTTTCAATATCTTTGAATTTTCTTCCACCTGAGATATTTAGTATATTATCTTTTTGTTTTCCTTTATATTTCCCTATTGCTCATTTTTTACTTCTTCCCTTTCGATGATGATTTCCCTGGGGACTGGATATCAAAGTCATTTGAATCTCCTCTCTTACTGGTCAAATCATATTTCTCTCCTCCTATTGTAGCTGGGGCAGGTCTAACCAGATGAAATAAATCAATAGTCAAATAGACATTTCCCATCTCTATCCATTTCACTTTTATAAAGAGATGAGCTAAAGATGTTAACTCCTTTGATCTTAGGCCTTTTACTTCCCATCTGTGAACCACTTTAAACAATGTCAGAGCAGCTGCCAGCTCTCAGTTTAGCTTTCTAACCCCAGCCTGTTTCTAAAAGAAGATATCTTGAACTTTTTCAAGTTTTTTCATTTGGACATCATAATATAAAATATCACATAACACAATTTTAAACAACTGTCTGCAGTTTCTTCATGGTCTCCAAACTACTCCTCTCTCTTCATTATCCTTTCACAATTCTGTACAAACCTCAGCATACTCTCTATTTTGTGCCCAGATCTGATAAACTAGCCTTTGCCCTTCCAGTTAAACATTGGGTCTGATTTGAAGAATACAGTTTTCTCCATGTCATATCTCCTGTGAGCTTTAAAAAAAAAATTACTTAACCTGGAACCTCTTTCCAAGATCTTCTCCTTCTCAGTCTGTCAGCCTATTCTTCCTTTAGAAGTACATACTTACTGAGTTTTTCAACTAATAAGGTCCTGTGTGACACCTTTTAAAAGATTCCCCTCCCTTTACTCACAGCCTCAATAGAGCTGGCATTCTTTTAAGTTGAGGAACTAGATTCAAGTCTCCCTTTCCCTTTAGAAGAGATCTAGATCTGTCCTATCTTTAACTATTGAAAATTTTAGATGTCTATTAGACAGGTATATAGTCTCAGCATATATTAATTTCTATAATTTAAGGATATGTGATCTTATTGGTGTAGGTTTTCCTTCCATTGATGCATATTACAACCTTTTTATAGTTTAGAAAATTATATTTTAAGTAAATATATCTGAAATTTTTCTTTTCCTGCTGTCCAAATTTCTGTTGCTGTTTTTTTTTTTTTCTGAACTTAGCTAGCTTGGTCCCTGGACAGCAGAAATCACCAGCTTCATACTCTAAAAACTTTCCTGCATGGTTCTACCTGCCTTACCTAATACTCCACCACCATAATAGATTTATAGTAATAGATAAGAAATTCAACTTTCTTATATAAGGAAGCCCCCCACCACCACCACACACACACCTCATCAAGGCTTACATTTATGACAGTGGAGAGATTTTGTTGGAGCTCATCTAACACAGCCTAGTAAATGCCCTCACTGAGGAGTGAAATAATGACTGCTCCATGAAGAAGGAAAAATGTAACACTCACTCACATTTACATAAAAGGTATAATATAAGTGTCATCCCTATTTTATAATTGAACAAATAGAAACAAAGGAGCCAAACCAGTATGTCATGTTGATGTTAGTTAATATTTTGCATATACAATGAGTAAGAAAACATAATATCAATGTGAAGATCGGGAGTTCTGAGAGGTTATCTAATTTAATTCCCTTACTTTACATATGAATGAGCTGAGATACAAGGACTTGTTCAAAATCCACTGGGTAGTAAGTGTAAGTGTTGGAGCTAGAATTGAAGTCCTGATTCCAAGTCAAGTGGGTTCTTTACTATGCCATACTGCCTTTAGCACCAACCTGGTTAACCTCTGTTTATTTTGTTTCCTTTGCCTAGGCATGTTGCCACTTAATTACTTGACTTTTGGGCTTGTTGCCACAGTAGGACTCTGCCACCAGACAGGGGAGCTTCCATCCCAAATGTTGGGGTCTTCTCAACTGCCAGAGGTATTACTGGGTGCCCTCCCTAAAGCCCCCATACACTCTGGCAAGCTGGACACACACCCTAAGACCTCCACCCCAGACCACAATCCAGATCCAGGGAGGTTAAAGCAAGAGCGATTACACCCCCAGACTGATCGCTGGCTCCCCCTACAGTTCACAGGCCAGGAGCTGAAGCTGCAACTGAATCTGCAAAATGGCAGCTGTGCCATGTCTCCTCAGTGGCTTCTAGCCCCCAGGGGAAGAAGCTGATGCACTCCCAAATACTGGTCTCAAAGTCCACAGGGCACTAACCTCTTACTTTGTGTTGGAAATTCTGGAAAAGCCACAGCTGCTGGTGTTCTGGGGTCCCTCCAGCCTACTGGTGGACTAGCCGCCCTGGGGCTAAAACCTCTGACTCACTGAGTCCTGGGCTCAGCTCCCAGAGCACTGTGCTGTTGGCTCACAACATGCTGTGCTGGCCATTCTCTGACTGGCTGCCAGGCTGTCCTCAGTGGGAGGTTAGCTTCTCTGTGTTATTCTGTGAGTGCTGGATCTCTAGAGGTTGTTCAGAGTTCCCCTTTTACATGATTTTGAAGTGGTGTGGTCTGGAATGCCATGGAAGTGCTGTTTCTACTCCACCATCTTGACTCCCCTGGTTAACCTCTGTCATGATTTCCCTGAATACTTGGGCTAACCTCTAAGTGAAACATCCTCTGTCCTAAAAAGGTAGCAGTGCAATGGGGAGGGAAGTTTGTTGGAGAGAAAACCATAACCATTCCCTAGTCACTGTTAGGCATCCTCCACTGATCTATCGCAACAAGCTCCCTGCTTCTTAGGGGAAGACCATACTATTATGTCTGAATATTCAGATTAATTTCTTATGTTTGACCTGTTGTTCTACACATCACCAAAAGCAACTTTTTCTTAAAGATTATTTTAAAAATTAACATTTTCTTAAGCCAAGTTACCATACTGGTACTCCACCCCCATATTGGGACTAATCTAACATACTATTATTTATAATTCCAGCTTGAATATGATTATGGGGGGCAGGGAGGGAGGAGTGTGTGAAGTAGTAGTATGGTAACTTGACTTATGTACATATTGTTTACATTACCTTGTGCATATATGGAAATTTAAGCTAGGCCTAAAAACAGCTGGTCTAAGAAATGCTATATACTTAAATTCTAGTTTTTCTTTTGGTTATTTATGCTTATGAAAAGCTCTTAAGTCTTTTTTAAAAATTTGTATCTCCTGGTGAAATGGGAAGGACTGGAATAAATAAGATGAACAAGGTCTGGAAGGTATTGAGTAGCATTTTTATCTGGCTATGGTGGTAATCCATTTGCTATAGGCTAGTAAGAGTTATATAGGGGGGCGGCTAGGTGGCGCAGTGAGTAGAGCATTGGCCCTGGAGTCAGAAGGACCTGAGTTCAGATCCAACCTCAGACACTTAATGCACACACAAACAAAAACCTAGCCGTGTGACCTTGGGCAAGTTACTTAATCCCAATTGCCCTCAAAAAAAAAAAAAAAGAGTTATATAGGTCCACAGATATTTTTGAATTTTGATTCTAGGTCACATCTGACAATGGTACTGGTGATCCTATAATTGTGAATTGTAAATGAGAAATCAGAAGCCCTAAAGTGTATTCATTGAAAAATAAATGCAAAGCATGGCATTAAATGTGCTTTCTCCAAATTTAAATGCTAAATAAAACTGAGGACAGGGTTTGGAGGCAGAGGACTTTGAGTTCAAATTCCAGCACCTTTTGTCCATAAACCAGAGTAGTCACTTAGATCTCACTTTATTCTTCTGTAAAGTAAAGGAGTTAGATTAGATAACCTATAATGTCTTTTCCTGATCTATACATTGATAATATATTTCTTACTCATACTGTATATGCAAAATATATACATATAGGCATATGTGTATATTCATATATATGTACATATATATTCATATGACCAATAAGAAAACCGACATTTGCCTTACACGTGTCAGAGTAGCAAATTAAAATTCTATGTGCTATCAAAAACTTTAACATTTAATTTTCTTCAAAGCACAATTGAAATGGAAAAAAAGTATAACTAAAATTAGTTTTATGAGCTTTCTCTTTCAAATTGTCAAATTGTTGATCAGCTAGCAGTTGGCTGACATGACCTTAGCTTCTCAGAAGACGTACCAAAAATAAAACACATTTCAAGGGAATCATAAATAAAATATATCCTTCAGAGATGGGATTTAAGAAAAGAAATTCTTGTTTTCTTAAACAATGATAGCCAAAGTATTAACTCTGCCATTTTTTATTTTAATTTACTTTTATTTTAATGTCTTAAGAAATAAAATATTTATATATATATGCAGGTATTATTCAATACAATATATTAATTAGGTTTTTTGGGGGGGGGGGCTGGAGGTTATTGTGAGGAGGAGGCCAGAGCTGTAGATTGTGGGGACCTCCAGACAAGAAACTTTTTCTTCCAAAGCACAGCAATTCCTTCTTTGTCCTTTATATTCCTCCAGATCTTCTACATTAAAACTGTAAGTGATTTGTCCATAGATCTTATAGCCAGGGTGCATCAGAGGTAGGCTCTAAATGCAAGTCTTCCTAACTCTGTGGTCAGCTCTCCCCACTGCTCCCTGCTATTTCTCTAAACTGGTTTTGAAAAAAAATTTTTTTTAATAATCTGGCTTTGATTATACATTTTTCAGTTAGAATGCCATAAACTAATGGACATGTTGATCCATCACATTATGAGTTGCTTTAAGAGGATTGAAAATTAATTCACTTATGCTGATGTATCTTTAAAGTTCCAATAGAAGGTAAGCTCCTGGAGGTCAAGGACTTTCATCTTTTTTTTTACTTTATAACCCCTACTAGTATAGTGTCTTACCTAGAGTAAGCAATTAATGCTTGTTGAATTGAATTGATTATTTGAGCCAAATCTATTACTATGGCTTTTCATCCCAGCCTTCTACAAAGGACCTTTATCAAAGACACTATCTTCAAAAGAAAACTTGATAATTTATCTTGTGTGATTTTTAACATAGATAGATTAATATGATCTTAATCACAGCATTATTTGCTCTTAGAAGTTCTTTGGTTTAGTGGATAGAGAACTAGTCTCAAAAACAGGAAGAACTAGATTCAAGTCCTTTATAGACTTTGTGACCATGGATAAGTCAGTTAACCTCTCCAGGCAACTAATTCTCTAAAATCAAAAGTTGTAGGCAACAGTCAGAATTGATAGAGGGAATTTCTTCAAGTCAAGTCAAAAACATATTTATTAAGCTCTTATCATGAGCCCAGGCACTGTTCTAAGCATTACTAATACAAAGACAGGGAATGTACATATATATAATACTTGCCCTCAAAAAACTCACATTCAAAAGGAGAAAACAACACACTAACAACCATGTACATACAAGCTCTATACAGGGCAAATAGAAGTTCCTTATATTACTAAAATAATAAATCTCCTTAGCTCTATTGTTGACTCTGCCATGGATTACACAAGGAGTAAACAATGCTGCTAGTCCCAAAGAATCAATATTTTAATTAGTTCAAAGGGCAGTGGAGAGTTACATGGCACATGTAGATGAGCAATGAAGACCTGCATTGATAAACATGTATAAAAGAGATCGTCAATCACATGTATCAGTGAAAAAAGCAGTCTGCTGATCACATTTTAAGAGTGAAGGATAATGAGTAGTTCAAGTGATACTCAATTAACATTAATATTTATTAAATGATATTCAACTAATTTCAAAGCATATATTCCAGTGTGTATATATATATATATATATATATATATATATATATATATATATATATATATATATATATATATATATATATACACACACTGGGGATAGAAAGACAAAAAATACCCAAAACAAAAACCTAACAGTCACTGTCCTCTAGAAGTTTGCATTTAATGGGGAGGGGAAGAGAGGAGGAGGAAATCATTTATATGGTTAAGATGTACAAAATATGATCAAAGTAATAATAATTTCGAGAGAGAGAGCACCAACAGTTGGTAGCAGGTGATGCGGAAGGAGAAGAGAGAGGGTAGATGGGTTAGGAAAGGCCTATTGTAGGAGGTGAGCCTGAACTTTAAGTAAAGCAAGGTATTTTACAAAGCAGAGGTGAGGAAGTTGTGCATTCCAGGAATTTGAAATAGCTTGGGCAGATCCACAAATAGAAAACAGAATGGCATGTATGGGGAACACCTTGTGGGCCACTTTAATTGGAATGAAGAATATATGAAAGAGAGCATAGGGCTTAGAGTGAGGTAACATGGCATACATAGTAAATGGAGACCTGGTTTCAAAGTTCATAAAACCTGGGTTCAAGAACTACTTCAGATATTTGTGGGTTACAAGACCATGTTGAAGTCACTGAACCTTTCACTGCTGTCAACAGCTTTCTAAGACAAGTGGCCAAGAATGTATCAATCTGCATTGGTAGGACTTTATAAATTTAAAGGAGTTCCTTAAACCAAAGAAAGCACAGGCTCAGTGCCCATCCCTATCCCTAAGAAGTAGGGGAGCTTTGAAAGAACTCTAAAAATGCTAGTGTTAGTCATATTGTGGAGGCTTTTAAATAATAAAAAATAGTGTGTGCTCTTCTATACACAATATGTAGTAGTGGAAAGAGAGCTGATCTGTGAACCAAGAACACATACATTGACTATGTGTGATTCTGGCAAGCCATTTAACCTCTCAAGGCTCTAGGAAACTCTCTAAGACTCTAAATTGCGGAGAAGGTAAAGAGAACAGAGAATCTAAAGAGTTGGCCCAACGCTATCCAGGTTCAAGTTCATTTGCTTGCAGCATAGAGGTAGTGGATAGCCTGTTGGACTGGAAGTCAGGAATACCTGGGTTCCTTACCTCTTACATTTACTAGAAGAAGAGGGGGGAGGAAATAGGACACAGTTGTAATAGTGAAAGTTTAGAGGTGATAAGGGCCTATACTGGAATGGAATGAAGCAAAATATAAGCAAAGAGAAGTACGAGAGATATAAAGTAAGAATTCATAAGATGTGGCTAGTGATTGCATTGATAGGGAAGGGGCAGTATAGGGCTTGCTCTGGTTTGGTAACCAGTAATAATAAGATATTCTTTAGGAAACCAGGTTGCTCTAGGATCACATTATCTGAAAACCAGCACATCAGATGTCCCTACACTTTAATGTGTTGTTTTTTTCCCCCAATATTTCTAGGGTCTTTTCCATAAACCTGGCTGAGGTCATCCTTCTAGCTTTCTTTCTCAAAGTGAGAGTATGCTATCATGGGTATAAGATTTTGACCAATACATTTTAGCAATCATCAGAAAGAAAGGAATGAAAGAAGCATGCATTTATTGAGCACCAACTGTGTTCCAGGTACTCTAAGTACTTTACAAATATCTTATTTGTTCTTCATGACAACCCTGTAATATAGAAACTATTATGGATCCTATTTCTCAATTGAGGAAGCTGAGGCAGGCAGTCACTGTCAAAATGGATAATTCAAATCTAAAACCCAACTTTGAGCCTACAATATTCTCTTCTGATTATGTTGATCAATTTGTTGTATAACTGCAAAATCTTTCTTTATCTTTATCACACGTAGACTCACAAACTTATTTTACTATGTGGATAAAGCCTTTTCCTCATAGCTTAAAGTCAATATCAAGCAAAAAAGCAGAGCATAATGGGTAGGTGTTATGTAGAGCAGAAAGAAAATTATAATGTTTAATGGTTCTATTAATCATTCTTTTTCCTGGACAGATTATAATATGTGTGCTCAACCTTATTTTTGCCTTATATTTATAGTCTGTCATATCACTGCATAGAGTGTAAAAAGCATGCTGTCAATCAGATTGGTTCCATTGAAATTTTATTCCCTGAAACATGAACTATTTCTCATAATTTAGTTTTTAAAATAAAAGTGTTCAAGATGTTGACATTTAAACAGTACTAATTATTCCTTCATGTAAGTCTTGGGTCTGTTTTTGGCTCTAAAGAAGGTTATATTGCTTTCAGAGAGTAGGCCTGCTAAGATGGGGGGAATCCCCTTCTCATTATATTTGGGATTCTAGATGAATTAAAAGATATTGGCTTAATTTCAATAGTGATTAGCCAGGGAGGAGAAGTTGCCAAAGAATCTAAAAGGTTGGCCCAACATTATCCAGGTTCAAGTATATTTGCTTGCAGCATAGGGATAGTGGATAGCCTATTGGACTGGAAGTCAGGAATACCTGGGTTTCTCACTTCTTACATTTACTAATTATGTGACATAGAATAACCGCTCTGAACCTTAGTTTCCTTATGTGTAAAACTGTAATGTTAATTCTTATAGAAGTCATTTTACAGAGCTGTTATAGGTATCTCCTTATTGGTTTTTAAATGAACCCAGCCATTGCAAAAAATAAATAAATAAATAAATAGTTGAGAACGAACTGAAGAAGAGAAACTGCTTTTAGCTATTTGGGGTTTGTACAAGCTTCCAGTGTGATGATTGCTCCACTGTTGTTTTCATAATATTCTGAAGACTTTTCCCCATAGAAGTGAAAATTCTGATGTTCACAAAGCCCAGAAGTGATGGCAAACTATCTCTAATCCAAACTAAGGGGGAATAAGGACATAGCTTGGCCAAGAGTCTTTATGTTTCTCCTCATTCATATATTGCTGTCCAATAGCTATACACTGCTATCCAGTGGCTAAAGTGAAAGTTTTTTCTTATCTCTCTTCTCTAGAGTATTGGGAAGATTGTTCCCTAAGTGAAAACTTGCTTTAGGGCTACACAGTTCCCTTTCAGAATGGAAAGAATGTTTACAGCATAAACATTGGAGAGTTTGTGGAAGAGGAAGGAGGGAACAATCGTTCACACTTTTGGGTTTTTGTAGATGTGAGGGAATTGATTGATTAAGAGCAGCTCTGAACTAAAAGGTTTTGGGTTTTTTAAAATTCATTTATAGGGTCAGCTAGGTGGTAGAGTAAATAGAGTACTGTCCCTGGAGTCAGGAGGACCTGGGCTGGGGCCTCTCTTTCTCCTATCAATCTCAACTTCATAGCAGCCTTCCTGAAGGAGATGTCAAAAAAATAGCAGTAAAGGCCATGTCACTCAGTGTGTGATTTGTGGCTATTTTCTGAGAAGTAGTAGACTATGCAAACATATAGTGACAGGATTTTGTGCTTACTTCTTGTTGGCAAGCCAACAGCTCCTAGTACTTTAAATGTGGTTTAAAATATCCACTAATTCAGATTGTATTATAAATGACCTTGCACTGAACAACACTAATAGAAATTGTTTGTCATCATCAGGCTTAGGATAGGGGCCTGTGGAACAGTGATACCAAATTCAGGTGGAACAATTTCTGTCTTGGTTATTTTACAGACCCCATTGTTGATGACTGAAAACAGCCAACAGTTTTAAGACCAGGAGTAGGCTGGACTCATGTTTTTGTATGTATGGCTAACCCACACATTCCTATTTTAAAACAAGGTTGCAGAAATTAGGTTTGGGGCTCCATCTGCTTAGAACTGGTATTTGCATAGTCAGGGTGTTTTGTTGTGCATTTTTTTTAAATGTATGAAACTGTTGCACTCTTTATTCTTAGGAAATTAGAACTTTTTTTGCTTTTTTTAGTACACTTTACTTTGCTTCCAATTTTTCTAAGGATTAGGGAACAGGTCCCCTCAATCATACCTATGCTTTCCTGCTTAGTTTTAGATTTTGTTTAAAATACACACATGGGGGCCGCTAGGTGGCACAGTGAATAGAGTATTGGCCCTGAAGTAAGGAGGACTTGAGTTTAAATCCAGCCTCAGACACTTGACATAGTTACTAAACATGTGACCTTGGGCAAGTCACTTAACCCCAATTGCCTTCCCCCCTCCAAAAAAAAAAATAATAAAATACACAGACACACACACACACACACACACACACACACACAATCTTAGACTATCATTATCTAATAACCAAAAAAAAAATCCATGAAACTTAAACTTGTAATATATTTACACTGAAAATTAACTACATATATTGATACTTTTATCTAAACCTTGTTGAAGAAAGGCCATTTTGAGAGAGGAAAAATAAATTAGGGGATGATGATTTGCTTGACAAACAGATTTATTATAAGATCTTTAAATAGACCTCTCTGCTTCAAAAATAAGATTCCGGTTACATAAATTAGATTTACATACAAGGATTTCAATAACATGCCGAATAAATAAAGATACTTCTATTTGCCTAATAAGGTGGATGTCTCTGGAGCAATCAGAAAATCCATATTCAGACACAGTGGGCATTTTTTTAAATTTTCTAAGCACATGTTATAAAAGAGGTTTTCAATTTTAACATATTTACCAGTTATGATTTTGTTTAATTTTTATTATTTTTTTGTTTTGCATCAATATTGTTTGCATCGATATTGAGTTATCACTTTTTAGCACAGTACAAAAAAGAAAATGGGGGTAGGGATGTGTGGATTTTAGCAAAACTAACTAAACACATCAAATTTAATCTGAATGTGTTCTGCACCCATAGTTCTCCACCTATCCAACAAAGCTGGAGAGATATGTTATCATCTGTTCTCCAAAGCAAAACTTGCTCATCATGTAGTCGGTTTAATTATTTTTTTGTTCTTTTCATTTACATGGTTGTTGTCATTGTTTTCATGGTTCAATTTCCTTTGTTCTGTACCAGTTCACATAAACTTTCCTGTGCTTCTCTCAATTCATCCCATTCCTTTATTATTTTTTTTCCTTTTTTAAATTTTTAACAAATGCTTTATTAACTTCTGGTTTAGAACACTCATTTCTGCCAGATTTTGAGTTACAATTTTTCCCCATTTTTCCCCTACCCACCACCCCAGAATAGCAGTCCCACAAGATATCCCCTCATCCAATCTGCTCTCTCCCATATCTTCTCCCATACCCCCTTCGACTTTACCATTAGGGCAAGGTGAATCTCTGTGCCCCAATAACTGAACATCTTAGCTCCCAATTACATGCAAAATAGTATTAATAATAGTATTTATATATATTTGAAACATTTAATTTTAAAACTTCAAATTTCAGATCCATTCCCTTCCTCCCTTGTCACCCATTCCCTCTGGGAAGATAAGCAATTCAGTATGTGTTGTACATGTCTAGCTATGCAAAATATTACCATAGTAGATATGTTGTAGAAGGCTGCTTATATTTCCCTCCCACCCATTCCACTCCCCACCTGGTCCATTCCCTACTTTGTCCTGTCCCTCTTCTAAGGTGGGTACTTCCAACCGCCCCTCCCCCCAGAATGCCCTCACCTCCATCATCCCTCCTCTCATCCCCCTTCTTCCTACTCTCCAGGAGGGTGAGATGTCCCATTTAGTATGCATGTCAATCTCTCCCTGTGCCAAAATCAATGAGAATATGGTTTTGCCTTTTTGTCTTCCTGTTCTTCTCCTCCCCTGCAACCACTTCCCCTTGCTTCTTCTACATGAGATAGTTTACCCTACCCTGTCTCTCCCCATCTCCTCTTGCCACTTTCCTCTCTCACCCCTTAAATTCACCCCTTAAGTATCATCACTTCCCACAAAATTCAACCTGTGCCCTCTATCCATGTATAACTGTAAACATATATACACACATTCACATATGTATTCATATGCCCATATACCCTTCTTCAATTATTTTCATACTGAGAAAGGTTTCATCAGTCACAATTATTGTTTTTCCATGTAGAAATGTAAATAGTTCAACTTTGATAAGTTCCTTTTGATTTCTTTTCCTTGATTACCTTCTCAAGCATCTCTTGCTTCTTGTGTCTGAATGTCAAATTTTCTATTCAACTCTGTTTTTTCCCTCAAGAATGCTTGAAAGTCCTCTATTCCACTGAATGACCATATTTTCCCCTGAAACAAAATACTCAGTTTTGCTGGGTAGGTGACCCTTGGTTTCAATCCCAGCTCTTTTGCCCTCTGGAATATCATATTCCACGCCCTTCAATCCCTCACTGTAGAAGCTGCCAGGTCCTGTGCTATTCTGATTGTGTTTCCACAATATTGAAATTGTTTCTTCCTGGCTGCTTGTAGTATTTTCTCCTTGATCTGGGGATTCTGGAACCTGGCTATAATATTCCTGGGAGTTTTCTTTTTGGGATCTTTTTCAGGAGGTGATCGGTGGATTCTTTCAACCTCTATTTTGCCCTCTGGATCTAAAACATCAGGGCAATTTTCCTTGAGAATTTCTTGAAGGGTGATTTCTAGGTTCTTTCTTTGATCATGGCTTTCAGGTAGTCCAATAATTTTTAAATTGTCTCTCCTGGATCTATTTTCCAGGTCAGTGGTTTTTCCCATGAGATATTTCACATTGCCTTCTAATCTTTCATTTGTTTGGATCTGCTTAACAGCATCTTGATTCCTCATAAAGTCATTAGCTTCCATTTGCTCCAGTCTAACTCTGAAGGAATGAATCTCCTCAGTGAACTTTTGAGATTCTTTTTCCATCTGACAAATTTGGCTTTTTAAGGCATTCTTCTCCTCATTGCCCTTTTGGGCCTCCTTTGCCATTTGAGTTAGTCTATTTTTTAAGGTGTTATTTTCCTCAGTCAGGCTATTGACCTTCATTTCATACTTTTCCTGCATCCTTCTCATTTCTCTTTCCAATTTTTCCTTCACTTCTCTTATTTGATTTTTAAAATCCTTCTTAAGGTCCTCTATGGCCTGCAACCCACTCATATTTTCATTTGGGGCTTTTGGAGCAGGATTTCTGACCTCACAGTCCCTGTCCTGTTCCATGCTTTCATCCTCTTTGCCCCTAAAATAGGAGTCTAATGTTGCATTTTTTGTTTATTTTGTTTCCTTTGCCTAGGCATATTGCCACTTAATTACTTGACTTTTTGGGCTTGTTGCCACAGTGGGACTCTGCCACCAGACAGGGGAGCTTCCATCCCAAGATTTTGGGTCTTCACAACTTCCAGAGTTGGGTGGCCTCTGTAAAGTCTCCACATGCTCTGGCAAGTTAGATACCCACCCCAGACCTCCCCCCCAGATCACAATCCAGATCCAAGCAGGTTAAAGCAAGAGTGATTAACCCCCAAGACTGATCGCTAGATCTCCCTACAGTCCACAGGCCAGGAGCTGAAACTGCCACTGAAGCTGCAAAATGGCGAGTGTGCTACATCTCCTTAGTGGCTTCTAGCCCCCAGGGGAAGAAGCCGATGCGTTCCCCAAATACTGGTCCCAAAGTCCATAGGGCACTAACCTCTCACTTTGTCCTAGACGCGTCTGTGTTGATAATTCTGGAATCGCCATAGCTGCTGGTGGTCTTGGGTCCCTCCAGCCGGCTGATGGCCCAGGCACCCTGGGGCTAAAACCACGGCTCACAGGGACCTGGGCTCAGCTCCCCACTCGCTTTGCTGTCGGCTCCCAGAGAGCTGTGCTGGTCTTTCCTGCAGGGCTGCTGGGCTGGACTCAGTGGGACGTTAGCTTCTCTGTGTTGTTCTGTGGGTGCTGGGGCTCTAGAAGTTGTTCAGAGTCCCCTTTTACATGGTTTGGCCTGTGGGGGGGAGAGAACCTTGAAAGTGCTGTTTCTACTCCACCTTCTTGGTTCTGCCCCCCCATTCCTTCCTTATAACACAGTAATATTTCATTATATTCTCATGCTACAATATAGTTGACCATTCCTTAATAATTATTGTTATTATCATTTTTAAGTCAACAACAAACACTTCAATACATAAAGCACTCAATGGTTTCATTGATAAAATTAATCCCTTCACCAGGCAGCTCACAATGCCACCATACCATAGTAGAAATAAGCAGCAATTTCATAAGTTGCTTTAGCAAAAAAATAAAAAATATTTTACCTAGAGTCCAACTTTCTGGTGATAAGTTTCTCTAAATTCAACTAGGCTGGTTCTCAGACAGTCCATTATACATATATAGACATTTTAAGCCTTTCCTGATTGGTTGGATTTCCAAAGTTTATGGATTGCTTTTGCTTTCAAGAACCAAGGGTCAGATCCAACCTCCAAGCAGCAGCAGAATGAGATTCTCTAGACTGTTGAATGAGCCCTCTATATTGAGTATTTATTAAGCTAACCAGAAACTGTAAAAACAAACAAACAAACAAAAAAAAACAAAAACCAAATGATGCTCTTTTCATTCTAGCTAAGTATAACCATTCTTATTCCAACATCACTATTGTTATTCAAAACCTTTTTGGATCAGCTCATTTAGAATTTTCTCCAGATCTGGTTTAGGATCAACACTATGATAACCACTCACATTTACATAAACATTTACATTTTACAAAGCTATTTCCTCACCAAGACAAACAAACAAAAAAACTGCATAAGGAAAACCATGTCTTATGAGGGGTAATGTTACTTAGAGAATGGTTTTTAGAGACAGAAAGATTTGGGTTCAAATACTACTTTTGCCATATACTGGCTGCATGACCATGATCAAGTTATTTCAGCTGTCAGTGTCCCCAAGCAGCTTTCTAAAGACTACCAGGCTCAGAGCAGATACAAATGTGTATTGGAAGTGAGTCAACAAACATTTATTAAATACCTACTATGTACAGGCATTGTGCTAAGCACTGTGGAAACAAAAAGAGGCAAAAAAATAATCCCTGCACCCCAGAAGCTTGCAATCTAATGAGAGAGACAACAAGCAAACAAATATTTACAAACAAGCTATATACAGGATAAATAGGAAATAATTAACAGAGGGAAGTGCTAGAATTATGAGGAGTTCCAAAATGCTTCCTGTAGAATATAGGCCTTTAGTTGGGTTTTAAAGAAGACAGTAGGTGAAGATGAGGAGGTAGAGCGTTCCAGGCATGGAGCACAACCCAGAACCAAGAAATATAGTGTCTTCTTCATAGAACAACAAGGAAGCCAGTGTCACTGGCTTGTGACTGAGGATTAAAGGATGAGGACTGAGAAAAGATCATTAGATTTGGCAACTAAGAAATCATTGGTAATGGAGAGAGAGCAATTCTTTTTTTTTTTTTTTAAAGCAATTGGGGTTAAGTAACTTGCTCAAGGTTACACGGCCAGTTATTTTTGTGTGGGTGTTAAGTCTGAGGCTGGGACTGATCCTGGGTCCTCCCAACTCCAGGGCTGGTGCTCTTACTCACTGGGCCACCTAGCCACCCCGAGAGAGCAATTCTTGTGGAATGATAAGGTCAGGAGTCTGATTGTAAGGCTCTAAAGAGAGTAAGAAGAAAGTAGAGGCATCCCTGTAGAGGGCCTTTTCAAGGAGATTAACTACAAAGGGCTGAAGTGATAGAGGGCAATAGCAGGCATGGAAGATTATATGGCAGGTAGTAAGGTGTAAGAATACTGGCAAGGCAGGAAGAAGATAGGTTATAAAACATTTTGAATGCTAGATTTTTTTTTTTTTAATCTGGGAGGCAATAGGGAGACACTGGAGTTTATTGAGTAAAGGAGTGACATAGTCAGACATGAACTTTAGGAAAATCACTTTAGTGGCTGAATGGAGGATGGATTACAGTGGTGAGAGATCTGAAGCAGGCAGACTGGCCAGCAGGCTATTACAATGATTCAGGCATGAAATACTGAAGGCCTCCAACAGAATAGTGACAGTGTCAGAGGATAAAAAGCATCATAATCGTGAGATGTGGAAAAGGTGAAATCGACAGGCCTTGGCAACAGATTACCTATGAGGCATAAGAGATAGTGAGGAGTCAAGCATGACACCGAAGTAGCAGGCCTGAGGGAAGGTGGGAAGGGAGAGTTTAGGAGGAAACCCAATGAGTTTTGTTTTGGACATTTTTAAAGTAAGATGTCAACTAGAAATCCAGTACCAGATGCATGAAAGGCCATTGGAAATGTGAGACATGGAGACCAGCAAAGAGGATAGAGCACGATTGGTAAATTTCAGAATCATCACCATAGGCATAGTAATTAAATCCCTAGTGGCTGACAAGCTCACCAGGTGAAGTAGTATAGGGGGAGATAAGAAGACCCAGGCCAGAACCATGTGGAACATCTACAGTTAGAGTGCATGATCTGGATGGTCTAGCAAAGGAGACTGAGAAGGAGTGATCAGATAGGTAGGAAAACCGGGAGAGAATGGTATTCCATAAACCTAAAGAAGAGAATATCAAGGAGGAGAAGGTGGTCAACAGTATCAAAGGATGCAGAGGTCAAGAAGAATGAGGCTTGTGAAAAGACCGTTGGATTTGGCAACTAAGAAATCATTGGTAAGGTAGAGAGGGCAATTGTCATGGGATGATAAGGTTGGGAGTCTGTAAATCTGTAGAAAGAATGAGGAGAGAGAGAAAGTGGAGGCACCTCTGTAGATGGCCTTTTCTTTTCTTTTCTTTTCTTTCTTTCTTTTTCTTTTTTTTTTTTTTTTGCTTTTTGGAGGGGGGCAGGGCAATTGGAGTTAAGTGACTTGTCCAAGGTCACACATCAAGGAAGTGTTAAGTATCTGAGGCCAGATTTAAACTCAGGTCCTCCTGACACCAGGGCCAATGCTCTATTCACTGTGCCACCTAGCCACCCCTGCAGATGGCCTTTTCAAGGAGTTTAACCACAAAAGGCAGAAGTGATAGCAGGCAATAGTAGGCATGGAAGGGGCAAATGAGGGTTTTTTGAGAATGGAGGGGATGTGAGCATGATTGTAGGTAGTAGGAAAGAGGACTCTAGACAGTGAGAGATTGAAAATAAGTGATAGAGTGGGAGTGACAAAGGAGGCATATTGTTGGAGATGAAAAGGAATGAGATTGCTTGACCAGGGTAAAGGTTAAGCTTTGGTAAAGCTAATTATTGATAAGGTCAATTATTATGATACATAGCTGCAGATGATTTATGGCTATCTCCAAATTCATATCTACTCTCACAGAATAAAGACTTGTCACTACTGAAGATATTAAGGAAAATATTTAAATGAGTCCTGGAAATGATTGAGCAGTGATGGCATCATTGAAATAAGTATACATCCTTACAATGTGCCTGAAAGGAATGATATTAATCTAGATCTAATATTTCTAGTATTTTGTCTTTATAACTAGCCCTCACACTCATAGGACTAGGCCTTCTACATTAAGGGATAACCCTGAGGAGTTAGGAGGTCTCTTTTCTCTGCCATTGGCTTGAATTCTCAATAATGATGTTCTCTCCTTCAGTCCCAGAATCAACCTCATCATGTGAGGCAACAGTGAAAGAAAAGATAATGACAAAAGCTATATGAGTGATTATGAGGTAAGGAAAAGGAGACATGGAGGAGCTCATAGTAAATGACCTTGATTTTTTCAGAAAAAAAATATAAGGCAAAGTTCTCAGCTGAGAAGATGGGGGGGAGGGGAGTCAGATAGTGAGTTAAAGTAGGTATTATAGAATTGCCTAGTAGAAGTGAAGGCCCAATTGAGATTACATAAAATAAATTTGTAGTGAATCCAGTCAGAATGATTTTATGATTTACTCCACCTTTGTTCAGCAGCACATGTGTACAAGATGGCTATGAATAACAGGAGTAATCAAATACTGAGGTTTGGCATTATTTGACATAATTGGGGAAAAGATAGGAGAGCCAGGGGTTCAAAAGAGGAGGACAATGTAGAGTTGAATTGGTTCACAAAGGTGTCAAGATGGAAAAAGAGGAGAGAGTGGCTCATGTAGGAGAGATGGCCATGAAGAGAATTGAGAGTTCAAGTGACTGGAAGTCATGCTGTGGACAAAAAGCAGGGCATGCTAAAGAAAGGCAGAGAAAGATGTAGAAAACTGATGGATGATAGGGCAATTTCAGAATTTCTGAACATGGAGGTAGAACATTTATGGTTAATGGTACAATCAAGGCTATGCTCTCTTTGCATGTGGTTAAATTAGGGTAGAGGAATGAAATAGGAAATGACTGAGTTGAGAAATTTAGTGATTAGGGTGTTTGAGGGATATTTAGTATAGTATTGGTAAGAATTTCTCACCAAAAGTTTCCTATATAAATGAAAATCATAGGCCATATTTTTTTTAAAAACAATATGGATAAGGGGTGTCTAGGTGGCGCAGTGAGTAGAGTGCTGGCCCTGGAGTCAGAAGGACCTGAGTTCCGATCCGGCCTCAGACACTTAACACACACACAAACAAAATCCTACCCGTGTGACCTTGGGCAAGTTACTTAACCCCAATTGCCCTCCAAAAAAAGAAAAAAAAACAATATGGGTAGATCATATCCATTTTTCAGATGTGGAAACTGAAGCTCAAGGAGCCTTACACCACTAATGTTGCATCACACTGCTAATGTGTTAGATAACAATTTTAAAATAGGACCTCTAATTCCAAGTCTAGTGTTCTATCTATGATGCAATGTATCTTATTTTAAAAATCACTCATTGTATAGCCACATAGTATTTTTTGGCCAAATATCAGTATAAATGAGTTCATTCATTATAATTATTTATAAGATTTAACTCCAAATGCCTTATGGCTATTTTCAAATTTATATCTACTCAAAGAATAAAAAAGCATTGAAGTTATTAAATAAAATTGTGAATGAGTTCTGAAAATAATTGAACAATGATGACATCATTGAAATAAGTTTATATCCTTCCAAATATAATTTTAAAGGGAATGATATTCATCTGACTCTATATTTCAGGTATTTATATTTGTAACTTATATAATCTAACCCTCACTCTCACACAGCTGGATCTTCTATATTAAGAGATAACCCTTAGGGACTGGGAGGTTTCTTTTCTCTGCCACTGGCTTGAGCTGCCATAGATATGCTCTTTCCTTTTCTCCCCTAACGTTCTGCCTTGCTTAGGGAGCAATTACTAGTTCCCTGGTTCCACATAACCATTTAAAATGTATTAGCTTTTACAAAGTGATATTTATTTAGAAGATATAACAAAGAAAATGTACAAACATGTTCCCTCTCCCTCTTCTGTCTGAAAAAGGGAAGAGTAGGCTCAAAACTTAACTTCATTTCTAAGTACCACAATTCCTACCAGATTCATAGTTAAAGATAGCATTGCTGTCAATAAATACTCTTTTCTTCTTCCACTGGACTGGGATGCTGCCCTGACTGTGATATCCAGATTTGGGGCACCAAGGTGCTGAAATGTCATCCAGATTTTTTAAATCTCATAAGGTCATGGATGCTCCACCACTTTGACCTAGAACAGAAAAAAAAATACAAAAGCCAAGGACTAAGGTTCTCAGAGTCTCTGGTTACAGCATTGTTTCTTACTGGATGTTCTGAGTGAAAGATACCAAATGATGTGAAGAAAAGTCAGTTAAAGCTGTAGGTTTTTAAAAATACTTCCACAGGCAATAAAAAAAAAACCTTCTTCACCACATGGTCAACCAACCTGCACCAATAATAGAATGCCTACACAAACGCCGCAGTCTCTGGAAGGCATTTCCTTTCCACATTATCACAATTTTCCTAGAAGCAGGCTTTCAGGTGTTCTTCCCCTGGAGAAATGCCACCTGAAGCACCTCTTCCTATGCAAGACCCTCATGTTTAAAATTCAGCTCACTGTTACTTAAATTTCCTTAAATCCTACCTTATATTCAGTTAGAAGTTACTAGAATTCCTAAGCCAAAGTGTTGTCAGAAGTCTGGACTGTAACTTTTCTCAGCAACAAGTGTGAGAGATTGTCTCAGATGCCTACTTCTCAAGATTTTACTTGCTGAGGTCACAACAGCATAGAAATTCTAGATCTGGAATTTGAGGATTAAAACTCAAAATTTGAGTTTTAATCTTGACTCTGCTATTAACTGCATGAATTTAAACAAGTAATTTAGTCTTTCTGCATCTCTTGTAAAATTATCTTTGAGGTTCAGCTCTAAGTTTATTCCCAACTATTTTTTCCCAGGATGGAGAGAGTTTTTTTCACTCATCCCTACTTCCTTCCTTCCTTCCTTCCTTCCTTCCTTCCTTCCTTCCTTCCTTCCTTCCTTCCTTCCTTCCTTCCTTCCTTCCCCCCTTCTTTCCTTTGAAAAACATTTGTTAAGAGCCTATTAACTTAATTGGTAGTTCCTGAGGAGTTCACCATATCAATAAAATTATAGGTCCTGCCTCCCCCACTTAAAACAAAATGTAGGGAATACATCACCAGACTTCAGAGGCAGAAGACCTGGTTTCAAATTTTGCCTCTAATATATATTTGATGTGAAACCCAACTAAAGGGGAGGAGGCATGTGTGGTGGTTGGAGGCGGGGGTAGAGATTCACTTAATGTTTCACTGACTAAGGAAGGGGGGACAAAGCAAGGAAGGACAGATGGAAGAAAAGAGGGAAAATTAGTCCCTGCCATTGAGAAATTTATTTTCTAATGGTGAAAATAATACTTAAAGAGGAACCTCTTCCCAAACAACTTTGTAACTAATTTTGGTTTTACTTCAAATTGACAAATGAGGATTCTTTCTAACAGCAAATTCTACATGCCTCCCTTTATAGGTCCTCTTAGTTGAAGAGGCTATATCTTCTCCTGCAGAAAGAACTCTGAAATGACATTGAAAGTGAAAATTCAAAAAAACCTTTAAACTGATAGACTTGGTGATTTCATCTTTTCTTACCTCCCTTTCTCTGCAGGGTATCTATTATCTTAATAATTTCAGAGTTCAATTAAGGTATTCAGTTAAGGTATGTCCAAGAGAGACTTAGTTTACATGATTTCCCATCATTCATTGAGAAAATTCAGTAAGTAGGATATTATCTCTTCCAGTAAAATGTTGAATGCTCATCTAGCACCCCAAATCTTCCATAACCATCTCTGTAGCTTGCTGTTAAGTTCATGGTAGTGTTTGTCCATGGGAGGACTTTGATTAAGCTATAGTAAATTACTATAGTAAATGAAATAAATTCATGACCACCAATCTACAGCCTACATTAATCACACATCTAAACAATTATCAGACATTTCAGTTGATTAGCATATTAATTTCTTCCCTCTGAAATAATTTGATACTTAGATATATGACACAGTTGTACATTTTCAAGGTCTTAATGTCTTTAGGATTTTAGATCTGTAAAAGAGTATAGAGACTGTGTTGTCCAACATCATATTCTATGGATGAAAAAACTGAAACCAAAAAGTTAAAGTGACTTTTGACCTAAGGTCACATTGGTACTAGATGGAAAATCAGAATACTTTTCACTCCATGTTCAAGTCCAAGTCTTTCCACTATGCTGTGTAGTGAAATAATGCCCAAACAATGTCTAATGTATCAGGAACCATGAATAAAGATGTTTGAAAAGTCTGGGATACTCAAACTAGTAAAGAAATGAGAATCTGATTCAACTTTACTAAAGCCCTGGGCAACTAGGTGGCACAGTGAATAGAGCACTGGCTCTGGAGTCAGGAGGACCTGAGTTCAAATGTGACCTCAGATACTTGACACACTTACTATCCGTGTATGACTTTGGGCAAGTCACTTAACCCCAATTGCCCTCCAAAAAAGCAAAATGAAACAAAACTTTACTAAAGCCCATTGGACTTCTATGGTCCAGGTGATATAGAATAGTTGATAAGATTAAATCAGAAAGAGATGAGAACAGAGGAGAGGAATAATACTTTATATAGTGCCTACTATGTACCAGGCACTGTGTTAAGCACTTTTTTTTTTTACAAATATTATCTTATTTGATACTTAGAACAACCTTGTGTGATGGGTGCTATTATTATTCCCATTTTATACTTAAGGAAACCAAAGTAAATAGAGTTTAAGTAACTTGCCCAAAGACACACAGCTTATAAGTGTGTGAAGCTGGATTTGAATTTGGGTTTTCTTGGCTCCAAGCCCAGCATTCCATCTATTGCTCCATCAGCTGTCATGATCCTCAAATCATGAACACATTTACTGTAGGATCCTGCTAACGTGCTTAAAAGACTCAATATCATATACAGGAGCATGGTCTGTATAACCTCACAAGATTTGCCTCATCACATCAAGGATTTATTCATTTTACAACCTTCTTTCATAAAGATTTCCTCTCTGAAGGTTCATGTTAACATTTTAAAATTTTCACCATAAAAATAGTTTTCAGATTTTACTTAGACCCCTACCCAAAGTATTCCAAATATTCCTCTAATTCTTGCTCTATCAATATATAATCCAGGATAAATGTCTATAATCTACTTATCAAACCATTAGCAATCTTTTGGATAGGAAAAGGTGAATCCTTTAGTAAGATATTAAGATTCTTCACCTAGGCTGGTGATAAAGACATAGTTTGGAACTAGAATTCCTCATCCAAGGATTTTTGATTTTTTTAAATCTTTTTATATTAATCAATAATAGCTCAGGCATTTTAGGAACTGATCACATATCTACTAATGCATCAATTCCAAGCAAAGAATCCATATCAAGTCTATTTATCAAATTGAATTTTCTATGCTACACACAAAATCTAGTTGCACCATCTAATTTTGAAACAAAGACTACTAGAGAAACTAGGCACTTGAAGAAGGTGTGTAACCCCAGAGTTTAACACCTTGTCTATCTCTTGTCTGATGTTACCTAATGCTTTTCCACTTATTTTGTCAAGTGGTAATTGAGTTGGATGGTTATCTCTTTTACCTATAGTATAGTCAGCCAAGTGAAGTCTATCACGTTTGCTTTCTAAAAATATCTGTGAACTCATTATGCTAACAGATATATCAACCCAACCTTGATCCTGATGCTTTTAGCTACTGATCAAAGGGAAGTCCCTCTCTGAGCCTCAATTTCCTCATTTCCAAAAAGGAATTGCAGCAATGCATGGAATTCCTATTTCGTAGGGTTGTTGTAAGGAAAGTGTGTTGTAAATCTTAAAGTGAGTTACATGAGTTACAGGTGTATGTATAATTTTTCTTATTCTTTTTTATTTTTTATAATTATAATATTATATTTATTATAATTTATATTCAATTTAATATAATTATAGCTTTAATTTATATATAATTATTATTTATATAAATTTTATAATATTTAATATTTATATAATTTTTCTTAATTCTTAACATTTGTCATCAGTTGTGGTGTAAAAATAATAATGCATTTCATTAACATGCCAATTTGTGCTGTCATTACCTAAATAATGGGCAGCCACTTTCCTTTGAGTTGTTTGCTACTAAAAAAAATGCTTCTGTAAGTAGTTTTGCAGGTATTAGGTCTTTCCTTCTGTCTTTGACCTCCATAAGGTTAAGTCTTATAAATAATGAGCAAGCTTTGATATATGCTTCTAATACTTAACAGCATAACAAATGACAGGCTACATGACTTCCATTGTCCTTGTAATGCTATCATTCTGGACTCTATTTTTCTGTGCCCATTTTTCCCATCTTCTCATTTTCTGATTGTCCACAATTGGACTGGAGAATCTTGTAATGTGAAGTATTAGAACAATATCTGTATTGCTGATGTCTACTTGCACCATACTTTTATGGACCATTATGGATTTCTTTGAGTATTTTTTAGAGACATTAAACTTGCCTTTGATTGCCTAGGCCTAGAGCTAGAAGGGGTTTTAGTCTAAGGGGTTTTAGATCTAGTCCCATCCCATTCTTTTACAAATGAGGAAACTGACTCAAAGAGGTTAAGTAATGTAAAAGGGAAATGACTTGCTTAAGGTCACAGAGGTAGTAGGTAACAGTCTAGGTTTGAACCCAGGTCCTCCAAAGCAAATGTTCTTTCTGTCCTGGATCATACTATATCTTATGAATGCATTTAAATGTGATACAAAGTAGAATGTGATAAGGGGAAAGAGAAATCCAAATTGCTGAAAGAAAATTTGAGGAGGGAGAGATCAGTTTCATTTGGCAGAGGTTCCATGGAGAAGCTGACATCTGAGCTGGGGCTCAAAGGAGTACATGAGCTCTACTAGGCATAGGTAAGGAGTGTATTCCTAGCATGGAAGGGAACTGACAACTATGAATGTATCTGAAAGGCAAAGTAAAATAATGGTAAGAAGGAGGGACCTAGGGGCAGCTAGGTGGCACAGTGAATAGAGAACCTGCCCTGAAGTCAGGAGGACCTAAGTCCAAATGCGATCTCAGACACATAACACTTATTAGCCCTGTGACCTTGGGCAAGTCACTTAACCCCAATTGCCCTGCCCGCCCCCTTCAAAAAAAAAAAAGTGGGAGAGGATGAGTGCCTTGCCCTGCCCCCCACGAAAAAAAAAAAAAGAATGAGGGACCTGAAAAAAGAAGAGAACCAAAATCAAGTCTCTAACTCTAACTACCTGTGTGACCATGGACAAGTCTAGCCTCAGAGACTGAATCTCTCTGGCTTCCTTCAAGGAGTGATTAAGAGGATCAGATAAGATAATGTATGAAGTACTTTATCCACCTTAGAATGCTATAAAAATGTGAGCCATTATAATTGTTGTTGTTATTGAGGTGGAAAATTTTAGAAGATAGCAGTCCAGTTTTATTGGAACTTGGTGTCTAAAGGGGAGAAGTATAAAACAAGATTAGAAAGGTAGATTGCAGTTCTGTCATGGAATATGTTAAGTATCAGGGCAAGGCAACTTGGTGGCACTGAAAGGTTTTTAAGTAGAGGGTGGAGAAGAAGGTAGAAGGGTCAGCCACTTAATTAGGAAGAATTTTGTAGTATTATAAAGGAAGGATTTTAAAAAGGAGAGATTAGAAGCTGAGAGATTAGATTATTATAACAATCAGAGAGGGAGGGACAGCTAGGTGGTACAGTGAATAGAGCACAGGCCCTGGAGTCAGGAGGACCTAAGTCCAAATGTGACCTCAGACACATAACACTTATTAGCCTTGTGACCTTGGGCAAGTCACTTAACCCCAATTGCCCTGCTCTCCCCACCTCCCCCCCAAAAAAAGTAAAGTGGGAGGGGATGAGTGTCTGAACCACAATAATAATGCAGAGAAGGTGGTAGGTGCATTTCTGATTGTCTCATTTATTTGGTGCTAACGAGAAAATTTCCGCCTGTTTATTACATAGTGGATATTAAGCTATTTTTTTTTAAAGAGTGAACATTTAAGTGCCTACTATACTAGGCACATGGGATACCATGAAAAAAATGAAATATTCCTTTTTTTTCTCAAGTATCTCATATTTTTGTGGAATTGAAAGTAACTTAAATTGAAGGTTAAAGAACATTAAGAACTGGGACAAATTAGGGAAGGATTCAAGAAGGAGGTAGAAACAGAACTAAGCATAGGAGGGAGAAAAGTTTCTCAGAGGCAAAGATGAGAAGAAAGTGCATTCCCTGGATGGAGGGATTATGTGAATGCACAAAAAATAAAACCAGTAGAAATGGAGAGTTATATGCATAATGACTCTTGGTCCAGTTCTTCTCAAAGACCATTTTAGTATGAAGTAAGAATAAAAAGACAAAGTTGTCTGAAAAACTTACTTTACATTTGAAAAGTAGAGAAGTAGATAAAGTTGGAGACAAAAACTATACAAAACTGATAAAAATAAAGCTGGTGCTTTGAAAAGACTGACAAAATCAAGAAACACATATAACTGTATTTTCACAAGAGGAAAATCAAATCACAAACATTAAAAAATGAATAAGGTAAAATCTTAACAGAGGTAAAGTAAAAATAATTAACATAACACACGTATATAATTATATGCTACAAAAACTGAGAATTTAAAAGAATTGGAGGAATATCTGCAAAATTAGTAGACACATATTAACAGAATATTGACCCTTAATCTAATTTTGGAAAATGAAATTGAACTATAAAGGATATACAACATTTTACAACATCCTGATCCAAATAGATTTATAGGTGAATTGAATTGAACTTTTTTTTTTTTTTTTTGCTTTTTGCAGGGTAATTGGGCTTAAGTAACTTGCCCAAGGTCACTTGGATAGTTTTTGTGTTAAGTGTCTGAGGCCAGATTTGAACTCAGGTCCTCCTGACTCCAGGGCTGGTGCTCTATTCACTGCACCACCTAGCCACCCCTTGAATTGAACTTTCAAAGAAAAACAATTATAAATTAATAATAAATCAAGAAAGAAAATGTTCTACCGAGCTGCTGATAGGAGACAAATCTAGTCCCGAAGCCTAAACAAAAGAAAGAAAACATTGTACTAATATAATTAATAAATATTGACCTTAACATTTTAAATAGAACTCGTCTTGCAATGAAAGTCACATATTATACTTCTTGGATAAGTGAATGATTTCTACATAATCACCTCTTCTTTGCACATACCATATACTGCATTTGTATAGGCTTTATAACATTTCTGAAGACACACACAAATACACACACACATACACCAATGCACACACATACACATACACACACATTTGACTATAATGATCTCTGAGGGAAACAAGCTTTAAAAAAATAAATATATTAAAGTTTAAGACACCATGGATAAGAATTGTTAGATGTTCATGTAAATTTTTCTGAGTACCTCAGAGTATAATTCACCACTGTAAGAATTTACTTCATTTTGCTGAAAGGGGGTTTAGGAAAGGGATCATCTTTATCTATGTCTACTCTATGAAAAGCATTCTGTGGAAACACTTTTCCAAAGAAACAGAAGCAGGTAAACATTATAGTAGGGCTCTAGTCTGATAACCACTTCTTCTCAAAGTCTAACTTGACTTGCAAGTTTTGCAAGAATCAAGTGTGACAACTCAGTAAAAATTCAGCTACAACCATCTTTTGGTCTGGCTAATCCCTACATGGCCTTCACAAAGCAGGGTAAAGCTTGGGACATTTGTTGGAATAAAAGCTCTAACTCACAATATTCTAGTGACAACTCTGAACTTGGCATATGTTTTATGTTTGTAGAATAACTGATAAATTATGGATTTTCAAATATATTTCTTGATTACTTGGCATAAATTATCTTTATGGGAGCCCTATGCTCACAAAATCTGTTCCCTTTCTCATCTGATAAAAGTAAATTTCTCCCTCATGAGTTACTGTGCTTAAGAATTCCATTTCTATATCATTGGAGGATTCTTGGATAAACTACTTTAAATGTGTCCCATATTATCAACAAAAAAGCATTTATTAAAAACTGATATGTCGGGGCGGCTAGGTGGCGCAGTGAATAGAGCGCCGGCCCTGGAATCAGAAGGACCTGAGTTCGGAGCCGGCCTCCGACACCTAATCCGCACAAACAAAAACCTAGCCGTGTAACCTTGGGCAAGTTACTCAACCCCAATTGCCCTAAAGGGGCGGCTAGGTGGCCAGTGAGTAAGAGCACCAGCCTCGGAGTTTGGATGACCCGAGATCAGATCCGGCCTCAGAAAATGAGCACCCACGCATAAATCAAATGACTAGCCGTGTAACCTTGAGCAAGTTACTTAACCCCAATTGCTTCAAAAAAAAAAAAAAAACTGATATGTCTGCTGTACACTGTCCCAGGCACTGAGAATTTGATTCCAAAAGCAAAACTATCTAGTAGCTTTCATTTCAGTGGGTAAATACAACAGATGCATAGATAAATTAACACAAGGTATAACACAAAATGATTAGAGGGATTATCAAGTGGGAAAATCAGAAAAGGTTTCCTGAAGAATGTGGCACTATAATCCTTGAAAGGGGCTAAGGATTCCAAGAGGCAAAAGCAAATTAGGAAGGATATTCCAGGCATGGGAGATTGTTTATAAAAATGTCATGTTTGGGGAATAGCAATTAGGCCAGTTGGGATGCAACATGGATTTCAGGACAGGGAAATACTTGGGGAATAAACTTAGAAAAATAGGATAGAGCAAGGTTGCAAAGGGCTTCAAATGCCAAACAGAGACATTTGTCTTTTACTCTAAGGTAATAGAGAGCTATAGATGTTTTGTGGGCAGAGGAAGTACCTGGTGAGACCTGATATATCTCTATCAGTATCCTTGTTACCATAACTTTGTTCTGCCTATAGATTCACTTACCTCATCACTAATAGGAGTTCTATTGTTTTGTTTCATTTTGTTTCCCTTACCCTGCTTGAGTTATGGTGAAAATGAGTTTTTCCTTGAGATCTGTCTTCCCATAAGAAGGGAGAAAGAAATTTTATAGCATAGTACAAGAGGCAGCTTCTTAAGCCTCTAAACCGCAGAGAGGATGCTCATATCCATCCACAATGGAAGTTCATCCTTGTGAATTTCAAAGTTTAGGAAAAACAAATGAAAAACAAGGATACCTCTATTTCTACTCAAAACCCAACTCTCAAGCCCCTGCCCACTTACTCTAACTTCAGAATATCAGTTTCTATTCCCTTGACCTCTACCCTAAGACTTAAAGAAATTCATATTTGGCACTCCACTCTTCATTTATTCAACAAGAATTTAGCATGTCCTCTATGTGCAAGTTACCGTAGTAGAACATGGACATATAAAGACAAGCAAAGCCCATGACCTCATGAAGCCTACTTTTTACAATAAAGGATGCAGCATTTGCATAGATAGGAAATCACAAGATAATTTAAGAAGGAAGAAGAATGGATTCAATCCTAAAGTGAGGGAATGGAGACAATGTTTCCCATAAATAACTCTCTTAAATTTATGCCTCACCAAGACTTTGCTCTTGGAATTTTGTAATTTGATTTCTTTTACCCATACCAGCACCTCCCTTGGGAATATTATAATATAGTCAGCTAGGTGACATAGTGCATAGAGTTAGAAAGTCCCAAGTTCAAATTCAGCCTCAGACACTTACTAGCTGTGTGACTCTCTGCAAGTTAACCTCCCTCAGGCAGAGTTTTGTCTTCTGTATAATGTGGATAATAATAGCACAGACTTCAGAAGGTTGTTAAAAGCATCAAATGACATAATGTGTAAAGTGCTTTGTAGACCTTTAAAGGGTGATGTAAATGCTATTATTTTTAATAATTTTTTAAATTTTTACCTATTATTATACAGCACATAACTAAGTTTCTACAAATGTACATTAAAAGGGGGGGGCATTCAGCTCCAATGTAAGGACTCAAGTGAACACTATATATGAGATATGTCATTCTTTATTTGGCCCCACACAAAGAAGGCAAAGCTTTATGTGCATCCCATCAATCTCAGCACCTGGAGAATACACATGTGACAGCTTCTTCAGAGATCTGAGTCCCCAGATTCTGGATTTCAGTGTTTCTCTTTAAAAGATAATTCACAATGCAATCAAGTTTGAGCAGATCAGGGAACCCGAGGTTCAGTTATTTGACATTTCCTATGAGCCTTTATTCCAAATGAATTCAGTACACTTGTGATTGTTTTTCTCCAGATTAGTAATACTAAACCACAGAGAACTGCTTTGCTATTAACAGCAAACACAATTCATGGTTTCTTAACACCTATGTACTATGACTAGCTTTGGCAGGTATGGTAACTTTTGGCTATACTCTGCTCACAGAGCTATAAAATTTTCTTCTTGAACAAAGAATTACTCTCCATAAGCATATTCTTTTTGTCTTTGACCCTTTACTCTTTAGGAGATTTTTTTTCTTCTTCACAGTGTACTATTTCTTGCAGCCGATTCACTGCAAATATCATGATTGAATTAAGAAGCTAAAGATATCTGCACCTATGCAATAATTTTGTCTGCCTAGCTTACATTTGGAAGTTTCATAGAACAAGCCTGTAATTGTGTTTTCTAGGAATTTCATGATAGACTTAATTCAGTCCATTTAAATCAAGAACTTGCTCTTCAGTATCCCCCATAGTACTCTCTACCCACAAGCTAAGCATTTCCATTAATTTTAGCCCATTTTTATTGTTTATTTGAATTAAGGCAGAGCAAGTTTAAAAGGAAAGATACCACTTTTAAAACTGATTAAGAAATGGTGTGAGTAGGCAGTCAATGCTTGAACTTTATTAAAATCTAAATTGGTTCAAAGAGGGGAAATGTACAAATATACTAAATTTGTAAGAGAAATCTTTCTTAACCAACTGAAAAGTAGGAGGGCAAGAGGGTAAGAGAAAGGAAGGGTGGTAAAAGAGAGGGCAGATAAAAGAATGAAGTGATGAGAAACAAAGAAGGCTTTAGAGGAGTGACAGGAAAGAAACAGAGGAGGATAAACAAAAGAAAATAGGATGGAGGGAAACGCAAAGTTAAGAATCATAATTGAATGTGAAGGGACTGAACTTGCCCATAAAACAGAAGTAGCAGAAGAGATTAGAAATCAGAATCCAAAATACGTTGTTTATAAGAAATACACTTGAAGCAGAGACATGCATAGAGTTAAAATAAGGGACTAGAATAGAATCTATTCATGCTTTTGCTGAAGTTAAAGAAACAACCAAACAAAAAGCAAAGGCAGCATGCATGATCCCAGACAAAGCAAAAATAGACCTAATTAAAAGAGATAAGCAGAGAAACTTTTATCTTGCTAAAAGGCACCATAGATAATGAAGTAATAGCTATACTAAAGATATATGCACCAAAAGGCATAGCACCCAAATTCTTAAAAAAAAAAAAAGTGAAATTAATTACCCAAGGAAATAGACAATAAAAGTAAACTAGTAGGGGACCTCCATTTTCCCCTCTGAGAACTAGATAAATCTAACTATAGAATGCTCAAGAAAGAAGTCAAAGTGATAAATAGTGTCTTAGAAAAGTTAAATATGATAGATCTTTAAAGAAAACTAAATGGAAATAGAAAGGAGTATACCATTTTCTCCAAAGCACATGGCACCTTCACAAAAATTGACCATATAGTGGGGCATTAAAAACCTCACAACTAAATGTAGAAAAACAGAAATAGTAAATGCATCCTTTTTACACTATAATGAAATAAAATTTACATTCAATAAAGGGCTATGGGAGCATAGATTAAAAAATTAATTGGAAACTAAATAGCCTAATCCTAATAAATGAGTGTCAAAGAATAAATCAAAGAAATAATCAATAATTTCATCAGAGTGACAATATTCCCAAATATCTGCCATGTAGCAAAAATAGTATCTAGGGGGAAATTTATATATCTAAACATATACATCAATAAAAGAGAGAAAGATCAATGAATGATTTGGACATGCAACTAAAAAATATTGGAAAAAGAAAAAAATAAATGTCTTCAATTAAATACCAAAATGGAAATCCTGAAAATCAAAGGAAGGCTGAACAAAATAGAAAGTTACTAATTTAATTAATAAAGAAAACAAGAAGCTGGTTTCATGGGGGAAAACAACAAAATAATAGATTGTTAGTTAATCTGATTTTTAAAAAAAAAAAAACAAAATAAAATTACCAATATCAAAAATGAACAGGGTGAATGAAACACCAATGAAGATGCTTATTAGAATTTATTTTCCCAATTACATGCCAACAAATCTAACAAAGTAAATGAAATGGATGACTAATTACAAAAATGTAAGCTGCCCAGATTAACAGAATAGGAATGAATTTATCTTAGAAAAATAAATTGGATAAGCAATATCCAAGAAAAAAATAGTGGTCCAAATCAATTTACAAATTAATTCTACCAAGCATTTAAGAAACAATTGATCCCAACACTATGTAAAATGATTTAAAAAACAGGTAAAGAAGGAGTCCACAAAATTCCTTTTATGACACAAATATCATTTTGATACCTAAACCAAGTAGAGCAGAAGCACAGAAAAAAAAAACATAGATCAATTTCCTTAATGAATATTGATGCAAAAAATGTAAATAAAATGCTAGCAAGGAGATTATAGTAACATATCATAATCATACACCATTACCAAATGAAATTTATACCAGAAATGCAGAGCTGATATAATATTAGGAAAACTATCAGCATAATTGACCACATCAATAATGAAAACAACAAAAACCATGATTATATCAATAAATTCAAAAAAAGATATTTGACAATATACAACACCTATTCCTATCGAATAAATTAGAAACCATAGGAGTAAATAGAGCCTTTCTTAAAATAATAAATAGCATTTATCTCAAACTAAAAGAAAACATTAACTATGATTAGGATAAACTTGAAGCCTTCTAAATAAGTTCAGGGGTGAAGCAAAGATAGCCTTCATCATGATTTTTCAATATTGTACTAGAAACACTAGCTATAGCAATAAGAAAGAAGCAATAAAAAGAAATTGAAGGAATAAAAATAGACTATGAAGAAACAAAACTATCTCTCCTTGCAGATGAAATGATTGTATATATAGAAAATCCTAGAGAATCAACCAGAAAACTAGTTGCAACAATTAACAACTTTAGCAAAGCTGTAGGGTGTAAAACTCACATAAACCATTAGTATTTATATATACTACACCAAAAACCAGCAGTAAGAGATAGAAAAAGAAATTCTATTTAAAATCATTGTAAACATTATAAAATACTTGGAAGTTTGCCTGCCAAGACAAACCCAAGGACTATGTGAAGACAATTACAAAACATTTTTCATACAAATAAAGATATATCTAAACAATTGGAGAAATAGTAATTCCTCCTGGAGAGGCTGAGTCAATATAATAAAAATGACAATTCTACCTAATTTAATTTATTTATTTAATGCCATACAAACCAACCTACTGAAGAATTATTTTATAGAGCTAGAAAAAAATAATAAGAAAATTCCTCTGGAAAAACAAAAAGGTTGAGAATATCAAGAGAATATATTTTTAGATAGTAAGGAGGGTAGCCTAGCAGTACCAGATTTCAAACTATATTAGAAAATGGTGATCATCAAAACAATCTGTTACTGGCTAACAAATAGAACAATAGATCAATGGAATAGATTAAGTACACAATATACAGTAGTAAAGGATCATAGAAATCTAATATTTGATAAACTTAAAGATCCAAGTAAGAACTCACCATTCTACAAAAAATGACTGTGAAAACTGGAAAGTAGTTTGGAAGAAGCTAGGCATAGACCAACATCTCACACAGTATACCAAGATAAGATCAAAATGGATAAATGATTTAGACATAAATGATGACATAAATAAATTAAAGGACCATGGGAAAATGTACCTGTCAGATCTATAGATATGGGAAGCATTTATGACCAAACAAGAGGTAGAGGTAATTATGGGGAGTAAATGGATCATTTTGATGACAGGAAATTTAAAAGCTTTGCAAAAAATTAACACAGCCAAAATTAGAAAGAAAACAGGATACTGGAAAAATATTTACAGCAATTTTCTCTGGTAACAGCCTCATATTTAAAATATATAGGGAACTGGATCAAATTTACAAAAATGAGAGCCATTTCCACTTGATAAATATGATATGAACAGGCAGTTTTCAAAATAAGAAATCAAAGTTATCAATAGCCAAACAAAAATGCTCTACAGCACTATAGATTAAAGAAATGCACATCAAACAACTTTGAGATACCACTACTTACCTACCAGATATGACAGAAGAAGAAAATGACAAATATTGGTGGGGATGTAGAAAAATTGGGACATTAATGCTCTGTTGGTGGAGTTATGAACCAATCTAACCAATCTGAAGAGCAATTTGGAACTATGCCTAAAATAATTATAAAACTATGCATACCCTTTAAACCAGCAATGACACTATTAAGTCTGTATCCTAAAGAGATTTTTAAAAGGTCCGGGGATGGCTAGTGGGTGGCTAGGTGGCACAGTAAGTAGAGTGCCACCCCACAGAGTCAGAAGGACCTGAGTTCAGATCTGGCCTCAGACACTTAATGTGCACGCATGTACACACACACACAAACTAGCCATGTGACCTTGGGCAAGTTTACCTAACCCCAATTGCACTCCAAAAAAAAAAAAAAAAGAAAAAGAAAAAAAGGGGGGGAAGATGATCTATTTGTACAAAAAACATATGGCAGATCATTTTTTGGTGGCAAATAATTAAACATTGAGGGGATGTCCATCAATTGGGGAATTGCTAAACAAGTTGCAGTATGTGGTTGTGAAAGAATACTAATCTACTAAAAAAAATGATGCTTTCAAGGGAAAAAAGAGAAAACATACAAATTGGTATAAAGAGAAGTTAGTGGAACTAGGAGAACAATGTGCACAGTGACAACAACATTGTAAGGATGATCAATTGTTAAAGACTTAGTTATTCTATCTTAAGAAACATTGTCTATCAAGACAATGATCCAAGACAATTCCAAGATGCTATCTACTTCCAGGGAGAAGTGGGGAACTCTGAATGTAGATTGAAGAATACTTTTTTCTTCTTTTTCTGTTTTCTCTTTGTAAAAGAGAATAGCTAAAATTGAAATATGTTTTGCATGATTTTGCATATATAATCTATAACAAATTGCTTGCATTCTCAGGAAGTGGGGAGAAGCAGCATGGAAGGAGAAAATTGGGAATTCAAAATTTTTAAAAATTAATGTTAAAAATGTACATGTAATTGGGAAATATTTAATGAAATGAATAAAAATATATTAAAGGTAAAAATCAAGGTTTTGTCAAAATATTGTATATACCATTACTCTCCATCCAATATAAAAAATACCAAAGTATTTTGGATTAGTTTCATACACCCCACCAGTTCAACCTTAATTAATACAGGTATTTGCTTCTTCTTTTACTAGTAGAGCCCAGTCGGCATCAATGAAGGGACCATTATATCTCAGCTCTCTATGATCAACAAATCACCACCTCTGTCTTAGAAGGAAAGGAAGTCCCTTGCTGAAGCAATTTCATTATCTATACTGCTCTACCCATGCATGTTGATTCTGTACATGTGCATGTACATGCACATCCACCTGACTCTGGATTTTGTTTGTGTTTTATATTGAATTGCTGTTGTTTCTTCACAACCTCCTTGGCATCATGTTGATAACAACCGGTGTTTCCCACATTGATCCTATCTTCCCATTTCTCCCAACTCCAACATCTCCCATAGTGGCTTCTTTCTGTTTTGGGGAATTAACCTGTTCTTTGTCTTAGTTGAACTGTTTCTTAAGGAAACTTCTCCTCCATGGTTTGGGCACCTTGCCCTCTAATCCTTTGATAACAGCAGCTTCATACCTGTTTCTTCTGGTCACTGACTGCTCCATAGTACCTGCTTTAAAGAGTTAGTATCCTACTTTTACACCAAGTTAATCTTTGATGTACTAGAACCAGTTCCTGGTGCTAATGTAGGGCACCTGTTCAGACTTACACAATAAGAATTGAGGAGTCATTTCTTAGAACAATCTGGTATAAGTTTGTGAGCTCCCTGAAGTCAAAGACTTTTTATGTTCACTGATTGATTGTTTGGTTTTCCTCTGTGTTCTCAACACTTTAGTCTGCTGTCTGACACATAGTACTTAATTAATGCTTGTTCATTGACTAAAATAAAATTTAAGACTATTTGCCATTTTAAATCCTTAATCTTGATTTCTTAAAATTAACAATATCATCTTGGTCAATTTCAACTTACTGCCTTTTAAGTAAGGCAGTAAGTTGAGGAATTTTCCACATGTTAAAATCACCATTTTTTTTTCTGCAAATAAAAGAGCAGTTCTCTTAGAAAGAGAAAGGGGGAAAGTATCTGATAGAAACTGCAAAATAGACACAATTGCCTAATTGTCAGTGATTTTTATAAAGTGTGGATTCTTAACCTGGGGTCCACAGGTGGAGTTTTGTTTTGTTTTAAATAGCTTGAGAACTACATTTTAATATAACTGGCTTTCTTTTAATCCTGTGTGTTTTATTTTATGGATTTAAAAAATATTCTGAGAAGGGGTTCATAGGTTTCACCGGACTGCCAAATGGCCCATCACACACACACACACACACACACACACACGACTGAGGATCCATTTTCAAAAGACACCTATGTAAGAATACATGAGATTTGTGGCAATAATCACAAGAATATACTTTTACTATTAGCAATTTGTTAGCATTCACATAAACATAGAATGACAGAATTATAGATTTAGAGCTAATAAGTACATGAGACCATTTAGTTCATCCATATAGTTGTGGGTTTTTTTCCTTTTTTTTGGAGAGGGGAATTCAGGGCAATTGGGGTTAAGTGACTTGCCCAAGGTCACACAGCGAGTAAGTGTTAAGTGTCTGAGGCTAGATTTGAACTCAGGTCCTCCTGACTCCACAACTGGTGTTCTATTCACTGCACCACCTAGCCACCCCCATCCATGTAGTTTTGCAAATGAGGAAACAAAGGTTAGACCTACTAGTAGTATCAGAAGTAGTATTTGAACCTATGTCCTCCAGCTTTCCCTGTATGACATTTATAGTATCTCAGTCTTTATCCAGGTATTCAGTTGCTCATGTCTTTGCCTAAGTGGTCTCCATTTCTGAAATATACTTCTTCCTCATGTATCCCTTTTAGAATTCCTGGCTTCCTTCATTGGTTTGAGTTCTACCTGCTACTGAAGTCTTTCCTGATCAACCTAAAAATTAGCACCATTTGATATTATTTTGCATTCTCTTTGCATTTGCTTACTGTTTCATTTTTATATCCACAGGTCTTACCATAGTACCTTGCATAGAATAAGATTTTATAACTGTTTATGAAATGGATATTTATGAAATGGATATTAAACTGTTTCATCTTGCTTGTTAAGACACTCAAAACCTGTATAGATATCACTTAACATGAATGGATAGGAAAAGGCTTAGCTTAAATTTTAGCTTAACCACATTCATTCTGATTATTGAAAGGAATATATGATGATGTGCATTTTTAAATAAAATAAAATGCAGAGTTCCTTTTGAGTTTTGAAGCAAGAGGCCATGTAATACAGCAGATGAAATGGCTTGGCTTAGAGTCAGGAAAAATCCAGTTCAAATTCTGCCTCTAAAATCATTAGTTACCAGTTAGGATTTACCTCTTGAACACCTAGAACAGTACTCATAATATAGTAAGTACTTCATAAATACTTACTGATTGATTCATTGATTGATAACCAAGTCAGAGGAAATTTATTTTATGGTAGAGAGTTCCTAACCTGATAACATTCATAAATCCAAGGAAGAAAGAGCACAGATTATAGGAAAAAGGATCAATCATCTTCTGCAATCTTTATATTCTTTACTCTCTAATCCTTTTGTTGGTGTGGTTGTTCACTTGAGCTCTTGGACTTTGGTCCCTTTACATCCTTATTTTCTTCCCTTTCCTTTGGAAGGTAATTGCTGGTATAAACTCTATTCATTGCAGGAGCTAAAATCTCTGTAAAACATTCCTTTTTTTAACAGGAATGGAAAGATATTTACTGGTTTCCAACTTATTTATGAGTTCTAAGTTCAGAAACTCTGTTTTGCCCATTCTAACTCCAAAGTTACAAAGACTGCTGGAGGAAAAATACATGACTACAGGGTCTTCTGAAAAGTTCCTATGAGGTTTCCGTGGCATAGAATAATTAAAAAATCAGTTTTATAGTGAAAAGAATATGAACCAGATTCTTTCTGGAAAGCATAGCTGAAAATATAGGATATAGGTAAAGAAGGACAATATTTTGTGACTTTAACAGACTCACCAACATTAGAAAAAATCATTTTTGTGTTAACTGGTACCTAAAAGGACCCCAAATTTCTCCCATTTATACTTTCTCAAGGTATTCCATCCAGGAACAATATTCATGGGAATATTTTTATATTTTTTAGCAAACCAAAGGACCAATAGATTAATAGTGTCAATAGAATCCTTTGTGAAAAATTTCTAAAAATATAGCACTGTTCCAAATCTCTGCTGATATAAAAGGCACAGAGATGACATCTAGATTATTGCTTTAGGAAAATATTCAGCACTGAGGGCATGCACTGTATAAAACAGGGGCAAGGATATAACACAATTTGCATTTCCTACAAAAAAATTTAAAGCCCATGCCCTTTCATTTTCTATTTCTTGGTGTTCATATACACCTGCAAAGTTAAAAATACATTACTTACTATTTTATATGGCTTGTTACTTATGTAAAAAAATATTATAAAGAGTATGTTGGTGGACCCTTAAAATGATCTTGTTTCCATGAAGAAAAGAAAGCTATTTTCAATTCTGTATTAGCTACTGACTTGATAACTTTCATTCACAGATAATTATATTAGGTTACAATGAAAGTTTTTTGATGAACACTGAGCCTACCTTTTGAAAAGTATCTTAGTGTTTTGTTTTTTTTCATGTATTTTAGAAAATACTCATCCCCCACCTTGGGATTGTTCACATGGAAAGATCAAGAATGACCAGTAGACAAACCTAATTTTACTGGGTTTTGAAGCTTTTCCAAATTATTTATGAGTTCTAATTTTTCCATGTCAAAAATCAAGGGAAGCTGCCAACATTATGGGTTGCTTTTTAGTGATGAAATTATGGTAGGACATGAGCAATAGTCATGCTAAATTGACAAGAATGAATTAGCTAGCATCTTTGGAGGGAATATTCATAATGATGTTTTCATAGATCAGTTTACTTACAGGAAGTATGCCCAAGGGTTGGTGGCTCCAAAACATGGCTCCAAAGAGTTTCACATATAATTGTGAATGGAAATATGACTAAAGGTGCTAAAGAACATACATTAGTAAATAACCAAGCCCTGCCTCTTATGCCTTACAGATCTGAACATCATCTTCCTAGGGATTTCGGTTTTTCATTAGAGACCATCCAGAGGGACCCTTTGCCTTTAACAGCATGATTTTCATTGCCTTCTTAACCTCCATTGTTTATTGAGTCTCCAATTGGAGTCAACAAATCTCCTAAAACATCCTTGGTTCAGACATCATCTCTAACTTGATTAATATTTACCTCCTCCCCTCCCCCCGGGACTTTTGCCACTACTATCACAGCTATGTACCAGATTTTGACTTCTAGTCCCATTTTCCCTACTATCCCCAGTATGTAGTCCACAAAGGTGAGTTTTCCTGGATTTATTTGCAAGGAAGAAAATATTTTATAAATTCAAAAATAAGATAAACTATTAAGTTACATTAAAGAAAATTAATTTAGCTCCAGATTGGGTGGCCCTTAAACATCCTTAGTTATTCTGCCTATCTACGTTTCCCCAAATCTAGTTTGGTGCTTGTTACTTTCTTGGGTGGGAGCCTGTACAACTTCTTAGTAGCCTTAGAAGACATGTATCTTGTCCCAGAAAATCACCTGCTAAATCTTCTCTTATGGGCTCAGTTTTAGCTGATTAAGAAGCATCTTGATTGCATTGTGGTCTCTCAGTTGTGTTACTCATACTCCTACAGATCAATAATTTTAACTTCCCCTACTCCTAACCAAAGGAAAAACAAGGATTTACACAATAAATAAAAACAAGCTTCCCAACACTTCAAAAATAGAATATATAACCACTCCAAAAGCACAAAAATGACAAGTCCATCTGTCATGTTATTTATTCCCAACTATTGGTTTTTTACAAATAACAAACTCATTGATATATGTCTGTAGTGTGAGTTTTTTATAGTAGGCACTATTATGCATATTGCTCTCCCCATTAAACTGTGAACTCCTTGAGAGCAGGGCCCATTGAGTGCTTAATAAATGTCTGTAGATTGACTAACATGTTCTATAATTGAATCTATACCAATTATGCCCTCCCTAATCTTAAATTTATCTTTTGAGATTCTTGTTTTTATCTTTTTTTCTATTATTTGGCAATAAGAATTTAAATAAAAAAGTATAGATCTCTGGTTATGTGATATGTTACTTTATTATCATGGAGTCATGAAAGAAAACTTAGATATCTTCTAGCTCAGGGGTGGGGAACCTGTACGGCCTTGAGGCCACACATGGTCCTCTAGGTCCTCAGGTGTGACTCTTTGAATCCATACTTTACAGGACAAATGTGGCCCTCCAAGTCTCCCATAAGGGAATTTGTTCTGTGAAGTTTGGATTCGGTCAAAGGGCCACACTTGAGGATCTAGTGGGCCACATGTGGCTTCAGAGCTGCAGGTTCCCCACCCCTGTCCTAACCCAAACCTTTTGTTTTAAAAATGATGAGATTAACACCCAAAGAAGTAAAGTCACTAGGGTCATATGGGGTTGAGCAGTGATTCTGAACCCATGTCCAAGATGCCTATATTGTGCTTTTACTAGTTCATATGTTTCAATCACATCCCATTACTTTTCCTTTGTCTTTCACTCTGCATTTCATTTTTATTTTATTTTTTCTGATTTTAGAACTGTGCTAGGCTGTATAGAGGAGATAAAAAATGGACAAGCCATGATCCCTGCTCCCTAATTGTAAATGAAAGCTGTTGTCTGATCACAATACTTCTAAAATTGTCAGAGTAAAACTATTTTAAGGAGCCCAATTTTAAAGTAATCCAAGTGTAATCTTTTTAAATATTTCAAAATAATGCGTCACAGTTTAGGAAGGTGGTTTGTTTAGACTTCCTACCTTCTACAGTGCCTATAAGAATGAGACATCAAAGTCAAGTGGAAAGGGCATTATGAAGTACTCTGGAGTCAGAGGCGTATAGTTCAGATCCTGATTCTGACACTACCTGTGTGATTTTGGGCAAGTCACTTAATCTCCCTGGGCCTCAGTTTCCTTACCTGCAAAATGAGGGCATTGGGTTAGACGGTCTCTGAGGTCTCTTCTATCTGTATGTCTGTAATCTTAAATTGTTTTTTTTTCTAATTTGAAGTTTTCACTGGTTATCAACATTAATATTAATGAGTACTTACTTTATACATAACACTAAAGCGTTTATTGATCTCATGAAAGGCATCAGTAGTCATCTGCCTGATAAATGCCTCCTTGGGATGGCATTTCATTTTGGCATTTTTTCAATTAGGGCTCGTAAGAATGAACCTACAACTGATATCTAGAGGAATACTGTCAGAGCCACCCACACTAGGGCTCCTGTTCTAACATTAACGTGATTATTATTAGTGCTGACATTGAATAGCCCTTTAAAGTCCACAAAATATTTGATCCTTTGTCTCATTTAAATCCTCACAACCATCTGGTGAAGTGAGTACCACAAGTATCATTAGCCCCATTTGACAGATGAAGAAAATGACTCAAAGTACTTGGATGGTTCTCATGTGTCAAGTTTATAAGAGCAAATGGGTGAGAGTCACAGAGGATTGTGTCTGTCCAACATTAGAAGGAATAAAGAATATTCAAATTAAGTAGATAATGCCTTTATCTGAGCAACGCTGATATTCATATTCATATACGTTCTGTTAGTGAATAGAAAGGACAATACATGTGAAATCTCTGCTAGATCTTTGAAAAAGAATGCTCTAAGATAGGGAAGTCTTTTTTGGTATCCAAGTGTACCAACACCAACAGAGGAAGGATAGGTGGCATCAAACAGGACATTTAAGTTTTTAATTAGGCATTGGTTTCCCAAGAGATAAAGATTTTTATCTCCTTCAAGGGGATAAGGTTATGGGATGGAGTGTTGTAAGACCTGATTAATTACAGCCTGTAAAAAAAAGTTTTTAAAAGGTACTAGAAATCACAAGGCTTTATTCTTATTAGCCTTGCTTTAACTTGTCCAACCTGAAAGATATGAACCAATTAGCTAAGTAATCAGATTATTTTTTTCTCCTGTAGGCTTAAAGCAATTTGAAATACAATATTAATTTATGTAGGCATTACAACTTTTATTTCATAAGCTCCTTTTAAAGTTACTTAGAGTAAGTTTGCATTTGATTCAGAATAAAAGGAAATGTCAAAATTGCAGAAGTTTCTCTGTCCCTTGGCAGAGCTATTGTGGCTTAATATAGAACTATAAATTCTGTTGTCTTAGTTCAATTTCCTCCCTTCAAGCTTAAAAGAGTACCAAAAATAAAAGAAAATAAAAAGGAAAAGAGATAAAAAAGACAAAAATCTCTCCAGGGAAAAGGAAATAATATCCCCTAAATCTTGCCTAGGTTCCCTGCCATATTGGAGCTTCTGATCAATCATTATGAGATTCTAACCCAGCTATCACCTGAAATCACTATTGCCAAAGGCTACTCTCTCTGGTAGCAGGTCAAATGTCCCCGTAGGCATCACAAAGGTAGCCACAAGGGAAAATTTTACCCTGAAGGAAAATCAAGTGGTCATGCGAGGCCTCTCCCCCATCATGCTCTGTTCTTTTCAGTCTACATTTCTCCTTAAGAAGATGGGGGTAGAGAGCAAACAGAAGGAGAATAAACTAACCAAAAGAGCAACAGCAAACAAAAGCCAATTACTCAGATCTTTCATGAAGTGTGTCTTCTAACTAACACATTAAACCCAGAATGAGTGAGTTAAATGTTTTAGAACTTGAAGACATTTATCAATCTAAGTCAGATTATATTCTTGATCACAGTTCATGCTTGTTTTTGCAAAACATCATATTCATAAATACAAGTTAAAAACAAAATGTTAAACTGTGCTAAAGACTGCAGAAAGATTATTGAGACATTTAGTAATAATAATAGACTTCAAGAAAAATAAACTAAGGAAAGAGTCAATTAGAGAAGTAAGACTGGCATAGGAAGCATTTATACTAGTGGAAATTGTCTGCAAACCCCAGGGCACTCTCAATACTATATTAATATGAAGGAAGTAAGAATAACAATTTCATCATCGATCAGTTACATTATCTGGAATATGGTAGTAAAGTCTGTTATTATGTAGAACAAGCACAATAACGTTTGTTTAAAAAGGAACTTTGAAAAATTTTTAAATGTAAGACATTGCCACAATAATAATTATTTTAATGGGAATCAGCATGGAAAGGGAATAAGATTTTTTATTTTTTGCTTTTTGGAGGGCAATTGGAGTTAAGTAACTTGCCCAAGGTCACATGGCTAGGTTTTTGTGTGTGCGTTAAGTGTCTGAGGCCAGATCAGAACTCAGGTCCTTCTGACTCTAGGGCTGGCGCTCTCCTCACTGCACCACTTAGCTGCCCCTGGAATAAGAATGTGTTAAGCCCCTCCTGTGTTCCAGACACTGTGCTAACACTTTTGCAAATATTACATTTGATTCTAACAAATAACCTGTGAGGTAGATGCTACTTTATTACTAAAGTTGTATTTATGGTATTCAAATAAATCAGAAAATTTACAGTTCTGATATGATCTACCACCTTTGTATGGACTTCATAACAATAAATGGGTTTTTCCATTGCTACCTTAAAAGTCATGTGATCTGTCTGCTGTAGTACTGAAAATTAAGTATAAATACAGCTCTTATGTGCCTTTTCAGTGTATATATTGTCAAGACTTACTGAGCTGAACTGCAGGAAACTATCCAATTAATGAACATATTGTTATCATCTAGTTGGTAAGGCAGAATTAACTATGTTATGAATGAACATCAAGACCCAAATCAAATAAATTAGACATTTTAAATTAACATTCATCTATTCAAAGCACACCACATCATAGTGTTGGTATACAGTAAAGAAGCAAGTCAAACCATTTTCTCATCAATGAACTTTATAAAATTCAAATCTACAAAGTCCTACAACTAAAATTGTTTCTGAGTTAAAAATTAAATTAAAACATCCCATACCAACTGTCAGACAATCCTTCCAGCTGGAACATTCATGATGTGATAAAATTAGAATGCCAAAAAGAAAACACCCCCAACACGAATGTGCTTGATTTAAGCTAAACTTCACATCTCAAATGTACTGATACTTCAGCTAAATTTCTGCTGTGCAGTGCCCACAGAGGCAGGCTTTTGTGTTACAAGACAGTGCTCTGCTGAATGAGAAACCTTCTGTGTCCCTTTATCCTAGCATTAGACAAGTTTAAGGAAGTGCTATTAATGATCATCATTGGCAGTCTGTTGAATTGAATATTCAAGGTGGTAAGGCTCTGGGAAGTTTAATTAAATTCCATGTTGACTTTTAACTCAACGGGAAAGTTAAGGTATCGAGAATCTTTTTAATGTATAATAGCCATAAATTGCTAACTTCTTATTAGGTCAAGAAAGAATGGATTACAAAATGAAAGAAACAGCAACCCTCACACCCAACAAAGTATTAATTCCTGGCACATGTATAATAAGACCTATCTCACAGTTTTCCAAAATCCTAGATAAACTTAATATTTTGCTGCTTCCACCCACCTTCCTACATCTGTGCATGGTATTCTCTATGCCTAAGATGCCCTCTTAACAATTCTCCCACCACACCATCTCAACTTCTCCCTGTTAAGATCTTTCAAGATCTACCTCAAATACCAACTCTGTGAACAACCCTTCCCTGATTCCCTAAGGCAGATATGATCCTTTCTTAGGCCTTTAAAAGAACTTTTGTCTAATCCCTCTTATGCTTTGTCTATTTCTTTTTTTATTATTACATCTGTAAATGGCACCTAAGCTGCTAAAACACTGGACTCAGAGTCAGGAAGAACGTAGTTCAAATCCTGCCTCAGATTTCTTTCTATCTTTGTGATTTGGGGCAAGTATTTTTACCTCTGAGTCTCAGTTTCCTCATCTGTAAGAAGATAATAATAGCACTTGTATTTCAAGGCTCTTGTGAGGATCAAATGAAATAATATGTATATGTGTGTATGTATATGTAGATATATACACATATGCTTTACAAATGTGCAACATATGTAAATCACTATGCATAAATAGATATACTTTCCAATTCTTAAAGTTCGATGTAAATACTGACATCATTATTGGATTATTTCATATTCATTGTACTAAATTGTAAATGCCAAGAGGAAAAAGTTTCTTTTCCCCCATTGATCTTTGCTTCTCCATCAATACCTACAACAGTTCTTTATATGTAGACATTTCCAAGGTATCCATTTAACTGAATTATTTAATTTTATACCCAAGAAAATTATTTCATTCACCTCTGAAACATAGTTTTCTTTAGGAAATAGAACAGGAATATTATCTATTCATATAGACATTGTTGACTGGGGTGTTGCTTTTTAAAACTTCATGATACTTGAGAAGATCCTTGCACAACTAGAAGTTGGCATTTAAGCAAGTACTGTAAGAACTCTATTTTTTATGCATTGTCCTGTTAAAACCTTTAATGAGCAGTTAGCATGGGAAACTTTCCACTGCTGAAAGCCACAGTGCCTCTCCAGATATACCTTGTTTCCTAAGAGCACATGAGACTATGCCTTCACTATTGATACAACTTGTCACAGAACATAATTGTCCTGACAGTGTTCACATCCAAACAACAAAGCCATTTTTCCTCCTTATCTTTGGAAATCCCCAAAGGACAATCTAGGGCCATATGACTTGAGGACATTTTCTAATTTATTCCATTTCTGTTTAAATCTTCTTCTTATCTGTCAAATTTGAGGTTTCACTGGAAACTCACCCAGTATTCAGCCTTTCTTTCAAGTCATTTAGGAAGGATAAGTACAGGGATTAGTAAGGGGGAAGCTCTGAAAAAAATGGAGATAATTAGCCTTGAAATAAGAAGACTCAGAGATAAAAATAATGGATCAGGCCATTTTTATGCATTGCCTGTTCAGTACATGGTATGAATCTAGTTGGCCCCAATGTACCCAAAAAAGACCACCTCCCCTGCCCTATTCAATAGCTGGAGCCTTGGCATTTTCCTGTTAGGATTCCATTGTTGTATTTTGAAATTTTAATGTCTCTTTAAAATGCCAATACCTCTAAGAAGGGTAGTAATTTATGGCATTATTAGTTATTTACACATTGAAGCAACTGAAACTCAGTTATTTTCCCTAAAGCAATCCTTATTAGGGGAACTGAGGAAACTAACTCTGTGTTGTAGAAGCTTTCTAACAAAGCCAGGACAAGCTCCAAAAGAATGATGAAGTTAGGGATTTGGCAGTCAAACTTCATCTACTTAATAATTTTACCCAGAGTATATCCCTGAAGAATTTTTGCTAGGAGGATGACAAATAATTAGTTGTTTTTCATTTACCCTAGAGATAGAGTTAGAGGAAAGGAAACTAAAATTGCAGCATGAGGGATGCAGATAAAATATAAAGAATGTCTTGATTGAATATTAAAAAATGGAAAGGAGTTAGCAGGGCAAATATGAAAAGAAATTTCCATTGTTGGAAGCCAGGTTACATATTCTCTTGTCTGAAATGGTTGGTTTGGAATAATAGTAGAAACATTTCTGGATTTAGTGGCAGATGACTTGGTTTTGAATAACCTCCATGACATTTGCTACTTGTAGGACTAGGGAAAAGTTGTTTAAGCCTCTCTGCCTCAATTTCCTCAAATATACAATGCAGATAAGTGTCAATATTACATACCCCAAGATGTTATAAAGAAAATGTTTTGCAAACCTCAAAGTGCTTTATAAATGTAATTGTTAGTGTGTATGGTCTTGCTTAGGACAGGGAATGAAAAAGACAGTCCCTCTAGTATCTTTCTAGTTCTATGATACCGTGATCAGTAGAAACTATTTTACTGGGGATTCTTTAAAATAATATTGTTTTTAAATGCATTATTAAGAATGAATTGTTACCTAGAAAATAATTTGTTTTCTTCAAAGAAATAATCACTTATGAATGAATAAAAAAAGGGTTTCTATTTTATAAATGAAAAAGTACTCATCTTAACTATTCACCACATATTCATTTATGGAACCAGGTGCCTTTTAATATTAATCTAATGAAAGTGAATTTTTATTTGCTATGCTATTTATTTAAATGAATGAGTCACAATCTAACCTTGAGATCTATCATATCCTTTTTTTTGCTTTAGTAATAGATATTCCTTTAGCTTAGCTTGTAGCATCTTCAACATACTCTTGGTTGAAGGACTTTTTTTTTTAATTCAACTGTTTGTGAAGTCTAATGGTCTATGTACAAGGTAATGAAGTAGATACTTGAAGATACTAACTTTGATTGCATTACATTTTAAAACTTTTTGGACATACAAGATCAATGCATTTAAAATAGAAAAGAAATAGATAACTAAAAGGAAATCTTTTGCAGCATGTTTGATTGAAACAAGTCTCAAAATCAAGGATAAATAAGAAATAAAATTAATTTCATAAGAATAAGAGATATTCACCAATAAATAAATGGTAAAAGGATATAAACTGGTACTTTTAAAAGGAAATTAAGCTTGTCAACAACAAGATAAAAACAGTTACCCAAACATTAATAATTATAGAAATGTGAATTAAAGAAAATTTGAGGCTCCACCTCATACCAATTAAATTAACAAAGATGACAAACATGGAAAATAAAACTCTTGAAGGGGCTATCTGAAAACAAGTACATTAGTGCCCTATTGGTAGAGATAGGAATTGATCAGACTATTTTGGAAAGTGATTTGGAGCTACACCTTAGAAGTCACTAAATTGTGTCTACTCTTTGATACAGAAAAATCATAAAGAGTGCAAAGAAAGAGAAAATGTTCCCATATGTACAAAAATATTTATAGCAGCTATTTTTGTGAGGGATAAGAAATGGAAACTAAATAAAAAGATAAATTCTATTTAAAGTTACTGTAGACATTATAAAATATTTGGGAGTCTACCTGCCAAAACAAACTATATGAATACAATTACAAAACACTCTTTTTTTTAAAGCAATTGGGGTTAAGTAACTTGCTCAAGGTTACTCTGCCAGTCATTATTTATGTGTGGGTGCTCATTTTCTGAGGCCAGGACCGATCCTGGGTCATCTCGACTCTGGGGCCGACCTCTTACTCACTGCACCACCTAGCCGCCCCTACAAAACACTCTTTACTCAAATAAAGTGAGATCTAAATAATTGGAAGAACATCAGTTGCTCATGGCTAGGCCAAGCTAATATAATAAAAATGATAATTTTACCTAAATTAATTTACCTATTTAGTGCCATACCAATTAAACAACCAAAAAAACTATTTTATAGAGCTAGAAAAAAAATATTAACAAAATTCATCTGGAAGAACAAAAGGTCCAGAATATCAAGGTAATTAGTGAAAAGAAATGCTAGGGAAGGTGGTCTAGCCATACCAGATTTTAAACTGTATTATAGAACTATAGGCATCAAAACTACTTGGTACTGGTTGAGGAATAGATAGGTAGATCAGTAGAATAGATTAGATATACAAGACACAGTAGTCAATGACTATAGTAATCTACTGTTTGGTAAACCCAAAGACTCCAACTTCTGGGGTAAAAACTCATTATTTGACAAAAACTGCTGGGAAGATTGGAAAATAGACTGGGCATAGACCAATGTCTTGCACCATATAACAAAATAAAGTCTAAATGTGTTCATGATTTAGATATAAAGGCTGATACTATAAGCAATCTGGGGGAATAAGGAATACTTTACCTTTCAGATTTGTGGAGAAGGGAAGAATTTATGATGAAACGAGAGACAGAGAGCATTATGAAAGTCAAAATTGATCATTCAGATTACATTATATTGAAAATGTTTTGTACAAAAAAAAAACAATGTAAACAAGATTAGGAGGAAAGTGGAAAATTGGGAAAGAATTTTACAACCAGTGTCTCTGATAAAGGTCTTATTTCTAAAATATACAGAGAACTGAGTCAAATTCACAAAAATATAAACCATTCCTTTATTCATAAATGGTCAAAGGATATGAACATTCAGTTTTCACAGGAAGAAATTAAAACTATCCATAAGCATATGAAAAAAATGCTCTAAATCACTATTGATCAGAGAAATGCAAATCAAAACAAATCTGAGGTACCATGTCTCACCAGTTAGATTGGCTAACATGATAAAACAGGAATATGATAAATACTGGAGAAAATGTGGGAAAATTGGAACACTAATGCATTGTTGGTGGAGTTGTGAACTGATTCAACCATTCTGGAGAGCAATTTGGAACTATGCCCAAAGGGCTATAAAAATGTGCATACCCTTTGATCCAGCAATACCACTTCTAGGGTTGTATCCCTAAGAGATCATACAAGTGGGAAAAGGACCCTCATGTACAAAAATATTTAAAGCAGCTCTTTTTGTGGTGGCAAAGAATTGGAAATCAAGGATATGCCCATCAATTGGGAAATGGCTAAACAAATTGTGGCATATAAATGTAAAAGAATGCTATTGTGCTATAAGAAGTGAGGAGCATATAGACTTCATAATAACTTTGAGAGACTTATATAAACTAATGCTCAGTGAGGGGAGCAGAACCAGGAGAACATTGTACACAATTACAGACACATCATATCTGTGATGACTAACTTGACAGACTGAGCTCCCCTCAGCAATTCGAGGTTATAATACTACAAATAAAGGGATTGCTTACACACTGGATAAAACAATCAGAATCCAGCAAGATCATTACAAATTGGACGTTTACCTAAAAGGCTATCCATATCCAGAGAAAGAATTATGGAGTCTGAATGCAGATTTAAGCAAACTACTTGCTCTCTCTTTTTCATTTTGTTTTGTTTTGTATCTTCCTTATTATTAATTTTATTGGTTATGATTCTTCTTTACAACTTGACTAATGTTAATATGAAGGTATATGTAGAACCTATATCAGATTGCATGCTGCCATGGAGGGGAAGGGGAAGAAGAGGGGGAGAAAATTTGGAACTCAAAAACTTGCAGAACTGAATGTTGTAAACTAATAGTAAATAATTTTTTTAAAAAAAATGAAATGTCATTGAAAAAGTTATGGTATGTGAATGTAACATAATAATATTGCAGCACAAAAAAAAATATCAAAGGGGAAGTTTCAGGGAAACCTGAGAAGACTTATATGAACTGAAGCAGAGTAAAATAAGCAGAAGCATCAGAAAAATTTATACAATTATTACAGTATATGTAAATCGGTTTGTTAGAAGTTTAACCTGTTAGTGAACTATTAAGGCTTGCTCATTTTAATGTCCTCACATAATGTCTGATGTCGAGAAGATCATAGGACCATAAAAGTATAAGGTATCTTACAGAACATCTAGGGAAAATCTCTAAATGAGGAAACATCTTGAGTCTCCTCAAAGTGCTAAACCTCCTAGAAGAAATTATTGGTACAATTTTGGATGAGAAAGGTGAAAAGAAGAAAGACTTCAACCAGAAAATAACATTGGGACTTTGTTCATTAGGAAGAACCTATAGCTTACAGAAAGACCTCAGAATATAGTAAAGCCAATACCCTTTTTCACAAATAACTAAACCATGAAATATCTTAAGGCCCCATAGACCATTCCACCACTAACACAATAAAAAGAATGTTAATAATAGCAAGATAATCTCCCTTTTCCTTTCTAAAATTTTCCCACCTCCTCTCCACCTGCCTCTATTTCAAATCTGCCTCTCTACAGAACTTTATATAAAGTTTTAACAAAATTTGCAGTCATCTGAAACTCAGAAAGACCACTTTTTTTTCTTCTCTTGCATTAGGAGTGCTGCATTTTGTGATATGAATTTTGATTTAAAAATGTTTCAAGTGTTTGGCAGCTCTAGTAGTCAAAGTTGTATATATTTTTACAAAACAGCCTTTTTATTTGCCTTGCTGTTATTGGTCCCTTTGATGCCTCCTTGGTTTCTTCATTGTAAATCCTTTTTTGTGCTGATGTAGATTACAACTTTTCTATTCCTCCCCCTCCACTCTTCTCATCCACATTTTTTCATAAATCCTTCTTAGGCAATCTGGCCTACCTATTGGAGCATTCCTCTGTTTCTTATAAAGTCTTAGGAATATTGCTTCATAACTCAAAGCCTGCATCCACTGTTTCACATTCTTACTACATAACAGGATCAGTACCACTTTCTTTTTGTTTTTATTTTTGCAGGGAGGAAGGCAGGGCAATTGAGGCCAAGTGACCCGCCCAAGGTCACATGGCCAGTAAGTATTAAGGGTCTGATACTAGACCCAAACTCAGGTCCTCTTGACTCCAGGGTCTGTGTTCTATTCACTGTGCCACCTAGCCACCTCTGTCACTACTACTTTCAAAGTGTTCTATGTTACTTCTTTCCATTTCCCATCAGGATATCTCTAATTTTGATTCTTTCAAATGGCAGTGTTTTGTAACAAATTTAGATCTAGTCAAGAGGACCGTGATTTAAATACTTCCTTGGGTTTTATAAGCCATCAAGTAATTTTAGTACTAAAATAATAATAGACCAAGGAAAATATTGATGTTAAAGAAAAAGACTTAATACAACATTGTTTGGGATTACGGAAATTTCAGAGATTTTCTCAAATGTTAATTAATATGATCTTTTCCTCCTATTCAAAATGGCCCCAGAATGTTACATATTTACAGATCCTATTCAAGATGTCCATAATGATGAACTAATTTGGCAGGTTGCAAAGTCAGGTGCCCCAGAGGCTATTTTCCTTGTTATCCAGTCATTCAATTCTGTCTGACTCTCTGTGACCACATGGTAAATGGCATACCAGTGCTGTCTGTGAGGTTTTCTTGGCAAAGATACTAGAATTGTTTGCCATTTCCTTCTCCAGTGGATTAAGGCAAACAGAGGTTCAGTGACTTGTTCAGGGTCATACAACTAATAAGTGTCTAAGTTCAGATTTGAACTCAAGAAGATGATTCTTGCTGACTTCAGGCCCAGCACTCTCTCCACTGAGCCACCTAGTTGCCTCCTCAGTGTGATCCAATATGATCTCTTGCTCCTACTCAAAATGGCCTCAGAATACCACATATTTAGAGGACCTATTAAAGATGTTCAGATTGATAGCCTAACTTGACAGGGTGCCAAGAAGAGTGCCCCCAGGAAGCTGTGCTTAGTTGTGAGCTATTTTGCACTTTATCATTGACTTGAATCAAGGGATATTATTATCAAATTTGCTAATACTACAAATAAAGGGATTGCTTACACACTGGATAAAACAATCAGAATCCAGCAAGATCTTTACAAATTAGACGTTTACCTAAATTTAACCAGATGAAACAATAGGGATAAATATAAAATATTATAATTAGATTTAAAAATCAACTTCAAAGGTACAAAATGGGGAAACCATAGATCACAGTTCATCTGAAAAAAAAAATTCTCTTGGGCTGAATTGAAAGAAATTCAATGTCCAGGACTAGAGAGTTAAAAATCTTGTTGCCCTGATCAGACCATATACATAGTATTGTGTTTGGGTCTAAGTACTGCATTTATGAAGGACATTGATAAGCAGGTGAGTAGTCAGGAGAAATGGGCCAAAAAAGAACTGGTAGTAGTTAGGCTTAAGAAAAGAGGTTTTGACAGGCATGAGAGGGAAGGGTGGGGTGGAAATAAACATTATGGCAACTTTCAAATATTTGAAACACTGTTTTGATTTGATCCTGATGGCAGAAGGAGGAGTTATAGGAGATAGATTTGAACTTAATAATAAAGAAAACTTTCCTAACCAAAAGTATAAAGTGCTACCTAAAGTGGCTTTTCATCACTAGAAATCTTAAAGCAAAGTTTGGATGACCAATTGCATATAGTGTCAAGAATATGCATATGAAAGAAAACATTTTTATTTTAGTCTCCAGAAGTCCCTTCAAATGCTGAGCTTCTATAATTCTGTGACACAATATGGCCAACATAATTTTTATCTCTTATATTTTTACATAGATGATGAGAAAACCTTTTATTCACATTACTGAAGAGGAGCAGAGCTCTCCACATGACTCAATGAAATTGTTGCATTGTAATTTTTAAGAAATCATTTTGAGAACCTTGACATCAATATGGAATTATTCTCTTTGAACTCTGTGCATGACATAGTCCATGCTACTGGTATACAACATAAGTGTGCATGGAAAGGAAACAAAAAGACTATCCTGTTCTTATTATTCTTGGTTGAAATTATTAAATGGTTTCTAAAATTGTAGCTAGAATTTAAATTGAATTCTTTCTTGAAATTTGATTTCTTGAGGGCAAAGGAGAAACCCAGACAAGAAAATCTAGAATTTTCTAAAGAAGAGAGTGCTATTATCAGAGAAGGCTACATGTAAGAGATTGTACCTGAACTGAGCCTTGAAAGAAGATAAAGCTTCTCAGTGGTAGCAAAGAATAAGGAGTACATTCTAGCCACACATAATGGTCTCTTAGAAATGCATGAAAGTAGGAGGTGGTGTGTTGAGTTTGAGAACTAACTAATAAGTCAGTTTTGGTTAGAGCATAAAAGGTGTGAAGGGGAGTAATGGGAATGAAATAAGGTTAGAAAATAAGTTGGAGTTATACTTAGGATGGGTAACTTAAATACAGGGCTAAAGAAGCTGAATGTGATCCTAAAGGCAACAATGAACCATTGGAAGCATTTCTGCAGAGAAACACCATGATCATGACTGTATTCTATTTTAATCATTTACCATAACTTTTTCAGTCATTTATCAATTGATGAACATCCCCTCAGTTTCAAATTATTTGCCACTACAAAAAGAATGGCTATAAATATTTTTGTACATATGGGCCCTTTTCCTCTTTATTTGGTCTCTTTGGGGATATACATAGGAGTAGTATTGATGGGTCAATCAGTAGGCACAGTTTTATAGCCCTTTGAGGCAGAGTTATGAATTATACTCCAGAATGGTTGGGTTAGTTCACAACTCCACCAAAAATACATTAGTATCCCAATTTTCTCATTTGGCTGTAGATAGCTTTGGTTTCTTCCCTCGAAACTATTCATATCATTTGACTGTATAGAAATTGGGAAATGGCTTTTGCTCTTACAGATTTGGCCCAGTTCCCCATATATTTAGAAACAAGACTTTTATCAGAGAAATTTGCTTCCAATTTTCCCCATAGTTTCCTACATTTCTTCTAATTTTAAAAATACTATTTTTGTTTGTACAAAAAGTTTTTTTTTACTTTTATGTAAACAAAATTATACATTTTACTTCCTGTGAATCTCTCTCTCTCTCTCTCTCTCTCTCTCTCTCTCTCTCTCTCTCTCTCTCTCTCTCTCTCTCTCGTTTATTCATGTGCTCATCCTCTACCCATAGATTTGACAGGTCATTTCTTGCCTGCTACATTAAATTGCTTGAGATATCACCCTTGATATCTTTAATTCATGCACAAATTCTGAGCTTATCTTAGTATAAGATGTGAGATGTTGGTTTCTGCCTATTGTCTGCCAATCTGCTTTCTAGTTTCCTAACAATTTTTGTCAGTGAGTTTATGAAACAATGTCTGGAATCTTTGGGTTTATCAAACACTAGGCTACTGTCATCATTTGTTTCTGCATATTGTGTAACTTATTTGTTTCATTGATCAACCTCTTTATCTGTTAACTAAAAAACAAGTTATTTTGATGATTAGAGTTTCATAGTATGGTTTGAAATCTGATATTGCTGGGCCCCCTTCTTTCCTTTTTTTTTTTCATTGACTCCCTTAGAATTCTTGATCTTTTCTTCCTCCAGATGAATTTAATATTTTTCTAGCTCTAAAAAAGTATTCCCTTGTTAGTTTAATTGATATGGTATGGACGAAGTAAATCAATTTAGGGAGTCTTGAAATTTTGACTTTATTGGCTTGACCTATCTTTATGCAATTAATATATCCCCAATTATTTATATTTTTCTTTCTTTGTGTGAAGATTTTTTTTTGTAATTGTATCCATATAGTTCCTGTGTGTATTGGCAGGAAGATTCCCAAGTGTTTCATATTGTGTGTGTGTCATCATTTTAAATTGAATTTCTCTTTCTATCTCTTCTTGCTGGGTTTTGTTCATAATAAATACAAAGTATGATGATTTCTATTAATTCATTTTATAACCTGAAACTTTACTGAAGTTGTTAATTGTTTTAATTATTTCTAACTAACACATACATTTCAGTAGTGAAATTATTTCATTGTTTATGGTAACTTTTAGGTAAATGTAGCTTCTCTCTTTATTTCTTTTAATTAGGTGTACTTTTATTTTTGTTTCACCAGAGATCATCATCTCAGAAACTGCCTTTTTTTTTACTTCACAATCACATAAGAGATTGTGCCTCATCTTCTTGTTTTAATTCTATATGTATCTATGTTTCAAGTGTGTTTCTGTAAACAACATAGTGTTGGATTCTGGTTTCTAATCCAGTCTGCTACCCTTTTCCATTTTATGGGTGAGTTTAACTCATTCGTTTTTTTTTTTTAAATACTGAAGGGTTATACCACTTTTTTTTTTTTCCATGTTTCACTCTGTCTTCAAATAACACCAATTCTTTCTCTGGAAATGGAGAGTATGCTTCATCATTAGTCCTTCAGGTTTTCTTGGATCATTGTATTACTGAGAATACTTAAGTCATTCACAATTCATTGTAAAATATTGTGTTACTGTGTATAACATTCTTCTGGTTCTATTCACTTTGCTTTGCATCAGTTCATATAAGTCTTTCCAGGTTTTTCTTAAATCATCCTACTTGTCATTTTTTATAGCACAGTAGTATTTTGTCACAATCATATACCACAGCTTGTTAGGCCGTTCCCCAATTAATAGGCATTCTCTCAATTTCAAATTCTTAGTCACCACAAAAAGAGCTTCTATAAATATTTTTGTACAAATAGGTCCTTTACCCTTTTAAAAAAATATCTTTGGGATATAGACTTAGAAGTGGTATTACTGGGTTAAAGGGTATGCAGTTTTATAGCTCTTTAGGCATAGTTCCAAATTGCTCTCCAGAATGAAGAGATTTACCAACAGTGAATTAGTGTTTCAGATTTCCCACATCCCCTCCAACATCTGTTGTTTTCCTTTTTTGTCATATTAAACAATCTTATAAGTTTGGTGATACCTCAGATTTTTTTTAATTTAGCTTCTCTAATCAATAGTCATTTAGAGCGTTTTTATATGACTATAGAGAACTTTGATTTCTTTGGGAGCAGGACTTTATAAAATATATATACAATTTATTATTTAGTTTTAGTTTTCAACATTGACTTCCATAAGATTTTGAGTTTTAAATTTTCTACTTCTGCCTCTCCTCCCCCCTTACAAAATGTCATACAATCTAATATAAGCTCTATTTATACCTTTGTATTGAACATACTTTGACATCAGTCATGATGTAAAGAAGTATTAGAACTAATGGTAGAAACTGTGAGAAAGAAGAAACAAAACAACAA